>OY776674.1:78441104-78885023 GCA_963675555.1 Leptura quadrifasciata | reverse complement strand
CAAAATACGATAATGCACTTCTAAACCAATGCAACAACTTATGTTTCTATGAGCATAAAAACGAGACGTTTCCAGATTAAGTCAACGATGCAGTAGGTTTATTTCTGTACTTATGCGCAGAGCGGGTGGAGAGAAAGAGTGTAGTGCTTGTCAACTAGATTTTATTGTAAGCATGGATTTACATAGGGAAAATCTTTTGCAGGTTGAGAACGAGAGCCTTTTGGGAACGTCTTTAAACTATAGTCGATATGTAGCCATAGGCAGCTGCTTACGGTCCTAAAAAATAAAGTTCGTAATTAGATCCATACCTAACTGCTTTACATAAGAGTAACAATATACACATTTTTTGAATTGGTTACTCACCTGCAGTTATTAGCGCTTACCTATTACAGTCTGCATTACTTTATCTTGCAATTTTAAACCATTTATCATAAACAATTTTGATTATAACTTGTATTTTGTTTTATATATGATTGACTCGTAATTTACCCGTGTGAAAACAGCAACGGTTTACCAGCAACGGTTTTTAAAAATGATGTCTGTTGAATTTCTTTACGTGATTCAGTTCAAAGGGACACTAGTAGTTGGAAAAGTACCATGAAATAATTTTCCGCCCCGTACTAAGGGTGCAGGACACCCCCAAAATACAAAAAAATCATTTCTTCATTGTTTGACGATGTCTGTTGAATTTCTTTACGTGATTCAGTTCAAAGGGATACTAGTAATTGGAAAAGTAGCATGAAATAATTTTCCGCCCCGTACTAAGGGTGCAGGCTATTACCTCCTTTCTCTTATTATTTATTTTTGAGAAAGAATTGAGGCAACATGTGCGGACGACTAGCTGGTTTAAGCCGGAGCAGAGAGCCGTGGGTCCAGAGCATTCGTAAGAGTGGAGAAACTTACCCTTTCTGACATGTACAGCATAAGCGACAGATTTCTGTTTATTTCGAGAAAAGGAGACTAAGAAAAATTGATGTTAAATTGGGCACCATCTATAGTAAAATAAGCAAAATAGTCTCTTTTTCTCGAATAACCAGTCTGCTATAGATCGGACTGAAATTGTTGGTAAGAGAAATAAAAAGATAGTTTAAAATGAATGACAAAATATATTACATAAAAAAATTAGACAAATCGGTTTTGAGACAAATTGAAATGTGAAAAAAATATATATATATAAAAAACAAATTGATACCAGTATCCTAGGTGGTTTATGGGTCAGGTGGCTGGTTCTGGGACAGCAATCCAGGCCCACAATTGTCTCTTATTGCAAGAATTCTAAATTTTTCTTGGCAATTTACGTCTCTCAATGAATGGGGTGAAAATTGTAGGAAATTTAACCAAATATAAGCACATACAAAATTTATGCAAGTTATTTATGCAAAATTTAAGCAATGTTAGCTATGCAAATATAAGCTAGTTAGCTGTACAAAATATATTTGAATTAGCTGCACGAAACATTAAGCTATGCACGAGTAATTATTAGCTATGCACGAGTTATTATTAGCTATGCACGAGTAATTATTAGCTATGCACGAATTATTATTAGCTATGCACTAGTTATTATTAGCTATGCACGAGTATTATTAGCTATGCACTAGTATTATTAGCTGATTTCTTAGACTATAAATTGCCAAAAAAATGAAAAGGAAAGAGAAAAATATTTTTACAACCATGTGGTACATATAGCATTTTAACTACTTATTAAATTAAAAAGAATTGACTTTGAATTCAAAATTTATTTTAAAAATAATTGGAATTATATCAAAGGCAAAATTTGAAGATTAATTACATTTTAAATAAGTATAATGAAATTACCTGTATGTTAAACACTTTGTAACTGGGATATAAAAATTGTAATATAAATTACTGAAGTCCGCAGTTAAAAATTATAATGTTTGAATCAGTACAAAGGCTGCAAGCAAATGACTTCCTGGTGAGTTTTACTGATAAGGTAAACTTTTTTGTCCTGTTTACTGGAAAACAACGCCACCAAAAAAATGTGAGAAATCTAATTCCCTATTTAAATTGAAAGCTATCAAAATATAGAAATCGTACAAGTATGGCCATCTGTCAGTGGTTAATTTAAGCGCACCAACTTGCCTTGTAGATTCCCATACTCAACTAAAGTAGTAGCATATAATCGATAAAAGGAATCTATAGTAATAGTTTATTTTCCATGCCAGCTGATTTGCCTTTGCAATTTCTATTTTATACATAACAACAAATATTAACAGATGTAAATAAGTAGTAAAACGTATTGATATTATTGATAAATCAGTAACATATTACATGTTATAGGATTTACTATATATAGAATGAGAGAAGGTAAGGAAAATAACCATATGTACTCCATAGTAAACAAAAATATAAAAATTGAAAAATAGATATCTGATGTAACTAAATTTTGTAGACAAATTGTTTCCTGGGATAATAATGCTGTATTACAACGGATATGAGATACATAATAGTGTTAATAGAAAAACAGGACTAAGTTCCTAAGATATAAAATTAAGTACATAAAACAGTGTGACATGGTTTAGCAGTTATACATGTAAAATTCTGTTAGTTGAAAACAGTTTCACCTGCAAAAACTGAATCCAAAAAATATACAGGTCGTGCTAACTATCCACAAAACACTAGTTTTTAAATAAACTGTTAAATGGACATAGGCCATGTAACAGAATGCCTCCCTTCTGGCGAAAAAAAATTTTTTTAAGGTACGTATAAAAATTTTTTGCTTTGCTTTACTCGTAAACATATTATGAAAGTAAACAATACTTTAATATTATTAATTCCTCGTAGGGAACATAAAGTACAAAATTGAGAAAGCGAGCGAAGGATGAGTGACAAAATACATTCTCTACCAGAAGTTCTACGTACAGGGAGCAAGTCTATGACCTAAACTGGAGAAATCTTCGGAACTAAATAATGAAAACAATATGAAAAGTTAAGGGTTGCGAAATTTAAAAATAGACAAAAAAATGGATAAAATTAATTTTAAGGAAGACGACTTAATGTCGAAATCCTACAGACATTATAACGTCTGAGCAACTGTGAAGCCGTTGCTAGTACTAAAATTGGTAGAGTTTTATAAAACTAATACCACGATACATATAATGTAATATTATATGCCAATATAGGTTAGCAAGAAGTGAAAACTTGTGGTATTGTTAACCTACAATTCAAGTGTATAGCCGTTGAGTGCTAAAACTGATAGTTCAAAACAAATCAGATAGTACATGTAAGATGTACTATAGTTAAATGAGAAAAATTGTTCTCAAAAATCAAAGCCAAAATCGTGATGCGAAGTAGAGAAGCTAGAAAAAAAATTAAATTTACCTAGGTAGGAGAATCTTATTAATTACGGTAAATAGAAGATACATAAACGAGAAAGAAAAGAAAGAGGAAAGTACTGAATACCCATAAGGCTGGTTTTCAGAAAGGTGATTAATATAATCTAGTAAAAATATAAAACTTATGGTTTTAAACTTTTAGTTGTCAAAGTTTTGAGGTTATGGCTTCTTATCCAAGGTGGTAGGAAAAGATTAAACCAAATTGAAGTAAAGAATCGTATAGGGATTCACAGAAAGCACAAAAAGAAAGAAGAAAAATACAAACACAAAAGAAGAGAAGAGACGGTGTTGTTGTCTATCGTTATGAGAATCCACAAGTAAAATTATAAGTAGAGGTAAGTACTCCTGTTCGGAAAGTTGAACAAAGGAAAAAGAAATAATTATAATATTTTTACATTTGTAGGTTCTCATCATCTGGTAACGTAAGCTACCGGATGTTATTTTGTTCCCACCCCTGAACCTTCGTGGATCTGAAGAAAGTAGAAATAGAAAGTTATAGATCCAGCCGGAAAATACATAAAAGACAAATAACTTTTTTTTACTAAAGTTACCACTGTACGATAATAATGAACACTGTACGTTATGCAAAAGGTTGACTCGCGTATTCTCACTGGAGAAAAAGTCTGGCTAGCAAGCGATGGTGAGGAAACGTACTTATTAAAGGTTAGTATTTGAGAAAATTTTCTCAACGTTAAAGAAAATATTTACATAATAACAATTTAGGGCAGTGTATATCTCACAAGTAAGATAACTTATAGGTAAGATATGAAAAATAAATCTTTTTGATAAACAGATCTCAAAAAAATTGTTAATGGAAGAAATATTTTTAGAAAATATTTCCAGAAAAATATAGCTAAATATTTTTACTAATTTACAACTTAATTAAACTAATATTTACAATAATATGTACAGTACTTAAGCAATGAATGATAAACATATGTGATATATGATATAATTCAGTGATACTTAAATTAAGGAGTGCATTAATTATTAGTGAATAAAATGCACGAAGGACTTAATGAATAATGCATCAAGGACTTAAAGAGTAATGGATAGGGGACTTAACTTAATAATGCTTAAAGGACTTAAAGAAATAATGGCCATTTTATATACAAAATTTACAAGGGAATCATCCTCGAAAGAGGAGCGGGAGGAAATTTTTTTAATTTCCGGATGAGTGAAACAATTCACTCAAAAAAATGAAGTATGTAGAAATGGTAGCATGCCATGTCTACAGATATAGTTAACCTTGAAAGTTAATCCAATACATCCCTTCGTTAGAGATTTACGAAGAAAAAAAATATCGACAAACGATGGTACGCACTAGTACCAAAAAGAAATTGCGTAAGCTTTGCTTACTGGTATACCAAAAAAATTGTTTTTGGTGGCTTTGCACCAAAAAAATTATTATACTTATTGTATAATTTAAGGAAATTTGCCAAAAATAGACACTCAAAAAAATCAAGAGACATAAAATAGGTATTTAAGTGAATCGTTATGTTTACTTTGTTTTGATGATCCGATTTTAAGAAAAACATTCATTTCCTTATTCTGTTATCACTGAAATATTGGAGTTTGAACCAAAATATGGTTTCAACTTTGAAATATGGTAATTTCCAGCGGGACTACCATCCATATGTTCCAATTCATATGAAACATTGGAAATGACGTTTCGGACTGTACATAAAACATAACGATTAGCTAATTTTGCAGAAAAATCATTTTCTTTATCGCTTTTCACAAAGTTGCGCCTCCAGACTAAGTCACCAATTTGAAAAACGCGATCTTTTCGTCTTAAGTTATAGTAGTTACAACTTCGTTGGTAAGCTTTGTTAAGTCTTTCTTGGACCAATTTATAAATTTCTGGCAATTTGTCCAGCTCATTGGCAAAAAGTTTGCGATTATTATCAAGATCTGGTAAAGTTATGTCGGAATCTTTATCACCATAGCTGCCTCGAATAGGTAGCTTTCTACCAAAATTAAGAAATGCTGGCGTGAAACCAGTAACTTCGTGTACAGCTGTATTGATGGCAAATTGAATTTCCGGAATTTGTAAATCCCATTTTTTATGTGAGTCTTTAATGAAACACCTTATAGCTGTACCGATCGTCCTGTTTACACGCTCGACTGGGTTAACTTGGGGGTGGTAGAATAGGTTGAAAAATACCTGAGGGATACTAAATTTCGCTACAAACTTATCGAATTCTTTGCTTTTATGAGCTGAAGCATTGTCTAAAAGTAATGTCCTTGGGACACCATATGTTAAAAATACTGATTCCAAGAAAGAAACAATAGCTTGAGATGTTGCACGCCGTACAGGCCTCATTATAACGTACTTAGTAAAATAATCTACCGCAACTAATAAAAATCGGTTACCTTTCGAACTAGGCGGAAAAGGACCTTTTGTATCGTAACAAACAAGTTCAAAGGGAAACGTAGCTTTTTTCTCAGCACCCATTAAACCACATTTTTGATCGTTCGGAGGTTTTTCTCGTCCGCAAATATGACACTTACGAACATATTTTAAAATATCTTGACGCATCTTAGGCCAATAAAAACTTTCTCCGACTTTTTTAAGTGTTTTATAAAAACCCATGTGTGCACTTGTAGGTACATCATGGCTATCTTGAATTACTTGACGTCGCTGGTCAAGAGGAACTACTAATTTCCAGTCAGAAATATTAGTTTTTAAAATTAATTTCCTTTTCGTATGTTTAAAAATATACCCATCTTTAACCATCCACTGTGGATATTTTTCTGGCCTCTTATTGATGTTCTCTCGCATTTTTATGTACCAAGGTTCAAGATTATCGAGTGAAATATCTAACAGGTTGATATCTGCATCAGGTATAGCTCTAGAAAGTGCATCAGGGACAACATGTAATTTGCCCTTTCTATGAATCACTTCAAAATCATACATTGAAAGTCTTATGGACCATCGACATAGTCTACCAGAGGGGTTAGACAAGCGATACAAATATTTAAGGCAAGCGTGATCAGTAATAACTTTAAAATGTACACCCTGTACATATCCAGCAAAGGCTTCTAAAGAATAAACTACGGCTAAAATTTCTAACTCTGTGGCAGAATAGTTACGTTCAGCTCGAGATAAGCTTCTACTTGCATATGCAATGACTTTTTCTTCTCCACCCTGTATTTGAGTAAGCACCGAGCCAAGAGCAAGTGAACTGGCATCGCATTGAATAGTGAATTCTGAAGAAAAATCAGGTGCTACAAGTATTGGTGCAGATACCAATTTTTGTTTCATTTCATGAAAAGCTTTGTCAGCTGTTTCATTCCAAGAAATTGATTGTCGCTTATCGCGCCCCTTCAATAAGTCATTGAGAGGTTTGACTAAGTCGCTAAAATGTGGTATAAAACGACGATACCAACTACACATACCTATAAAACGTCGTACTTGAGTTGAAGTCTTTGGTTGAGGGTACTCAACCATAGCCTTAATTTTATCACTGGATGTTCTTAAACCTTGTGAGTCAACGACATAACCAAGATATTTGAGAGAACTCCTAACAAAATTACATTTTTGGAAATTAACTGTGAGGTTAGCTTTCGATAAACGCTCATAAACTTCGGTAAGAAGTGTCATATGTTCAGAGAACGTAGAAGACGTGATAATAATGTCGTCTAGATAAACAAATATTTTATCACTGTAACGAGGAGAGAAAATTCTGTCCATTAAACGTTGAGTTACTTGCGCCGAGTTGGCCAAGCCAAAAGGTAAAACTTTAAACTGAAAAAGACCACGACCTGGAATGGAAAAGGCAGTTTTTTCTTTGCTTTCATCATCTAAAGGAATTTGCCAGAAGGCACTTTTTAAATCAATTGAGGAGATAAACTTGGCATTAGAGAGCATTTTTAATATATCATCTACTAAAGGTAAAGGATATGAGTCCTTTTTAGTGACTTCGTTAAGCGATCTACCATCAAAGCAAAACCTGAACTCATCATTACTTTTTTTAACTAGTAGAACTGGAGAATTCCAGGGACTGTAGGACGGCTCGACAACGTCTAGTTCAAGCATTCTATCTAGTTCATTGTTTAAATGGGCAAGCATATAAGGAGACAACCGGTATTGTCGCTTTTTAAAAGGCTTCGCTTCACCTGTTTCGATGTGAGCAGTAATTAAATTTGTTCTACCAAGTTTATCCTCTGGTGATAATGTTTTAAACAAATCAACTGTCCTTACCATTTCAGCGTGCTGTTCTCTGGACAATTCAACTTGTCCTTCTTCAGCAGTATTATTTAATTTAGGGTGCTCTGTTAGCGCTAGAATATCTAAGTTGCTCAGTTCACTGTAAATGTCCCATGCATTATTTCTATAATTGATTGATAAACGAAAAATTTTTATAAACTCACTACCAAAAATAAGTCCACACTTTAAGGACGGGACTACAGATACTTTAATAATTTTGCAAATCCCTTCTATAACAACAGGAAGTTGACAAATACCTATCACGGTTTGACTTTTACCATCTGCAGTTGTGACCGTTTTTCGTTTACTTTTATCAATTTTAATATTATGTTTATTTAAAAGATTTAAAGCAAGTGAACCTAAACAACTTAAATTAGCTCCGCTATCTAACAAAGCGATAACTTCTTCGTCATATAAAGAAATAGATATATAAGGACGATTATCGAAAGGTTTCTCTACAGCAAGAGGTAAAATTTCAGGAAAGTTATTCTTATAAAAATTACGAACTGTGTTTTTCCACTTCTCCCAATCAAAAATGTCAGTTTTAGGTTTAACTTTGAAATTTAAGAAAATATGTTTATCTGAGTCATTTCTGGAATGCTTTTTAAACTTAGAATTAAAAATTACTCGGCCTCTAGGGTTATTTTTCTGCCGTGGGCCTGATAAAACAGCAGAACACCTTTCTAGTTTTTTGGATTGCACACTGGGCAAGTCTTAGAAGTAAAATTAGGTTTTCCACATCGGAAACAAAACCTATTTCGAGCTTGTCTACACTCGTGAAAGCTATGACCTTTCTTTTGACAATTCCAACAAGAAATAGAAAATTTATTATTATTTGATGTACCCGGAACAGCATTTTCTTGATTCAAATTATTATTTAGACTAATATTTTTGTTACTTTTGCTTTTAGAATTGAAATTATTTTTATTTTTAGGTGATGGAAGATTTTCTACATATGCCAAGTCAGTTTCGAGGACACATGCTTTAGGAGTTGGAGAATAATAATTATTTTTCATTTGTGTGGCCAAATCTATTTTCTTGCATAAAGTTAATAGCTCGGCTGTATTTTTAATATCTGTTAAAGCTAATGCATGAATATATTTAGGCAAAATGTTACGTCTAATTATTTTTAACTTCTCCTCTTCACTTAAAACAGTATCTAAACGATTAAATAAATTTTGCATTGTAGCAACAAAAATATTTATGGACTCTGACTGTCCTTGTCTACGAGATTTTATCTCATCTAACAATTTTTCATCATAATCGCATACTAAAAAAGCGATTTTAAGCTGTTCTTCAAGCTCTTGCCAATTGGATACTATAGATCTGATTGACCGATAAACAATTAAGGCTTTGTCAGTAAATAAATCAATACTAGACTCAAATAATTGTTGTTCCGATACATTCCTAGCGGCAGCAAGTTCTTTCACTCGTTCCAGAAAAGCTTTTAAATTTGACTTGCCGTCAAACTGAATTCCCCATTTATAAACTGGGACATATTTCTTGTCAATTGGGTAATTAATAGGTGAAATATTTTCTAATTTAGGAATAACATTAACCTCTAAACGTGCGTCTATTTCCTCGCAGGATGCAACTGCGTCATCTTTAAATTCCTGTAAGTTAATATTTAACTCTGTTGGTTCTTCCGGAACCACGAATCTATGTACTCGATTTGTCAGGCATATTAAACGATTTGAAATTATTAAATAGGATGTGTCCTCCTTGCATGCTGAAAAATCGTGAACTAAAGCAAGTAGTTCAGCGATAGTGTTGGTGATTTCAGTTTTTTCTGTTTCAACATCGAAGCTAGGATCTTTTAATGATTGAAATTCGCGTTTTTGCTTTTTTAATAAATTGTCTAATATCATCCGTTTAGTATCTAAAGTTTTATTTGATGCCTTAACATTTCGAATACGTAGTTCATAATCTACCTCAGATTCTGTTAAATATCTTACACAAAATGGAAGTTCCATGTTAACAAGAAATTTAAAGAAATAAATTAAAAGTTTTTATTAAGAACCCAACTGGCAATAAATTGTATGTTTTAAATAGCAAATGAATGTAGTCTTATCTGTTGTCAAGAGATAAAAAAAACACAAACAATTTTATCTATCAAATAAAAAAAACTGTTGTTTCAATTTTAACTTTCCAGAAATAAATCAAATTAAACACTTTAAGCAGCAAAATAATATTTCAGGTAGGTATAATTCCACAACTTCACTTTCACTAATAAAGAATATTTTAAGAAAATATTTTGACGTAAAATATTTGATATTTAAGGACGCAAATTTTCTGTATACCATAGAATTCAATTGTTGTAAGCAAAGATATATGCAAAAATATATATAATAAAAATTTTTAGACAAAATGAAATATAAGCAAAAATATGACTCGACTTAAGAAAAAAATTATTTTCTTACCAAAAATTTAAAAATTTGTCTCATATGCAATACATTCAAAAATTGGGGTTTCACCTCTCTTACTACTCTTACTATATAAATATGTTTATTGAATTGAGCCCTACACATTTGTCGTCAATTATATTGTTTCGGGCCCCACACGTTGGTCGCCAATTATATTACCTCCTTTCTCTTATTATTTATTTTTGAGAAAGAATTGAGGCAACATGTGCGGACGACTAGCTGGTTTAAGCCGGAGCAGAGAGCCGTGGGTCCAGAGCATTCGTAAGAGTGGAGAAACTTACCCTTTCTGACATGTACAGCATAAGCGACAGATTTCTGTTTATTTCGAGAAAAGGAGACTAAGAAAAATTGATGTTAAATTGGGCACCATCTATAGTAAAATAAGCAAAATAGTCTCTTTTTCTCGAATAACCAGTCTGCTATAGATCGGACTGAAATTGTTGGTAAGAGAAATAAAAAGATAGTTTAAAATGAATGACAAAATATATTACATAAAAAAATTAGACAAATCGGTTTTGAGACAAATTGAAATGTGAAAAAAATATATATATATAAAAAACAAATTGATACCAGTATCCTAGGTGGTTTATGGGTCAGGTGGCTGGTTCTGGGACAGCAATCCAGGCCCACAATTGTCTCTTATTGCAAGAATTCTAAATTTTTCTTGGCAATTTACGTCTCTCAATGAATGGGGTGAAAATTGTAGGAAATTTAACCAAATATAAGCACATACAAAATTTATGCAAGTTATTTATGCAAAATTTAAGCAATGTTAGCTATGCAAATATAAGCTAGTTAGCTGTACAAAATATATTTGAATTAGCTGCACGAAACATTAAGCTATGCACGAGTAATTATTAGCTATGCACGAGTTATTATTAGCTATGCACGAGTAATTATTAGCTATGCACGAATTATTATTAGCTATGCACTAGTTATTATTAGCTATGCACGAGTATTATTAGCTATGCACTAGTATTATTAGCTGATTTCTTAGACTATAAATTGCCAAAAAAATGAAAAGGAAAGAGAAAAATATTTTTACAACCATGTGGTACATATAGCATTTTAACTACTTATTAAATTAAAAAGAATTGACTTTGAATTCAAAATTTATTTTAAAAATAATTGGAATTATATCAAAGGCAAAATTTGAAGATTAATTACATTTTAAATAAGTATAATGAAATTACCTGTATGTTAAACACTTTGTAACTGGGATATAAAAATTGTAATATAAATTACTGAAGTCCGCAGTTAAAAATTATAATGTTTGAATCAGTACAAAGGCTGCAAGCAAATGACTTCCTGGTGAGTTTTACTGATAAGGTAAACTTTTTTGTCCTGTTTACTGGAAAACAACGCCACCAAAAAAATGTGAGAAATCTAATTCCCTATTTAAATTGAAAGCTATCAAAATATAGAAATCGTACAAGTATGGCCATCTGTCAGTGGTTAATTTAAGCGCACCAACTTGCCTTGTAGATTCCCATACTCAACTAAAGTAGTAGCATATAATCGATAAAAGGAATCTATAGTAATAGTTTATTTTCCATGCCAGCTGATTTGCCTTTGCAATTTCTATTTTATACATAACAACAAATATTAACAGATGTAAATAAGTAGTAAAACGTATTGATATTATTGATAAATCAGTAACATATTACATGTTATAGGATTTACTATATATAGAATGAGAGAAGGTAAGGAAAATAACCATATGTACTCCATAGTAAACAAAAATATAAAAATTGAAAAATAGATATCTGATGTAACTAAATTTTGTAGACAAATTGTTTCCTGGGATAATAATGCTGTATTACAACGGATATGAGATACATAATAGTGTTAATAGAAAAACAGGACTAAGTTCCTAAGATATAAAATTAAGTACATAAAACAGTGTGACATGGTTTAGCAGTTATACATGTAAAATTCTGTTAGTTGAAAACAGTTTCACCTGCAAAAACTGAATCCAAAAAATATACAGGTCGTGCTAACTATCCACAAAACACTAGTTTTTAAATAAACTGTTAAATGGACATAGGCCATGTAACAAGGCCAACCCCCAAAATACAAAAAAAATCATTTCTTCATTGTTTGACGATGTCTGTTGAATTTCTATACGTGATTCAGTTCAAAGGGATACTAGTAGTTGGAAAAGTACCATGAAATAATTTTCCGCCCCGTACTAAGGGTGCAGGACACCCCCAAAATACAAAAAAATCATTTCTTCATTGTTTGACGATGTCTGTTGAATTTCTTTACGTGATTCAGTTCAAAGGGATACTAGTAGTTGGGAAAGTACCATGAAATAATTTTCCGCCCCGTACTAAGGGTGCAGGACACCCCCAAAATACAAAAAAATCATTTCTTCATTGTTTGACGATGTCTGTTGAATTTCTTTACGTGATTCAGTTCAAAGGGATACTAGTAGTCGGAAAAGTACCATGAAATAATTTTCCGCCCCGTACTAAGGGTGCAGGCCAACCCCCAAAATACAAAAAAAATCATTTCTTCATTGTTTGACGATGTCTGTTGAATTTCTTTACGTGATTCAGTTCAAAGGGATACTAGTAGTTGGAAAAGTAGCATGAAATAATTTTCCGCCCCGTACTAAGGGTGCAGGACACCCCCAAAATACAAAAAAATCATTTCTTCATTGTTTGACGATGTCTGTTGAATTTCTTTACGTGATTCAGTTCAAAGGGATACTAGTAGATGGAAAAGTAGCATGAAATAATTTTCCGCCCCGTACTAAGGGTGCAGGCCAACCCCCAAAATACAAAAAAAATCATTTCTTTATTGTTTGACGATGTCTGTTGAATTTCTTTACGTTATTCAGTTCAAAGGGATACTAGTAGATGGAAAAGTAGCATGAAATAATTTTCCGCCCGTACTAAGGGTGCAGGACACCCCCAAAATACAAAAAAAATCATTTCTTCATTGTTTGACGATGTCTGTTGAATTTCTTTACGTGATTCAGTTCAAAGGGATACTAGTAGTTGGAAAAGTATCATGAAATAATTTTCCGCCCCGTACTAAGGGTGCAGGACACCCCCAAAATACAAAAAAATCATTTCTTCATTGTTTGACGATGTCTGTTGAATTTGTTTACATGATTCAGTTCAAAGGGATACTAGTAGTCGGAAAAGTACCATGAAATAATTCTCCGCCCCGTACTAAGGGTGCAGGACACCCCCAAAATACAAAAAAATCATTTCTTCATTGCTTGACGATGTCTGCTGAATTTCTTTACGTGATACAGTTCAAAGGGATACTAGTAGTTGGAAAAGTAGCATGAAATAATTTTCCGCCCCGTACTAAGCGTGCAGGCCAACCCCCAAAATACAAAAAAAATCATTTCTTCATTGTTTGACGATGTCTGTTGAATTTCTTTACGTGATTCAGTTCAAAGGGATACTAGTAGTTGGAAAAGTACCATGAAATAATTTTCCGTCCCGTACTAAGGGTGCAGGACACCCCCAAAATACAAAAAAATCATTTCTTCATTGTTTGACGATGTCTGTTGAATTTCTTTACGTGATTCAGTTCAAAGGGATACTAGTAGTTGGGAAAGTACCATGAAATAATTTTCCGCCCTGTACTAAGGGTGCTGGACACCCCCAAAATACAAAAAAATCATTTCTTCATTGTTTGACGATGTCTGTTGAATTTCTTTACGTGATTCAGTTCAAAGGGATACTAGTAGTCGGAAAAGTACCATGAAATAATTTTCCGCCCCGTACTAAGGGTGCAGGCCAACCCCCAAAATACAAAAAAAATCATTTCTTCATTGTTTGACGATGTCTGTTGAATTTCTTTACGTGATTCAGTTCAAAGGGATACTAGTAGTTGGAAAAGTAGCATGAAATAATTTTCCGCCCCGTACTAAGGGTGCAGGACACCCCCAAAATACAAAAAAATCATTTCTTCATTGTTTGACGATGTCTGTTGAATTTCTTTACGTGATTCAGTTCAAAGCGATACTAGTAGATGGAAAAGTAGCATGAAATAATTTTCCGCCCCGTACTAAGGGTGCAGGCCAACCCCCAAAATACAAAAAAAATCATTTCTTCATTGTTTGACGATGTCTGTTGAATTTCTTTACGTGATTCAGTTCAAAGGGACACTAGTAGTTGGAAAAGTAGCATGAAATAATTTTCCGCCCCGTACTAAGGGTGCAGGACACCCCCAAAATACAAAAAAATCATTTCTTCATTGTTTGACGATGTCTGTTGAATTTCTTTACGTGATTCAGTTCAAAGGGATACTAGTAGTTGGAAAAGTAGCATGAAATAATTTTCCGCCCCGTACTAAGGGTGCAGGCCAACCCCCAAAATACAAAAAAAATCATTTCTTCATTGTTTTACGATGTCTGTTGAATTTCTTAACGTGATTCAGTTCAAGGGGATACTAGTAGTCGGAAAAGTACCATGAAATAATTTTCCGCCCCGTACTAAGGGTGCAGGACACCCCCAAAATACAAAAAAATCATTTCTTCATTGTTTGACGATGTCTGTTGAATTTCTTTACGTGATTCAGTTCAAAGGGATACTAGTAGTTGGAAAAGTAGCATGAAATAATTTTCCGCCCCGTACTAAGGGTGCAGGACACCCCCAAAATACAAAAAAATCATTTCTTCATTGTTTGACGATGTCTGTTGAATTTCTTTACGTGATTCAGTTCAAAGGGACACTAGTAGTTGGAAAAGTACCATGAAATAATTTTCCGCCCCGTACTAAGGGTGCAGGACACCCCCAAAATACAAAAAAATCATTTCTTCATTGTTTGACGATGTCTGTTGAATTTCTTAACGTGATTCAGTTCAAGGGGATACTAGTAGTCGGAAAAGTACCATGAAATAATTTTCCGCCCCGTACTAAGGGAAATCATTTCTTCATTGTTTGACGATGTCTGTTGAATTTCTTTACGTGACTCAGTTCAAAGGGATACTAGTAGTTGGAAAAGTAGCATGAAATAATTTTCCGCCCCGTACTAAGGGTGCAGGACACCCCCAAAATACAAAAAAATCATTTCTTCATTGTTTGACGATGTCTGTTGAATTTCTTTACGTGACTCAGCTCAAAGGGATACTAGTAGATGGAAAAGTAGCATGAAATAATTTTCCGCCCCGTACTAAGGGTGCAGGCCAACCCCCAAAATACAAAAAAAATCATTTCTTCATTGTTTGACGATTTCTGTTGAATTTCTTTACGTGATTCAGTTCAAAGGGACACTAGTAGTTGGAAAAGTACCATGAAATAATTTTCCGCCCCGTACTAAGGGTGCAGGACACCCCCAAAATACAAAAAAATCATTTCTTCATTGTTTGACGATGTCTGTTGAATTTCTTTACGTGATTCAGTTCAAAGGGATACTAGTAGTCGGAAAAGTACCATGAAATAATTTTCCGCCCCGTACTAAGGGTGCAGGCCAACCCCCAAAATACAAAAAAAATCATTTCTTCATTGTTTTACGATGTCTGTTGAATTTCTTAACGTGATTCAGTTCAAGGGGATACTAGTAGTCGGAAAAGTACCATGAAATAATTTTCCGCCCCGTACTAAGGGTGCAGGACACCCCCAAAATACAAAAAAATCATTTCTTCATTGTTTGACGATGTCTGTCTGAATCACGTAACGAAATTCAACAGACATCGTCAAACAATGAAGAAATGATTTTTTTTGTATTTTGGGGGTTGGCCTGCACCCTTAGTACGGGGCGGAAAATTATTTCATGCTACTTTTCCATCTACTAGTATCCCTTTGAACTGAATCACGTAAAGAAATTCAACAGACATCGTCAAACAATGAAGAAATGATTTTTTTGTATTTTGGGGGTGTCCTGCACCCTTAGTACGGGGCGGAAAATTATTTCATGCTATTTTTCCAACTACTAGTATCCCTTTGAACTGAATCACGTAAAGAAATTCAACAGACATCGTCAAACAATGAAGAAATGATTTTTTTGTATTTTGGGGGTGTCCTGTACCCTTAGTACGGGGCGGAAAATTATTTCATGGTACTTTTCCAACTACTAGTGTCCCTTTGAACTGAATCACGTAAAGAAATTCAACAGACATCATTTTTAAAAACCGTTGCTGGTAAACCGTTGCTGTTTTCACACGGGTTCGTAATTTTACAATTATTTTTTTTACATTAAATTATGCCTTATCTATGTTGGTTTATCTTTTGAGTTTTGCTTGTTTTGTTCTCTATACCCCTTCTGAAAATTATTGATGGCGCCCTAAAACTTACAAAGTTGAACTTATTTTATTAAACTATTATTGACAGATGACATAACCTTACCCACGCTTAGCCTCCAACACAAAAGAATTACCGGTTAGGCGAGTTTCCTTTTATCAATTTAGACCATTCAAACTCGATCACGTTATTTGACGAAACACAACTTTACTAAGCGCTGATCTCCAAGCGCAGCAGCTTTGTTCTGGACGACCAGGACCATTGGGATTACCGAACCGATCTCTACATACGATACAGGATCCAACCGTACGGCCCTTCGGTCATGAAATCACTCATGATCTCTTAGACTATTACTTCTATTTTACATAATATTATTATCAGCTTGGGTTTTTAACCTGTTGTGCACTTGAGTAACTAATATTTATTTATTTATTTTAAATACATATCGGAAGCGGAAGCCCAATTACAGTATACGGAGGTAAACTAAATACAAAATGTAACAATAGAAAACAGCACGAATAAATATGACTAACACTAAAAAAAGAAAAAGGACCATAAATATGACAATAAAAGAAACAAAAAGAGTAAACAATGGAAATAATCTTACAAATCGAAAAGGAGAATAAATAACATACGTTTAAAAACAACATATGTGCACATATACAAATAACTACGATAATAGTAACTAGCTAAAAATAATTTTCAGTTGCTTGATCTTACAATGAAATATATCAACCCTGTCGTCAATGTTGCAATGATTAGATATCATCTGATATAGAGGAGATGTCTTAAGAGCATTGTTGTTAACTGTAGGAAAATTAAAATGTTGTTGTGCCGCGCTGAGATCCTTGGTACCCTTATATAAATCTGTCTTAAAATATCCGGACAGTCCAAAATGTGATGAACAATTTTATATAAGAATATGATTAGTTGCGTTGATCTCCGTTTTGACAGTTGTGTAAGGTCAAATTGCTTTAATAACAGTTCATGCAGGAACTCTCTTGGTGGCTATACACCATCTAGTACATATACACTGCAAATTTTAAAAATCGTCTTTAAATTCTTTCAAATGTCCCGGTGTGAGTAACATAGATTGGGTTCCAGAATATTGATGCGTACTCTAATTTCGATCTTAAAAGGATACATACAGCAATCGAAGTGTAAACTTATTGGAAAAGCCTTTTGAGTTTCTAATGACAAAACCTAAACATTTAAATGCTGATAACACAGTAGCTTCAATATGTTTTAAAAATGTTAGTTTAGGATCAAATATTACTCCAAGATCTTTTATGTGGTCAAGCCTGCTCAATAGTGTATCTTTCAATTTATAGCTGAGTTAAATAGGATTTCTCTTTCTTATGAATGACATGACACATTTAACATTAAGTGGTAAGTTGTTTTGTATACACCATAATTTTATTTTATTAAGTGCATCCTGCAAAAGTTCACAATCTTCATAGAGTTTTATTTCGTGCATTAACTTAAGATCTTCTGCATAGATTACATAATGTACATGTAACTGTATCACAATATCATTAATAAATATGAAAAACAGGAGAGGTCCAAGAGTCGAACCCTGTGGTACCCCGGACAACTGCAAGCATATCTGTGACTTGTAGCCGCGGTATTTAACAAACTGATATCTGTTTTTTAAATAAGACGAAAAAAGCCGCACAAGAGGATTAGATAGTCCGAAGGAATTTAACTTGCTCAATAAGATTTCATGGTCGAGTCGATCGAATGCCTTAGCAAAATTGGTGTATATAATGTCTACTTGGCTTTGTTGGTCTAATTTTTCACTAATGAACTGGGATTTGCACACAAGGTTCGTTACTGTCGACCTACCCTTCATAAAACCATGCTGTCCGCATGATATTAAACCAGCACACGATTGCACATCATAGAATATAGGATGATTTCTAATAACTTGGCGAAATTGCAAATAATATTTATAGGCCTATAATTTGTCAGCTCATTCCTATTACCTTTCTTATAAATTGGACATACTCTAGGCAATTTCCACAGCACAGAGAAACACGATGTTTAAAAAAAAAAACTAAAGCTTACGGCTAGAGGAACAGCAAGAACAGATGAACAATATTTGATTAAAAAAGCCGGTATCAAGTCTGGTCCCATAGAAATTTGCTTTAGTTTGTTTAATAGCTCTACCAACTTCAAATAGAAGGGATATCCGACGTATTAACATTTTCATCAGGTGGCATATAGCCATTAGCACTAGGATGCATAAATGATTCAGAAAAATAGTTGGCAAAACTATCAACCATGAATTGAGGATCCTCTATATCCTCCCCGTTATACGTAAGTATTGCAGGGATATAGGAAACATTGTTTTTAGAGTTGATATAAGACCAAAATATATTCGGATTATTTTTTATATCATTTTCAATACTTTTCATGTAAACCTTGTGCGACGCATCAACGTCGTGTTTTAATTGCGATCTTAGTGATTTGAATAGGGTTAGATAGCTCACGTCGCCAGCTTCTTTATGTTCTTTTAAAGCCTTGTCGTTTCTTTTTATTATATGTATAATTTTGTCGTTAAATCAAGGCGGGTAAGATTTACTAGTAGGTTTTTTCTAGGTACATTATTTTCAAAATTATTATTAAGTTTATCGTATAGAGCAGCCAAAGCTATATTAGAATCCACAAAATAATTAAGAAATCCCTAGTCAGTTGTGTTGATTTTGTCATACAATGATAGAAAGTTGCCTTTTTAAAATTAAAATCGGCATGTCCTTTAGTAAGAAAAGTATTTTTAATTTTATTGGTTGACTTAATTTTGGTTTCAACAATCAAGGAAGGGTGGTATGAGTCTTCTAGCAGAATAACTTGAGGAGCTTTATTTACTACACAATTTGTATTAGATAATACTAAATCTAAAAGCCGTCCTTGAAATTTTGTATATTGTTACACTGATTAAGGCCAAAGAAATTAATGAAATTTTGTAACTGCATAAAATTAGGCGTTGATGTACCTGTAGTACTGCATATAAGTATTCAGGTATATTGAAATACCCAACTATCAATAATTAACTATTGTATAAAAGGTGTATAGACATTAAGGAATCAAGTAGTATTTGATATTCAATATTTTTACGCGTTAGAGGTATATAAATTACTAGGATATAGATCCAGTGTACATTTATTTTGACTTTGACCAGTAAAACATTAATGAATTTTACATCAGACAACGTGCTACAGTCAGATTTAATATCAATTTGGATCGCTTTAAATTTTTTATCTAAGTTAAAAGAACACCACCACCTCTGCCTGTATTGGTTGCCACAAAACCTCGGTCAGTTCTAAAAACATTAAAGTTATTTGGGTTAAATAGCTCTGAGTCTCGAATACCCTCATAACACGGGGTCTCAGTGAATGCATATGCATGGTACTTCTGAGTTGTAGACGTTATATTAAATAACTTGGAGGTTTTCGTACACAACACATGTACATTTTGATAGTAAAAAAAAAGTGAAATATTCACATGTGCGCTGTCCACTATTGTCAGTAAAACGAGCCTGATTATGTGACGTGATTATTAACTCTGATTGGTATTTTGTATCAAGAATGTTTGCCTTAAATTTACTAAGTGTTTCTTTGAATACGTAACAACCTGCATCCCAAACTGCATGGTCAGTTGCGTTTTCAATGTTTAGAGTAGCCTTTGTACAGTGTACACACTTGAATACTGAACTTTTACATTGATCTAATACTTGAGGTTCTGAACACTTTGGACAGACAGGGGTTTGTCTTGTACATTGGTTAGCTAAATGGTGGTAACCACAACACTTAAAGCAACATTTTAGTTCAATGGCACAATAGACTGGAAATACTTTGCGTACGTTTGGAATAGATTGGTTTAGTATTTTCCTAAAAATTTCTCACAAATATTACTGTAAATTGAAGCTAAAGAAGAGTATATATACATACCAAAGTTTTGTTGGTAGAATTCTCTATTCAATTGAAAAATAACTATTTTATTGGAAGTATCTCCATTCACCCAATCTTTCAATAACTTTCTAATTTGTTTATTAATCATGTCTATCGAAACACTTATAATAGTACAGTATGTAACAAGGATGGTAACTAGCTTTTTACTATACGCGAGTGAAATTTGCTAATTAAGGCATCGGCGCCGTTGCAGCGACTGAAGAACAACAACGACTTTGCTACTTGTAGCATATATGACTTTTTACCTGCAGCATGAAATCAGTCCATAAAGACACAACATTTTATTTTTAAATATGCATCACTTATAACTAACAAATAATAAATAGTATAATAAATAAATAGTTTAAAGGAAATATACAGACAAGATAAAACATCACAATAGGATCATAATGTAAATAAATCGAAAAAATATGGTCACAAGACGATTAAGTATCTTCTGACCATGACCAAGTAAAACATGCCAATACATATATTATATCAATTTCAATAGAACTAAATAATTTATGAAACAGTTAATCAAAGTATACAAGAGACAGTTTACTTTAATCGGAAACCATCAATTGTTTAGATATATAACAATAATCACTTATTTCAGAATTTGGCTTTTTAAGTCAATTTGAACAGCTATTTTTTTTTCTGTCTGACTGCCTTTTTGTAGAGATTTAATGTATTGTATTTCAAGGAGTTTTTGAATATAATTCATCATCTGCGTAGGAAAAAATTTACCACACGTATGAATCTCGAAAATAGAGTTGATATAAATAATGAAAAGAATTGGCCCCAGTAATGTTCTTTATAGCACACCAAATTCAATCGTTCTTGGATCACTGTAAGTTTCATGAACACTGACCCTTTGTTTCATGTTTTCTAAATAGCTCTTTATCAATTTCAGTGCGTTATTTCTAAAACCATAGTTTTCAGAACTTACTAGAAGTTTTTCGTGGCTAACAATATCCAATGCTATTTGCAGAGCAAAGGAAACTGTGAAGTATTTTTTTTATTGTCCAATGCCTTACGGATTTCAGCACTCAAATAATTATTTATGGCATCATTAGCTGACTTACCTTTTACAAATCCGAACTGTCACGCAGAAATAATATTATATTTTTTTATAAATCTGCGTATTCTAATTTTTAAGACTTTTCTAAAAGTTCTGCTAATGCCGAAATAAGCGAAATAAGACTATGATTGAAAGTGTCTAGTAGATCTCTTGTCTTAAATAAAGGTTTTATAATTATACAATTGGAAGTAGAAGGACATTTGGCTTGTTCAATCATATTGTATTGTCTGGTAGAATGCTCAAAATCAACTGATGATCTGCTATAATTTTTAATGTAACTGAACTTATTCCATCCAAGCTAGCCGATTTTTATTTTTAAATTATTATTTGGCAAACTTTCAATAGTCCCTAGCCGGGACGTCAGAAATCTCCAGGTCAAATTTTTCACAATTTGCATTTAATTTGGCGGCAATTTATTAGGTTTTATGCCGTATGCCCATATGTGGTTCGTCAGTGGTTAGAGGTCCACTTGTCCTTGAATATCATATACCGTGTGCATGTGAATAATCAGTTACCTGAACGTAAATCATAATTTGTTGTTATTAAAACATAAATAGTTCTAACATGGGCGACTCCAAATTTATAATAATAATTACAAATAGACAGGCAAATAGAAGCCCCTAAAGTTGTTAATACTAAATTTAATGATTTTTTTCTGTCAATCGATTGCTCTAATAGAAAACTGTTTTATGTTAGTGGGAAGCTGCATTTCACAAGGTTTTCTTCTATTCACCATATGTGATATGAAATGTATATTTATAAGAAACAATATACGCAACTATTTTTCCCAGTTTTATTTGTGTCAAATTCAACTTTTCAGGAAATAATCTTGATAAAGTTTTAAACAAATAGAAAATCGCATGAAGCGATATAGTTTATAGAAAGCGCAGTGAAAAGTTCCAGTTAACACCGTCTTCAAGAGTTGTAATTGACTTAAAATTTACAATACGTATATTTGTTGTAATTTCGTCTATATGCATTGATCGAAGCCAAATAAATAGTGAATATCTTAATCATATTTTTTTGGGAAAATTCACAAAATATTTTTAAGTAACAAAATACCCTTCAGAATCCAAGAGAATGGATCTTTCACATTAGCATAGTGCCGGATTTAGATTTTATAAAACGTTTGAATTTTATGTCTTCATTATTTTTGGGTTATTTAAAAAAGACATTTGAAAAACTTATTTATTTTACTGAATTCTATACACAATAAAAAAAAGTATCAACTGAAGAACCACCCTGTATTTATAATCCAACATATCTTTAAACATAAGCCATTTAAAAAAACAATCAGCGTATAAATACTTTTATTCTAATTTATGGAAACAACTTGTTTTTTGTATACTTAATATAGCAGGGTTATCATCATAATTCCACTGCTGACACTACCTTACCTGGCAGCGTAGTCTTTGCTGGACAATAATAATTTGCAATTTCAAATTATCATCGGATAAATTGAGCAAATTGGTGATTACAGCTTATACTGATTAATTGCGAGGTTAATCCCGTAAATTGGTTTAATATGGCTGACCTATAAAGTAAAATAATACAATATAACTCAATATAACGTTATCTTATTATTTCTTTTGTGATACTTAATAACAAAACAAAGATCATCATCATATAATAAAGACTCGCGTGGTAAGTGAACTTTAAAATCAATTTTCTCGAAACCAGATAACGTCTGAGTAAATCTTTTGTTCATTGGAAATGTTAATAAGCTTGGGGTTTGACGAAATAATCGGGTTTTTTGTTAATTAATGGATTATTGTGTTAAGGTTTTCTTAAATTAATTGATCATACTTCAAGAATGTAAGCCGTGTTTTCATTATATATATCAAATTTTGAGTTGCACACAAAATAAATCTGGTGTCTCATAAATATCACTCCCGCAGTTGAACATGTTTATTACCAAAAGTTTTTTAATATTCTGATTTTATGTGATTTAACGCTTGGGCCAATAAGCTGCAAGTGCACTTCCGTTTCGTAATATATCATAGAAACTCCAATCAATCCATTAGGTTGAGGCTCTTTCCATAAGGCTTATTGATTTTTATGGATATATACAGCATGCCTTTCATTCAATGTACTACTTTTAGAGCGGTTCGCAGTTATTCTAAGCAGCTATTTAGTTCAAAAAAGCTAAGGAGTCCGAGTGGGCCTTTGCTTATGTTCGTCCTTCTCCTTTGATATTCCTTACAGCTTTATTTAGAGTTGTGACATTATTTTCATGAAGTCTTAAAATCATGTTGCTCTTTATATTATTATTATTAGCCGTTACTCGAGTCCGAGTATAAAAATGTTACAGTCGATAAATTGTGTACAATAAAAAACAAGTAAAAGATGTAGTCTATTGTAATTCCCATTCATCTACGGTGCACACGACTATGGCTATAGAGGCCAATTCGGGAGAGCACATGTCGACCGCAGTTAGGACAAACATAGACCTGGTTAGGTCTTGGATTCGGCCTTCTTGCAGCAACATTTCCTTGATAGCTGGCCACAACCCCTCGCCATTCGGTTCTGTCCGCTGCAAGTTGTTCCCATTGCTCGTCTGCAATACCGCAGGATTTTAGATTTTCATGGAGAGCGTCTTTGAACCTCTTTCGTTGACCGCCACGCCTTCTTCTACCGCTTAGCAATTCACCATAAAGTGTACATTTAGGAAGGCGGTTATCATGCATACGATGAACGTGACCTGCCCATCTTAGGCGTGCTTTTGAAATAAGCACCTCAATTGAAAGGCTGTTTGCTCTCCTGAGTACTTCCACGTTTGATATGTGATGGAACCAACGGATTTTCATCATATTTCTGAGGTGTCTTTGCTGAAAACGTTCTAATTCTTTCACATGACGACGGTAAGTGACCCAGCTTTCACATCCATATAGCAGTGTTGGAATAACAACTGCTCTGTAGACAGCCATTTTCGTTGACAAAGCAAGGTCGTGGTTGTCAAATACTCTCTCTCTAAGTCCCCAGAGTGCTCTAGATGCAGCGTTAATTCTATTGCGAATCTCGCTGTCCATGTTTGCTTTGTCATTAACAATGTTGCCTAAGTAATTGAACTGATCCACCACGTCAAGAGAATTTCCGTTAAGTGTAATGTCTATTTGGTTCACTTGATGAGGAGTTGACATAATCTTAGTCTTTCCAATGTTGATTTTAAGTCCCAAGGAATCATAGCTCTGGGCATACACACTAAAAGTTCTTGAAGCTCGTCCGGCGTAGAGGCTAAAAGTGCACAGTCATCGGCATACTGGAGATCACAAATGAATCGTGTGCGTGTCTTCGTGAAAGCTCTAAAGCGCCCTATGTTAAAGAGACCGCCATCAAAACGGTATCTGAGACCTATTCCTCTGACTGTCAGTTTGTTGTCAACAATAATTGTTAGAGCAGTGGTAAACAAATTAAAGAGTAGGGGTGCCAGGACACATCCCTGCCTAACTTCAGTGAGGGTTTGGAAAGGTTCGGTTGCCTCATTATTATACATAACCTGGGCGTTGTTGTTTGTATGTAGACTGCGACATACTTCCACAAATTTTCTAGGGATACCTAAGCGGAACATAATTTTCCAGAGCACTTCCCTGTCCACCGAGTCAAACGCCTTGGTTAAATCAATGAAGGCCATGTGAATTTCTCCTTGATGCTCGAGTGCTTTTTCTTGAAGCTGTTTAAGTGTGAAGATTAAATCCGATGTGCCTCGGTTTGGTCTAAAGCCACTCTGTGTTTCAGGAAGTAACTTTTCCGTAACAGGTGTTAGCCTATTTGCCATCGCTTTAGTGAGTATCTTCCCACCAACAGCCAGGAGAGCTATACCCCTGTAATTTCCACAGTCCGCAGCGCTCCCTTTGTTTTTGAAGAGGTTGATTAAAAATGTATCACGAAACTCCTGCGGAGCTTGACCACTTTCCCACACGACATCAAACAGTTTTTTGAGGTAGGGTATGAGCTCTGACGACACAGCTTTAAAGATCTCAGCTGGGAGTGAGTCGGCGCCGGGAGATTTGTTATTTTTTAGCTGCCCAATGGCGGTTAAGATCTCTTCCGTTGTTAGTGGTTTATCTAAGTCTTCGAAGGTGTCATATTGAGGGATAAGATTTATAATATCGTGATCGGCTTGACTTTGCTGGTTAAGAATGTTAGAGTAGTGTTCTTTCCATCGGGCTCTTATTTCCTGGTCTTCTTTGAGGAGATTTCCATTTAAATCTTTAATAGGGCACATATTTTTCCGACTGGGGCCGTACACTGCTTTTACTCCTTGAAAGAAATTCCTGTAGTCGTGTGAATCGGCGTACCTTTGAATTTCTCTGGCCTTGCTTGCCCACCACTCGTTCTTTATTCTTCTGATTTCGCGTTGCGTTTCATACTTAGATTGGGTAAAAGCTTCTGCTTTTGATGAGTCGTTGGGGTGGTTGATAGCGTTTTGGAAGGCAGTATGTTTGCGGTCAAGAAGTTCTTGTATAAAAGCTTCATTATCATTGAACCAGACCTCCTGTTTTTTACTTGCTGCAGTGCCAAGAATTTCCTCACTCGCACTTTTTAAACTGTCTTTAATTTGTGTCCAGGTAGCAGCGACATCTACAGAATTGGTTTCTTCTAGTGCACTCAAATTCTCTTGAACTTTTTGCTTTAGCTGTTCGACGGTTTGTTGGTCACGCAATTTACTAATACAGAGACGGAGTCTACGTTTTACTTGAGTTCTTCGGTGTTTGGGTCTCATAACAATTTTCTTTTTAGAGACAACAGGACGATGATCGGTCCAACATTCGCTATCAATGCGCGCCTTTGTAATTTGGACGTCCTTGAGATGCTTCCTACGTACGATAACATAGTCCAGTAGATGCCAGTGACCTGATCTGGGGTGACGCCAGGTGCCCTTAAATTTATCCTTTTGTCGGAAAATGGTGTTTGTTATAACTAGATCATGTTCGGCGCATTTAGTTAGGAGTAGTTGACCGTTGGCGTTCATGTTGCCCAAACCGTTCTTGCCTATGATGCCTGGCCAGGTGTCTGCATCTCTCCCTACTCTAGCGTTAAAATCGCCAAGAATAACGAGTCGTTCCGTTTTAGGTATTCTACAGAGGGTTTCTTCCAGCTGTTGATATAAGCTTTCCTTGGTTTCGTGACTTGCATCCAGAGTGGGAGCGTAGGCGCTTATTAGATTTTCCGCGTTGCCATCTGATAGCTCATAGCGTAGCAGCATTAGACGCTCGGATAGGCCTTGTGGTACTTGTGTTAAGTTGGATACAAGTTGATTCCGAACGGCAAATCCTACTCCATGTTGTCTTCTTGAATTGGTGGGAAGACCTTTCCAATAGAAGGTGTAGTACTTTTCTGTGAGAGAGCCTTCCTCCAAAAATCGAGAGCTGCAACGTCAACATTGAGTCGGTGAAGTTCTCTATCTATTAGAGCAGTTCTTCTTTCAGGCCGATCGGTGCGAGTGCTGTCGTTCAAAGTACGAACATTCCAAGCGCCGTAGATGAAAGAATTAGTTTTGTTGGATTTAACTTGTCGGTGTTTTTTCGACATTCGATGAGGTGTCCCTGTGGGCACCCTCCCCCGGAGATCCGATCGGGAGGGTATTTTACCTCCGGATGATTTTGTCCCACTTGAACGCTCCATCATTTTTTTAAAGCCTTAATCGACTGAAAACGAAACTGCATTTGAAGTTTTAGCTGGAGCAGGTATGCAACTGACCAGCTCGGTTGCGGAAGGCGAGTGGTGTGGTCCCATGGCACAGAAGGAGACTGCGACGATGGGGTAACCAAACGATTCCAAAAGCAACCTTTGTGTGCGGTGGGTTATTTTTACCGCACTCTTCGTGAGAAGATGGATGTGCTCACGGCAAAAGGTAAGGGTTATTCCGCCCTTACTCAGTCGTTAGAGCCTCGTTAGTGAAAACAGGGTGCACCAAGTTCAAATTGAACTCATCGTGAAGGTGAGGTTAACAATTGAGTAGGAGAGGCTATAACTTGCGCTTCACTACCCCATTACACCATTATCTTTATAATGGCAATGGCAAAAGTAATTGAAATAGATTATCTTAAAAATGCATCCACTTATTGAATATAATAGAATATTTATTTATATTAGTTGAAAAACGATAGTTAGTTTCAACATCAATAAGTACAATTTTATAAATAAATGAATATGTAATACATTAATAGATAAATAAATGTGTACGTACTTACTACATGAAATAGGTAAAGAGTTTTATTTGTTTTTCGAGAATCTTAAGAACCTGAATGCAAAGATAATAGACCAGTGTTATCATATAGTCTAGTATACTTTAACTTGGCGTGTATGTATGAGTTAATATTTCCTTACGATTTCATTTTCTCTTGTACACAAAGATCTAGAAATATTATCCTATTATAGCTTTAACTTTGTGTACAATATGGGAGAAAATGAAATCGTACGGAAATATTAACACATACATACACACGCCAAGTTAAAGTATACTAGACTATATAAATATTAGATTGACTGAATGTCTTACATAATACGTACTAAATTTATTCCAAATAATGCTGGTAAAAGGGAAATTTTTGATATTAGAATTATGAGTTAAAATATTGAGACGATATCAATTTAATACCGAATTATTTTTAAATGAACTAGAAGATGACGGGGGAGTGACGAGAAACGGTTCTATATTCACGCAAGCCAAGCAGCAAAAGTTCCAGTATATGTCCAACCATCTCGGGTATTAGATGTGTGAGTGCGCTCCATCCTGTGCATACTTATACAAAATATTCGAAGTGTCAAAATAAGATAATAGAAGTTGCTCTGACGTCACCCGTATAATGTGATCCTCCTGGTAAATTAAAACTATCCGACTTTCAGTTCACCAGTTGCCGTTCCAAGCTAAGGCATGTCTGTCGTTCTGCTCCGGTCTACGAGAAAAATATTCCCAAATATAATAAGTCCCAAAGTTCGGCTGAGAATTATTTTCATGATATTATTCCGAAATATTTTCTAAGTCGCTTTGACGTCACTAGGATCCGTGGAGCATCCGTCAGAGCCGTTTCCTCCCTATTGTACTTAAGTGAAGGAAATAGTTGAATTCGACCCGTGTTGGCAGTCGGCTAGGGAGGCTCATCGATAGCAGACGTGCCTGAGATCCGAACCGAGGCACCGCTAGTGTCATATCATTTCTGAGCTGCAGAATTTTGGCAAAGTTCGTACGACGTCATCGACCAGCAGCGCATCCATCTGGCGCCTATGGCCACCCCTTTGATAAGTTGTTTCATTTCAGAAAATGATGTGAGGAGCCGTGCAGTGTATCCCGTTCCGATCATTTCCCAGTAGCAGGCGTGCTCGATATTAACATCGAGAAGTAAGTAAGACTGTAGAGATGTATGGTAAATGATAAGTAAGCTTAGCTAGTGCAACAACGCCGATAATTGACTCAAGACCGACCATCAGAAGAGCCAGCCAGTCCAGTCCATCCCAGAGGATCCCAACTTCCGTTATCCGAGAGG
Organism: Leptura quadrifasciata; assembly: GCA_963675555.1. Taxonomy (NCBI): domain Eukaryota; kingdom Metazoa; phylum Arthropoda; class Insecta; order Coleoptera; family Cerambycidae; genus Leptura; species Leptura quadrifasciata. The sequence continues at coordinate 78,856,310 of OY776674.1, read as the reverse complement.
ACTTATTTGTAACTAGTTCTTTTGATACCACACTGATTTGAAGGGCACTGAAAAGTTACGGATTCATTTCTTAATTATACTTTGGCTCCCAGCTTTCGTTCCAGGGGAACCACAAATCGATTTATTAACCATACCTTAACTTTCCAAGGTTTTAGTCAGATCTTACCTATTCAGGTGGTCCTAATCTAACTTTGTTTCAGATCCCGAGCTATTACCACTGCATGCACTAGCCAAGTACTGTATAATATTGCACTGCAATTTGTTATTTATATATGTAGTCTGCAAACGTTTCGCTGCTTTAATAGTTGCCCTGCGTTACCACTTATTCTATGCTACCTTTCTGCTGCTTGCTATTCCTGTCATCAGAGTTATGTGGTACTACTATTTTCGTTATATCGCTTGCCTTTATTAACCGTTTAGTTAGGTTGAGGCAATTTTTACATTAAACAAGTAGATTTGTATATGGTAGGTTTAATTGAATAAATTTACATTATTTATCTAATTCCGAGTTTGACTGTTTGTGTGTATGTCTGATTTCCCAAGTTGGAGTACCGTTTCTCCACGTGAGCTACTTAGCCTCGCGTATCCGACTTGTGGTTAGTATGTCCTGGCATTTAAACTAGGACTGGCAGCCGAGCTAAACCGAAAACCCGTTTCCGGAGTTCGAATGTCAGAGAGTGGCCCTTTTTTCCTCGTTATCATTTAACATTTTGTATATTATAGGTACGTAGGGTTAAGGGTGGTCCAAGAAAATATTCAGCTGATTTCGAGTTCATTTCCAAAAAAAGAAACGAGAAAATTGAATTTTTACAAGGGAGCGAAAAAACCATAATTTCAACATGCTGTATATCGGTTGAATTACATAGAAAATGTAGGTATAATTACAATGAAAATGTAAAAAATTAAATCATGTTGATATCGCTAAAACGTTTATATTTCGAGATATTTGCAAAAATAAATTTCCCTTCTTCCATTCTTTCTCAGACAATATCTTAGATCTTGAAGTAGATTCTGAGCGGGTAAGGTGAAATTAACAACTATGCAAAGTTTTATTTACATTGCAAAAATGCTACTTTTGAAGTACACTTCTGTATAATAAAATTGGGGACAACAAACGTGGTATAGTTTAAATAGGACAAATATTATTTCCATAGTAACAAAGATGGATTTGTCAGAATGGCTATTTGTTAATTTACTTATAGTACAGTAAATACAGGGTTTGAACTACATAAAAATTAGTCCGTCCATAAAAATTTGGTTACAACTCCTAATCGACATGTAGTTTAAGAATACATAGAGTCCCCAAAAATTGAAGAAGTGGAAATGAGGTATTTGGTTGGAGGGAGGGGTAAGAAATTATTGAACTTTTTTGAAAGTAGAGGTATGGGAAGTTGTTTTCTATTTTTTTGCATACTGAATCGAATAAGACCAAAATCAAGTGGTTAGGATCAACCCTTAACGAATAAAAAATGATTCTAACAATAAAAATACGATAAAACGCAAGAGGTTTTATTAAAAAGAAAAAAGATGTACAGTATTTATGTAGTACTTACAAAATTTTTATATGAAGTATGTAGTACTTGGTAATAAGTATTTTATTCATCGAATATATACTCTTCGTTAGTGACGTCATCAAAGTCTGAATCTTCATCAAAGGCCGCTATTGATATGAGTAATACGTCTGGCGAAACTGCAATATCGGTGCAACTGTTCATGCGGGCCCCTCCCTCACAAATTTTGCACAAAATTGAGCATTCTACATCGATTTTTACACAGCAGCACCGAGAAGTGGAGCAGTTTCCCTTGCAGGCACAGGAAATCAACTTAAGAATGGCCTCTGCAGCGTCAAGGGTTGTCTTGATTGGGTGCAAATCATTGCCACGACGCACCCAACCCCACTGCTGTGGATCTAGTTTATTCTCGAACCATAATTGTACTTGATAGAAGGTACGGTATGAATGTTGTGCAGCACTTTCTGATGTAGGAAGACGTGATTCTAGCTTTGCTACATTTTTATTATGTGTACCGTAGTACATCTAGTGTAAGTTTCCCAAGTCGTTATTGTTGTGGAGCTTATATGATAGGATTCGCGCAAGGTTAAGCGTTTGAAATTTTATTTAATGGTTTTGTTTGATTATTTTGTTGTAGTTTTCAGTTACAGTTGGAAGGGATCAGCTGCAAATAAAAATACGCTTCATATTAGTAATGCGTTTGGGCGTTTGATAAATGGCAAAATTCAAAGGGTGATTTTATGGATGATTTTATGATGATAATACTTTAGTTGCCTACCTATCTTTTCTCATTTGTCCTCTATTAGAACCATTTTTATTCGTTAAGAGTTGATCCTATCGATTTTGGTCTCATTCGATTCAACATGCAAAAAACGTAGAAAACGAGTCCCCACTTTCCTCCCCATTTTAAAAAATTTCTCCCTCATCCCACCCCCAAAAACTTAATTTCTCTTTGGATTCTTAAACTATATGTCGAGTAGCACTAACAACCAAAGTTTAATTTGTTGAGGTACTCTTGACTGTAGTTTTCACTGTAAGTATTACGTCAAAATGCCGCAAATGACGCAAATTACGCGGCATCTACTAAATGTAGATCACATAAAAATTCGAATAATTTTCAAAATAGAAGATGGTTGGTCGTCTATAAGACAAATTGCAGGGAATATAAATATTAGCAAAAGTACAGTTTTGAGAGTGAAGAAATCCTGGAAACAAGAAGGAACAATTAGCCCTAGAGCTTCAAGTAATGAAGATAACGTAGCTCTTGTGGAATATTTAAGACAAAACCCTTTTGATTGCGTAGGACTCACTAAAGTTGCCATAAATTTTCCTGGCCTTCGATCAACAGCGTGCCGAAGAATTAAATTGCCAGATTTGCTTAATCAAGTAGCCGCTAAAAAACAACTATTATCTGCGAAAAAAAGCAATATCGTCTCTTATTTGCATTAAATTGTATTTACAGAGATATAGCATTTTGGAAAAGAGTAATATTTACAGATGAAAAGATATTTAATCGTATGATGAGCACATTATTATTTATAGACCTCGAAATTTAAGGTTCGAAGAAACATATCTGAGTGGAACCCAATGATCTGGACGATTCAGTGTGAATGTATGAACATGGACTAGTTATAATGGAATGAGAATTTGTTGGAAAATTGACGGAACGTTTGTTGCGGAAAATTGTATACGAGTACTGGAAAATATAATGATGCCATCGGTGAAACAATTATATCCAAATAACAATTTTATTTTCCACATTTTGCACAATCGTCTTCTTCAAACTGCTAATATTGTAAGAAACTGGTTTCAGAACAATAATATTGAAACATTGTCATGGATTGCAAATAGTCCGGACATCAATCCTATAGAAAATGTGTGAGGTATTCTAACTAAAACTATTTACAAAAGAAATTTAATTGCAAACGCTTGGGAGGAATTGCCCACTGATGAACAGTTTGTAAGAAAATAATTCATTCAGTCTGTTTCTCAGCGTGATGGGGCCTATACCCTATCGGCGTGTGCGTCTATTCGAATAATTAATTATCAATTAAATAATTTAATAAGTGGACTGTATGTATAAATAATTATGGGTAAATATGAGTAATAAAAGAGTCGAAAACTTACCGCTGACTGGTCACTGGCTGGAACCGGTGATTTCTTTCCTACACAAGGGAGAGGGAGGAAGGGATCGTAGGAGTTTTCCGACACTTTAAACACTATTACGCCAGCAACCCAGTTTAACAAAATCTGTCTATGCACCCGATATCGTAATTTCTGCTTCGCGGCAATTAAAACAATCAAAAAATGAGCACTAAACAAATAACAAAATGCGTGTGTGTGTGAGACGGCCACCGTTTTATTCTTCTCAATATTGCGAACCTAATACTAATGCGTGCCTTCTATCCACACGTTTCTCTCGCCCTATAGCCTTGACCATGCTTAGCAAGAAAACGCAAAAAAAACTGTTTACTTGTAACTACCATATGATGGCGCGTAACCATTCCCCGGCTTTGAAAAATTATTTTCAAATACACCCCAAAACAAAAAACTAAAAAACTATTGAGAAAACAAACCTAACCTATTCTCATAGAGAAAATTAAAACAAAAATTTAAATAATAAACAAAAATCTACGTTTACTGATTAGGCAAAGGGCACAACTTAATAACGGGTCGTTTATAAGTGGTGTTCTTAGCTTTTACGAGCGCTACGCGAACCACGCCGTCTTTGCCTGGAAATACCTCTTCAATAACACCTAATGGCCATTGGAGAGGGGGTATGTTTTCTTGTTATATAAGCACCAGTGTCCCTTTGGTAACGGGACAAGCTGGGGTGTTCCATTTCTGGCGACTTTGTAAACTGCTCAAGTATTCCACTCGCCACCTTTTCCAAAATGATTGCCCCATCTGATCAAGTAGTTCTTTACGCGAAAGTAAATTTTGATTTGTTTCTGAAAAATCTCTTGCAGGAAGTGATTTTAATGGGGTCAATGTAAGAAAATGTGCAGGGGTTAGAACCTCTGGTTCAGAGGGGTCACTACTCAACCAACACAGTGGCCTTGAATTTAGTAAAGCTTCAATCTGCGTTAATATGGTTGTAAATTCCTCAAAGGTGAAAATTTGATTACCTACAACTTTATACAAATGCGTTTTTACCGATTTAATGTTGGCCTCCCAAATGCCTCCGAAGTGGGGTGCAGATGGAGGATTGAATTTCCATTCTATCTTGTGCGAACTTAATTCGGCACCTATAGTATGAATGTATTCACGGGATTTAATTAAATTGTAAATTTGATCAAGTTCAGCTTTTGCCCCGATAAAGTTACTGCCACAATCAGATGAAATAGAGCATACAGGTCCGCGTCGTGCTATAAAACGCCGGAAACATCCTAAGAACGTAGCGGTTGACATATCAGAAGCTAACTCTAAGTGTAGCGCTTTCGTTGCCAGACAGACAAACAGACATATATACGCCTTTTGACTTTTAATGCCTCTGCGACGCCCTAAAGTAAAATGGACCAGCATAATCCACGCCACAATTCACAAAACATTTGACTTCATTTACTCTGGAACTGGGTAAATTTGCCATTTGCGGAAATGTGGCTTTAGGTTTAAATTTAAAACAATAATTACATAATTTAATGCGACTTCGAACAATATTTCTAGCGGCTAATATCCAAAATTGTTGTCGAAGAAGTGATAATAATAAATGCGGTCCGGTGTGTAAGTATAGGCAGTGAAAATGATCAATTAAAATATTAACCAAATGATCCTTTTTAGGTAATAACAATGGATGTTTCATACTATAACTAATTTGTGAGTTTGCTAATCTACCACCTACTCTTATACACCCTCTATCTATAAAAGGATCTAAGTGACGTAATGGTTTACGACATAGCTGTTTATTTTGTAACAGTTCAAAATCTTTGGCAAAATGTATTTTTTGAACGATTCGTATAAGCATTAATTCGGTTTCCTCTAAATCTGATGCAGTAATAATTGTCCTGATAGGCAATATTTTCAAAAATCTAAGTACGTACACTGTAATTCTACAGAGTTTCGACCAAGAAGACATCTTCAACATAAGATTACGTAATGGGTTACACTCATTGACCACAGCAGGCAGAACTATGGTTATTTTTTCTTCAATAATAGGCGAGTTACTTTCAGCTACAGGCTGAATAGGCCATTTATCCGTTTCTAATTTAAGCCACGGTGGTCCGGAGAGCCAAGTGGGGTGTTGAACGAAAAGCGCTGGCGTTAATCCGCGTGAAAGACGGTCGGCTATATTATTTTCGCTTTCTACATGATACCATTTTGCGGAGGGAACAGATTCCTGAATTTTAGCAACCCTATTAGCCACAAATATTTTCCACCTATGTGGAGAACTATTAATCCAATGCAAAACTACTGTGGAGTCTGAAAGTGCGAAAATCTTATTTATTTTAATGCGAGATGAACATGTATCTATAATCGATTTGATTAATTTTGCTAAAAGAACCGCGGCACAAAGTTCAAGTCTAGGTATTGTACAAATTTTCAAAGGTGCAACTTTTGCTTTTGCGCACATTAAGTTGACTCTAATGCAACGAATGTGACCGCTGATAAAAATCCCATTGGGTCCCATATACGCGCTAAAGTTGACAAAATGTTTCTTTTTGTACACATTTTGTTTGGAATATTTACCGAAAATGAAAATGAGTCTGAAGGATCCCATTGTAAACCTAAAACCTTAAGTAAGCAGTTATTTTCAGGAGGCTCGCTAAACTCTACTGTTGATGAAAAACGAATATTTGTGGGGATATTTTGTAACAAGTCCAGCGAATTTCTACTCTACTTAACTAATTCGAAACCCCCGGCAGAGAACAACCCCACCATTTGACGATAAAGCTCTATTGCTTGCGATGCCGTTGACACACTAACTACTAGGTCGTCTATATACAGGTCGGTTTCAACGACTTTAGACGCGAAAGGAAATGCCTCTACTTCATCACTAGCAAGTTGTTGAATCGTCCTTAACGCTGCGAAAGGGGATGATTTTAAACCAAATACTACGGTGGTTAATTCATAAATTCCTAAAGGCTCCTCAGGGTCGAATCTCCATAGGATTCGTTGAAATTTGCGATGTTCTGGACACACCCAAATGTTTCGGTACATTTGGCGAATGTCCGCTATCATTGCAATTTCAAAAAGTCTAAAATTAAGTAAAATTTTAAAAATGTCCGTTTGTAGTTTTGGGCCGGAATATAAAACATCATTCAATGAGCGTGAATTAGACGTTTTCGCGGAGGCATCAAACACAATACGGACAGGCGTACTAACACTATCTTTTAATACTGCAAAATGTGGAATGTAATATGCGCGATTATCAACTTGATAATTTGAAATTGCGGACACTAGTCATGTGACCTTGAGCTATATAATCTCCAATAACTTCACTATAATTATTTTTAAAGGACTCATCATTTTTAAACTTATTTTCGAGATAATAAAATCTTTTGCAGGCTATATCAAACGAACTTCCTAACACAGGCGAGTATTCCTTAAATGGAAGCGTTACTGTGAATCTACCGGTTTTGTCGCGAGTAGTGGTGGTTCTAAAAATGTTTTCACATTCAGTGTCCTCCTGATTAATCATAGGGGGCGCAGGCACCTCCTCTACTTCCCAAAATTTATGTAAAATTTGTTCTAAAGAAGGCTCTACAATTGAACAAAATGTTTGCGAATTTTCAAACTGACATGGTACAGTAATGGGTATGTTTCCCATTACAATGTAGCCTAAACTAGTTTGTACTGCCATGGGTAAATTAGGTGGGCCAACAACCTTACTAGTGCCTAAAATGTGTAAAAATAAACTGGCTCCAATAATACCGTCAATTTTTGAGGGTTGATAAAATTGTTTGTCCGCTAATTGGACATGGTTTAAATAATTAAGAGACTGAACTGGTACATTTGTTGTTGGAAGTCGATCAGTTATTTTATCTATTACTAATGCGTCGATCTGATATTTAATGTTCGAATCAAATCGAGAACTTAAAACAAAATTTATGTGACCTAAAACTGTTTGAGGACCACCGATTCCACTAACAGAAGAGTGATATTTTTTAAAAGGTAATTTGAGTCGTTGACAACATTTGACAGTGATGAAATGTGCTTGGCTTCCATTATCTATCAAAAAACGCGCGGGTTTATATTCGCCCGAGGCAGACATTATATTGACAACTGCTGTAGAGAGTAGAGTTGTATAATTATTTTGCGAAATTTCAGTGTTTGAAGTTGAACAAAAGTTGTGCGTGGATAAGTTTCCATTTACATTATCATTTGACGGGGATTGATTACTACCAAATGTTTCGGGATCATTATTATTATTATTATTGGGACACGATTTGTCGAAATGTAATAATGAATTATGATGAGCACGACAAATATTACAAACGTTTGTCGATTTACAATCGGCTATTCTGTGAATTGAACTTAAACAATTTATGCATAATTTTTTCTGTTTAACTAACTATACCTGTCATGAGGTGTGAGTCTTAAAAAATCAGAACATTGAAAAATTGAATGTAATTGTTTACAAATAATGCAATTACCTACTGCGCTTTTATAAGGTTTTTTATTTTCCCCACTACCACTATTTGCGAGAAAAGATTGCGGAACAGATTTTGGTTTGTAAGCACCGCTACTGTTCGTACTAAGTTTTGCGGAACTAATTTGGCTACTTTTTGGAAGGCTATTTAGAGCTTTTCTTTGGTTTTTAATAAAATCTACGATTTCTTTATAAGTTGGAATTTCAGAATGTTTTGACATTTCAAATAATTTACGTGTCTGACTGTCTAACTTCGAAAGCGCTAAAGAGGCTATAAAAAAATCTGTCAAATCTGGGATATCCAACTGCTTCATGGCATTAACGGAAGTGTCGAATTTCTCTATAAAATTATTAAGACAAGCTGCGGATTCATGCTGGGCTGTTTTAAACTCCAACATTTGACTAAAATTTGTGTCAGCTAGTAAACGCTTATCCTGATATTTACCTACCAAGGTTTCCCGAAGAATAACGTAATTTGTAGCAGTCGGTAAAACACCCGCACAGACATCTAAAGCCTTGCCTTTTAAGGCGCCTAATAAATAATGCATTTTACTAGTATTGTCTAAATTTTTATTATTGTGAACAAGACTTTTAAAAGTTTCAAAAAACATCGGCCATCTTTTAGGATCACCAGAAAATTCAGGTATTTCTATTTTTTGTAATCTAGCGACGGCTGGTTGATCAGCCGTTGGCCTATTTTGTGCGACTTGCTGGTTTTCCCATGTTTTGGCTGCTTCTTTTATATGACAATATAGCGTATCTATCATTTCTAGTGGTTGGTAATTTAATACATAATCGGGATTTATATCTAAATTTACGTCATTAATACTATCGATAGTATTTTTAAACAACGCTAATGTTTCATCCAAAGTATTCATTTGAATTTTAAAATTCGCTAAACTATCAGGTTTTTGTAAGTCTTTCGATAAATCATATAGCCGTTGTATTTTATTGAAATAAGTTTCTTTTTTCGCAAGAAATTTATTAAGTTTTACCTCTAGGTTTTGATCAATTTTTGGTGGCATACTTGAGCAGTTTAATATCACCCAAACTATACAATGAATAATCAAAATTATGTGAAATCAAGGTGCTAACAGCAAGAAACAATTAAATAGTTATTAATTGAAAATACTAATTTAAATAATTAATTGATCAAAGTCCAAATAAATTAGTTGTATTGGTGAATACTGAAAACAATCCCTCAATGCGAAAACTGAACGTAAACATAAACAATACTAAAATGTATGCGTGCGTATGAAATTAAACCTCAAAATATCTATGTGTGTTTATGATAAGAAGTGAAAACACGATATCGTGCTAATAGACAGAAAAAACTACAAAAAAAAACTGCCGGTTATAATCCGGTCGAAGTGGCCATATGATGGGGCCTATACCCTATCGGCGTGTGCGTCTATTCGAATAATTAATTATCAATTAAATAATTTAATAAGTGGACTGTATGTATAAATAATTATGGGTAAATATGAGTAATAAAAGAGTCGAAAACTTACCGCTGACTGGTCACTGGCTGGAACCGGTGATTTCTTTCCTACACAAGGGAGAGGGAGGAAGGGATCGTAGGAGTTTTCCGACACTTTAAACACTATTACGCCAGCAACCCAGTTTAACAAAATCTGTCTATGCACCCGATATCGTGATTTCTGCTTCGCGGCAATTAAAACAATCAAAAAATGAGCACTAAACAAATAACAAAATGCGTGTGTGTGTGAGACGGCCACCGTTTTATTCTTCTCAATATTGCGAACCTAATACTAATGCGTGCCTTCTATCCACACGTTTCTCTCGCCCTATAGCCTTGACCATGCTTAGCAAGAAAACGCAAAAAAAACTGTTTACTTGTAACTACCATATGATGGCGCGTAACCACAGCGCCTATATGAGGTGTGCGGGATGGTAGCATGACTAAGTTTTTAAAATAATGTAAGGTATAAAATTAATTTCAATATTCTATGTTTAATTTTTTATTGTATTTATGTTTCACCTGTTTTCGTTGTTGTGTTGCAATTTTAAGTTATTTATATAATTAGTGTATTTTGTTAATTATATTTTCATGCCGAATCGCCTTTTCTTAATAATACGTATAGGTTATGAATATATCAACATGATTTGTCATTGTATGTTAAAGCCGTTATTATATCTATCTATAATCGTAGTAAACGGCTGTGGCTGTTTTAGCTATTCGCACAACACCAATATTTCGAAATTTGGATCCTATAGGTTCGGTAAGTAATAATCTTCTTTTAAACTTAACTTTAAATTAAACTTGATCAATATGTTCCTAATTAAAAAAACCGTTAGTAGACAATATAATTATGTCCGATTTAAACAACCAAATATATTACAAAAATTATCATACGACTTCTCCCCAATTTTATTTCACAGAAGTGTACTAATTATAGAAAACATAAACACAAAACTCATTATAGCACAAAATATAACTTACATCTTAATTTAGCTTGTTCAGCAACTTTTATACATGTATAAACAAGTTTTGGTCATGTCGTTTTAAATTTGCCGAGTGGAGAAAGGCAAAGAACGTAAAGGAAATGGAGCTATATTGTTTTGAATGTGGTCTGAAATGGTGCTATATATTTAAATAAAGTACGTCCGGGGAAAGGTATCTCACAAAATTGTAGACTTTTCCTCGGTTATGTACATTATCTTCATTCTTTAATTGAAACATACACCTTTTATCTAACCTCTTACTTCAACTTGATATTTTGATAAAAGATATTTGTAGAGTACATCAATGTTAAGAGAATCATTTAATTAAAATAATTTACGTACAATTTAGTAGGCCAATGGGAAAATTGTCTACATATTTTATTTATAATTACATGCTGCACATTAAAATACATGGAATATTATCGGATCTACTAGTGCTGTTACATATGAATTTAAAGCCTAAATTCAATTTTACGTAAAAAAAAATGTTTGAATCTAGGTTTGGCTATCATGTCAAAGAACTCACCAAAACATATCTAAACTCATTACACTTGAAACCAGCAAAAAATCTCATCGAAGAAATTTTGCGTAACTATCATGAAATATTTCGCCAAAACGGCGCCGGCGTGCGACACGTAAAAACATCGTCGGAAGATATTTTAGAAAGTATAAGAAAAAAGTTAATTTTCAACAAAATTTTATTTTGCGTAATTATCGTACGTACAATAAATGCCGTCTCGAGGATGTGTTTTGAATTCGAACGGGGCCTAAATTTACATAAGTATAATGAATGTCGCTCCGACTGTGAACGATCTATCTTAACACGTCTGAGGGAATTTTATTACCCTTCCTATAGTGGATATCATATTGTTAACTTAAAGGGTTCGGAATGACTGATTCAGACAAGAAATACAAAAATCTATACTTAACTGTTTCGTTTGCTTAACTGTTGTCACTGATGGACGTCGCAACACTGTAAATACTAACACTTACTTAATTAACCCGAAAGGAAATTTTGAAATACAAGAAAAAGACGCTATAAAGTTCATATATTAATCTTTTCAAAGATATGTGTTTACAAGAAACTCAAAAAAATGTATGATAATAGTCTGGCCCGTGTACAACACATGGTGAGGAACGGAACGACTTACAATGTCTCCAACTACCATCCAATGTTTAGTTTATGCAAACGGTTATCCAAAACGATTCAGTGTAAATTTCAATGTTTATAATTTTAGTGGGCTTTTGCTTGCCTGTCCATTTACTTACGTGTTTTTATTATTTCAATAATAATTTAGGACGCTCCTCAGAGCTTAGAAATACTTGAACCCCAACAACTTTAAATTATATTGTAACAATTATAAATTCATACGTTCAGGCAAGGCGGTCCCATGCACGTCTTAGTATATGGTAAAGATACTTTTCTGCCACCGAATCACTGAGGAACTGGTTTAGGGCAAATATGTGGAAAATCCATCGTTTTTCCGCCAAAATCGACTGCTAAGAAATGAAAGTGCACCCTGGACGCTTAGGGCTTTTTTACCAAAAACCTCGAAAAATTTTGACTATAGACTTTTTAACTCGTCCATTTATTTAACATAACGTCGGTTTTCATGATACTTTCTAATATTTTGTGGTCGGAGCGACGCGACGCGACGTTACGTCCCTGTTCTGCGACATTTAGTATACTTTCTAAAATTACACTCCTTAGTATAGATATTTTTGCACAAAAAAAGAAAATGTTATTTTAGTTATAAAAACTTCTTCCAACGGCGTTTTTACGTGGAGCACGCGTTGTTACCTCCTTTCTCTTATTATTTATCTTTGAGAAAGAATTGAGGCAACATGTGCGGACGACTAGCTGGTTTAAGCCGGAGCAGAGAGCCGTGGGTCCAGAGCATTCGTAAGAGTGGAGAAACTTACCCTTTCTGACATGTACAGCATAAGCGACAGATTTCTGTTTATTTCGAGAAAAGGAGACAAAGAAAAATTGATGTTAAATTGGGCACCATCTATAGTGAAATAAGCAAAATTGTCTCTTTTTCTCGAATAACCAGTCTGCTATAGATCAGTCTGAAATTATTGGTAAGAGAAATAAAAAGATAGTTTAAAATGAATGACAAAATATATTACATGAAAGAAAATTAGACAAATCGGTTTTGAGACAAATTGAAATGTAAAAAAAATATATATATATAAAAGACAAATTGATACCAGTATCCTAGGTGGTTTATGGTTCAGGTGGCTGGTTCTGGGACAACAATCCAGGCCCACAATTGTCTCTTATTGCAAGAATTCTAAATTTTCCTTGGCAATTTACGTCTCTCAATGAATGGGGTGAAAATTGTAGGAAATTTAACCAAATATAAGCACATACAAAATTTATGCAAGTTAGTTATGCAAAATTTAAGCAATGTTAGCTATGCAAATATAAGCTAGTTAGCTGTACAAAATATATTTAAATTAGCTGCACGAATATATTTAAGTTAGCTGTACAAAAGCTGCAGGAAATTAATTTAAGCTATACAAAAGTAAGCTGATTAGCAGTACAAAAGTAATTTTAGCTATGCAATAGTAATTGTTAGCTATGCACGAGTTAGCTGATTTCTTAGACTATAAATTGCCAAAAAAATTAAAAGGAAAGAGAAAAATATTTTTAAAACCATGTGGTACATATAGTATTTTAACTACTTATTAAATTAAAAAGAATTGACTTTGAATTCAAAATTTATTTTAAAAATAATTGAAATTATATCAAAGGCAAAATTTGAAGATTAATTAAAATATTTTAATGAGTATAATGAAATGAAATTACCTGTATGTTCAACACTTTGTAACTGGGATATAAAAATTGTAATATCAATTACTGAAGTCCACAGTTAAAAATTATAATGTTTGAATCAGTACAAAGGCTGCAAGCAAATGACTTCCTGGTGAGTTTTACTGATAAGGTAAACTTTTTTGTCCTGTTTACTGGAAAACAACGCCGCCAAAAAATGTGAGAAATCTAATTCCCTATTTAAATTGAAAGCTATCAAAATATAGAAATCGTACAAGTATGGCCATTTGTCAGTGGTTAAGTTAAGCGCACCAACTTGCCTTGTAGATTCCCATACTCAACTAAAGTAGTGGCATATAATCGATAAAAGGAATCTATAATAATACTTTATTTTCCATGCCAGCTGATTTGCCTTTGCAATTTCTATTTTATATATAACCACAAATATTAACAGATGTAAATAAGTAGTAAAACGTATCGATAAATCAGTAAATATATTACATCTTATAGGATTTACTATACATAGAATGAGAGAAGGTAAGGAAAATAACCATATGTACTCCATAGTAAACAAAAATATAAAAATTGAAAAATAGATATCTGATGTAACTAAATTTTGTAGACAAATTGTTTCCTGGGATAATAATGCTGTATTACAACGGATATGAGATACATAATAGTGTTAATAGAAAAACAGGACTAAGTTCCTAAGATATAAAACTAAGTACATAAACAGTGTGACATGGTTTAGTAGTTATACATGTAAAATTCTGTTAGTTGAAAACAGTTTCACCTGCAAAAACTGAATCCAAAAATATACAGGTCGTGCTAACTATCCACAAAACACTAGTTTTTAAATAAAACTGTTTAATGGACATAGGCCATGTAACAGCGTTTCATGCGAAATATTTCCGGATTTTGTTATAGTTTCGAAAAACTTATCGACGGTTTTGGCGTGTTCTTTAACACGACCACCAAAATTTAGCAACTACTTTGAAAACTGACTTTCCCGATTAAAAATCTTCATTATGAACCGGCGTCGTGTAGCATTGCACCTTAAGCATAATATTGAATATAAGGACGAGTAAAAAGTTAAGTATTCAAGTTACTGAGGGGAGATTTGGCATGAACTACGACATTTTTTAATGTAAATTTTCACTTTTTGCAGTCGATTTTGGCGGTAAATTTATACGTTTTCTGTCACGTTTGCTCTTAGATCCTTACCATGCACATAGTGCATGGGACCGTCTTACCTGAACGTATGAATATAAAATAATTTTTAATATTCTGAAGTGTTGAGATTCAAGCATTATCAAGCTCTAGTGTGAGCGCCCAAAATTATTTATGATACTTCTAAATACGTATAAAGACATTTAAGCTAAAAGCCCACATAGCCGTAAATATTGAACTTTTCATTAAACCTTTTTGTGTCAATCGTTCTGCTAAAAACAACATTGGATGGTAGTTGGAGATTGCATTGTTCGAGTCGTCCTAATCCTCACTATGTGTGGTATAGACTGACACTCTTGTTGAACTTATAGACTTGTTACTTTATACCTATATTTATATATTTGAGACAGTGTAGCGACGTCCAATCAATACCATTTAATGCCAGCAGTAAAGCAAAACTAAAAAGTAAGTGTAGATTTTGTATTTTACGTCTGAATCAGTCACATCGAACCCTTCAGGTGAACATCTTAGTATCCATTTTAGCAACAGTAACAAAACGTCCCTCAGACACCCATCATTCATCGACCGATCATTCACAAGCACACTGGGTGCTTTTAAGTATGTCACACGTAACCAGCTAGCAAGTTTTGAGACAGAAGTGGGTGAAACCTAGATAGTCTAATGGTTGGCATTTATTTTGCGCCAATGTTATGTAAGAAAAAAGCGTTAGCAGGGTGACGATGTGTATTATAACATTTTTTTTTTTTCGATACAGTCATTATGAATGAAACAAAAAAATATTGAGTTCATTAGGGTTATGTAAATCAGAAGTAAGTCAGATTTCTTATGAGACTGTACTTCCAAAATGTTTTAAACCTTTCCATCCCACTTTAGAATTACCGTATCTAAATATTGAAAAAATAATGCATATTATTCTGACGAGCATTTCACCAAATGAGCTAGCGTCATCAGTACAAGACCACGATTACACATTTAGCAATTATACCTAAAGAATTAACTTTATTCAAAAAATGAGAAGAATATCCCATATAATGTTCAACAATTGCAAAAAAAATTGATAAAGTAATGAAGAGTATCATGTGTGCAGTTCACGAAAGAGAAAATTTTGCAGCCACAGTAATAGCTATATGTGTAAATCATTATTATTAAATTTGGAATATTTTGGTGATTTTTTCATACGCGCATGGTGAAAATTCCAATTTACATTTTTCAATGCATAATTATTAAATTAATTTATATATACAAGGTATAACTTTAGCGAAGATTCTAATTGATTATTTACCAAATTAACAGAAATTGCAATTCAACTTATTAAACCTTTTGCAATAAAATTCTGAAATAGCGCAGTCAAGATTACATCGTCTTGCATTGAACGTATTAACAACTTAACGATTATAACCATCATGTAAAGACATCGAGTCTTATGGGAAAAGATAAAGAATTATATTATTTGGTTGACTCATCCTGCAGTAAATAAACTTAAGGGTGTCTCGGGTTACCGCAGCGTAAAGGGAGGGCTTTAAAAGATACCAACTTAATTTTCTCTGTGACCGAGCTGTCCTAAACTAATCTGATAAAGTCAGCATGAACCCCTCATAAAACACTATATAAGAGGGTGTGACGGCTATTGGTAAACAATAATAAGTTAATTATATGATTTGGAAAAATGTAGTCTTTTTGAGTTTAAGAAATCTAAGTAATTGTTTGATAATGCAAAATTGTCAGTATACAGATATTCAAAAAATTAAAAGCGATCAGATATCTAGGTGTAATTAAACGTACAGGATTTAAAAAAAACACGCGATAAAATACAATGAAATAGCAACAACAAAGAGTTGTCTTAAATCCGTTTCTTTGTTTCTTCATGTAATTGGTCGGCACTGTAAGTAATATTCTTCACGTAAATAATTTTATGGTGCCATTCTTGTATTACGTTTAAGCGTTTAAGTTTTCTTAGAAAATTATTATTCACACATCCCCTACCAATGATATCATATTAGCTACGACTACACTAAGGAATAATAAAATATATTGAGTTCTTTTAGGGCTAGAAATTGTTTCTTAGCTTTATAACAATATAATTTATCTGTAAATTCCATCTCAAGTGTTTGTCTATAATTATTATTACCAAATATTTAGCAAAATCAGCATCCTTAATTACCACTGTACTATCATTATCTGACTTTATATTTTGTGAGCCAAGACTGGGTAAATAGTTTTGGCAGAATTTAAAGGGGAAATATTTAGTTGTGCCTTTATATACAGTGAGTATATTGTCGAACCATCATTTAATCAATTTAAAATGTGTTTCACCCATAGCTTTTACTTTATTCCGCGTATGGGTTGCGTACTTAGATGGCAATTGCAGGAGGTCGTTTATATAAATATTGAACGGTAACGGACCCAGGACCGTACCTTGAGGATTGCCGTATTCAACCTGCCTTGTTTCGCTTACAGTTCCATCAATTTTTACGTACTGCCTTCGATTCGTTAAGTACCATGCCATAAGTTTAGATGCACTATCTCTAATACCAATATTTTTTAGTTTTTCTAATAATAGCTCATAACTAACCGAGCGAATGCTTTTTCCAAAGCCTAAGTTGACAGTTATCTAATGATTGCTAGACATTATTTGCTAAGTAAGCTATTGCACCTTCTGTTCACTTTTTATTTCTAAACCCGAATTATATGTTGTATTTGTCAAGGAAACTATTGAACCTTATTTTAGTAATTTTTTCAAAGACCTTTGCTAGAAATCAAGGATATGTGCCTATAGTTTATTACTTTTGTCTTATCACAGGTTTAGGAGATGGGTGTTCTAATCCTATTTTAAGGGCATTTGGAAGTTCTCATTTTTATATTAACATGTTAATCAAGCGAGCTAAGGGTTTCTATATTCAATCTTTGACTTTTTAAAAAATTTCTGTGGTGATTTCATCTTTATCAGGTGTTTTTCTTGATTATAATTGCATAATAGCTTCATTAATTTCAAATGTGTTAGCCTGAGATAAATACATTGCGTTGATATTACTTTATACATTTAAGTTTGGATTTATGTCATTTTTTATTTTTCTAGCTAAATCCGTAGAAGTACTAACAGGACACCTTCTCCCGAAACAGAAGGTGTTATACACTCGTGGAGGGACTGGACTCTCGTGGATGGGCTCAACGGGATGGCTGAAGTTATCGTTGATTTTGCACAAGCCAAGTTTACCTTACTTGCCTATGGGCTTACTTACTTCCTGGTGTTGCGGTCTCAATTATGTCCTTCCTAATGTACGAGTAAGGGAACGACTCTAACGGATCCGCTACGGATCGTAGTGACGTCAAAGTATCTTAAAAAATATTTCGGAATAATATCGGTTTGCGGAAAATAATTTTATCATCTATATTTTGGGACCTAAAATATTTTTATGCAGATTGGAACAGGCAGCGAGCAGGCACGCCTGATGCGCGAAAGGGCAGCTGGCGGACTGAAGTGTTGAATGCCCTCAACTGCTTGTGCCCGCGTATAGATGTGATCCCCGCTTGCCGTCGCCCCTTGTCATTTGAGTACATCTGCACTAACGCAGATTTATATATTTGATACTTATAATTACATACTTAATCGATAGCTGATATCTTTAATAACGGTTACCTTTAAGACGGTACAAAAAATAATTTAACACTTGCGTAGTTTTCGTGTTATAATCAGGTTTATAAAATTTTACGCACTTTTGCGGAATCATGAAAAGCAAGTGGAGAAACTATTAATATTTAAATTTTCTTGTAGAAAACGTCGATACAGGCACTTTTTGTTTTTGACATATTTTGATAAGTGCAGAGTTTTCGAGATATCATATATTTCTAATATGCGTATTTCCGTGATTACAGAAAAATAGATGTAAAATTACAGATTTTTTTTTGTTTCTTATTGAAAACGACGATCTGAGCATTTTTTAAATTAATTATCATTTTTCGAAAAAAATACGTAGTTTTCGTGATATAAGAGATTTTAATACTATTATTATATATATTACTTTTCATTTATTGCGATAGTGCGGTTCGGAAAATCAAAATCTTTCAAGAAAAATTTGTAGAAAATTTAATTACGAATATTTTTCTCCTTTTGATTTTTTTGATATCGTGCACGGGTTTCGAGATATTCTATTAAAATTATCGAAAAAACATACATATATAGATGTTTAATAAACGTCCCCCGACTAAAATTTTGCCGCCATTCAACACCATGTATAGTAAATCGAAACCTACAACATTATGTCTACAAGTGCTACCTCCAGATTTTTCTGAAAACCCCCGATACTTTTTCTATGCGGCTGGACTATAAGTAAGTACATGTCTTAAATCTAATTACAGACATAATTAAAATCGTAAAAATATATTTAAGTTCTGTTTATTCAAAATTTGATAAGTTGGCACTTTTCAACGTTCTTCCAAAGTACCAGCCTGTATTTCGGCTGAATTGAGAATAAATTCTTTAAAACGTTAGGCCGCTTAGAAACAAGTAGCTAATCCTTTATTTTCAGAAGATTTTTCTGGATCTGAAATTTCATTATTTTTTAATCCTGGCTGTTTAATCAAGTTTAGTTTCTTATAGTTTTTGTCAGAAAAAATATTTTTATATTCTAGTTTGAAGAAGCCTCGTCTTACAACAATATGTACAAAGTCGGCTACGTAGACTTTCGCATTTAATTACAAAAAATACGCTTCATTTTTCAGTATTCCTAAATTAAATACAAAGTAAAACATCTGTAATAAGATTCAAATCAAATGAACTACTCTACACAAATTGCATCTTGATACCTAAATACATGTATCTGCTGAAACCATTTAAAATGTGCCGTAGTACCATGAAACATTCGTGGCCGGTAGAGTTAAAACGCTTATTTATTTCTTGGACTATACAATGTTAGAGGAATTCACTATCTAACGTATTTAATGAAACGACAAAGTATGTACTCTGTACAGTAAAATTTGGCAGCCACAAATAATAAAAGTGTACTTACGTTAGGGAATTGCAAATGTATCAAATTAATGCTGTTAAATCTATTGCTGGTTTTTGTTGGCATTTGTCGTTGATGCAGGTCCTAATAAAATAATCACTAAATTCGATCACCAATAATTGTATCTTGCAAAGGTAATACTTTTTCCTACAGCCTCTCAAGAAAGCGTCGACATTTCCTTAATATAGTAGATATGAAAGCTAACAATATCCTAAATGTGTGCGTTATTTTCCTAACACACGCGTATGTTAGAAAAATATTAACAATGGATGGCGTGTATATTACGGCCTGTGCTTTATTTTCCTAACATAAGCGTATGTTGGAAAACGTCAATAGTTTAACTGTCACTGAAAACGTCATGTCGTATTTCGAATTATTAAATATAAATTAGTTCTTTGTTTTTGACGCGGGAAAAATAGTGTACACAATTCGCTGAAAGTGTCTTACACATTCGTGCAATATTTCGTAGTCAGCCAGCGGACTCGAGTGTCAATATTTCCACTCGTGGGTTAAGTTTCACTTTCCGTGCTCGTTATATAATATTCTATAAATATTGTTATTAACAAGTCACTAAATTTAAAGAGCAAAAATTCAATTCACTTCAATTTAAGAAAATCATAACAAATTGGTTAATTGGTTCAAATTCACAACCGGGTTTTTAAACTTATACGATTTGTTAGGCTACACTTTTCTTACACAGTTAACATGTAGTTTTATAATATGGGCCCAGAAATGGTAGATAAGTTATTATTAGTTACATTTGTTAGTTAAGGTTAATTAAAAATTCACCATAATACGTCGCTATATAAAATATGTATTTTAATGTGTTTAGAAAGCTGATATGGTTATATAAGCTTCATTTGATTGTCGAGAGTAGAGTGTCTCAAAACTTTTACAAATAGTCTCAGTGACTATATTTACTTACAAACAGAAATAAACAAAGTTTCTACGTAGTGTTCCGGTAACTTTCTAAAATTAAACATCTCCAAATGCAAAATCGTGACTTTTATTCTTAGGCACAATTCTATACAATTTGACAACATAAACAATTTTACACTCGAGCCTTGTTTGGAGTTTAAAGATCTTGATGTGATTTTCGACTGCAAACTTAGTTTTTCTAGCTATATTAATCAGATGACAAAGTCAGCTTCTAAGTTGCTCGGGCCCTTTGTTAGATACTGGAGCTGTTTCTCTAGTGTTGAAAGTTTGAAAATATTATATTTCACATACATTAGATCCAAGCTGGAATATACCGTTCTCATATGGTCTCCTATATACCAAAATTTGATTATATTAACTGAACCTGTCCAGAAAAAAATTGTAAAGTTCATGTTTTTTGTACAATCTAGTTAACACCAATATCGATAGTTCATCCCTTATTAACAAACTTTGCTTTTTGGTTCCTCGATTGCATTGTCGTAATAGTGATTATTTGTATACCCCCTTTAGTCGTACCAAGCTTATATGTAAATCACCATGATTAATATGTGTAAGGTATTCAATTCAATTTCCGGTCTTTGTGATATTAGTCACGACAGTTTAAATAGTGTATTGGACTTATGTCTAAGAAACAACTCACAATATATGTACACCTATTCTGATACCATGTTTTTACCTTATTTTTATTCTTTTATTTATATACCTTTCTGCCTCATGCATTTTAAAAACTATATTTAGGTTTTTGTTATATCCAATGCATAGGATGTACAATGTCAGGGTCCAGTTCATCATATTATTTGGAATTATATTTTTATTATTTCACAATATTCTGCTCACTTGTATATTTTAATGGTTTTCTCATATTTTTTTTAAATGTATACTGTTTTATAAATTTAGGCTTACTCTGTATTTGAATATTTTCTCATATTTTTGTAATTTATATTCTCATATTCTCTGTAACAATTCTATGTTACCTGTAATTGGGTATTTACCTGTTGGAAATAAATGGAAATTATTTATTTATTTATTTAAAAGCATTTTTTAAATTTAATATTATTTCTATATTGGGTGAAACTGTTCATTTAAGCCCTTCTAGTGAAAGCAAAATTAAATTGATAAAGTACAGGATTACCATAAGTTTCGCGTTTTAAGATCTGTAAAAATTATTAGTTATTGTTTTTTCACTATTCCTTATATCATATAAAATATATTTTCAAAATTACTATTATTTACATTACCCTCGTAGAAGTTTTAAGCACATCTCTAGTAGTGCCGGATGTTTTCCATTTCACTTTCATTAGAGAAAGTTTGTGTTATATGTTTTGACAGATGCTTTTAGTCTGTTATTAGGCTAAATTAATACCTCCACCAGAACTTGTACCTAATTAAGTACAAATTACAGACTGAGGATTTGTCGTGTGCAAATCCCTGAAAAACACTGATGGCTGTTTTGCTGTACTAATTGAATTTACACAGCACATTTCGTTACTAATTTGAAATTAAAGTTTGCATTTCTACTTGTTGACGTTACGTTTTTATTTAGAAAAAATATATAATAAATATATATGGACATTTTCAACCATTCTATTTATTATTACATTTTAATTATATTTGCGACCATTGATATATTATATTTTTATATAGATAATTATTTTTGGCCACATGTCATCATTAAGTGTCTGCATGTAACATTTAACATCTTTCTATTTAATGCCTTTTAAAATTTGTTCGTAAGAAAAGTAAATTTCTTTTAATTTCACAAATATTACTGAAAGTTGATCGCTACATGAGATATTATTAATACCTTCCTGTTAATATATAGCAGGTCATTTGTAACAAGTTACTGTGGATATTGTGGACTAAAATGTGAAAAAGTTATGTCATCCATATAAGACATATCTATAAAATAATCATACATATAGATATACATTCTGTAACAATAAATTTTACAGCCAGCTCAGGTATAGTAATTTTTATAATTCCAATACCAGAATTTATTTAAAAACAGTGACATTTATATAAAAAAATAATAAAACAAGTGAATAAAAGTCTTGCTAATAAAAATAAATTGTAGAAAATAATTGTCGTGAAGACTTATTAAATTATTGTTTGTGAAAGAGAAGAAATAATGATAACTGTTTTTATTTTAGGATGTTGCCCATTGGATACCACTTATATAAAAAAAGAAACCTTTTTAGTCGACTACTTATTAAATACTCTCTGTATCAAGGTATGTGCACTTTGCTGTAGTAAAAGGTATCGAATTCTGCTGGAGACGGTTGAGAGGCGCCAGAGTTAGCAAAGTAGGAAACTTTTTGCGATACAGTACTAAATTAAAAGATAATTAGTCAATTTCAATGACAAAAAATACACTTCTAGACTCGGAGAGGGGAATATATTTTACGGAAAGCAAGTGGAGCCATTTTAACATTGATGTCACTTGATTATGCTCCTGCTCCTGAATTTAAACAAATTGCAGTGGTATTATTAGAAAACGGCCATTCTCTAAGTAGAAGGTAATTTGTTGTTTATATTATTATCAGCATGTGAGCGATTTTTTAAAATATATATGTAAGACTAATTAAGGTACGTTTCGGGGCGAGCGTAGGTGCGTCTTTACTATGTACATACTTCGGTATGCGATGTAAAGCAACGACAGGCGCAGTTAGTACTTGGATTGGTGACCATTCCAACGGAAACCGCGTTCTCGCCTCACACATCTTCCAGCGGCTTGTATATCAGTGTATGCGCGGAAGCTATACAACCTTAGGCGAGGGTTTTATAGGAGATATACCATCCTTCGGAGGGGATGTAAAGCCGTCGGTCCCTTGTCTATTAAATGTTAGGCAAGTAAAAGATCCCTACTCTTCTTAAGGGAAGAGGTTCGGCAAAATTCCTGGTTGGGGGTAGCTCGTCTACAGGCGTCGGTGATAGGCCTCAGTAGCGGAAATAGGCCGACGTTAAATAAATGTATAAAAAAAAGGTACGTTTCTCCTTGTAGATCTGCCGGAAGTTTTAATCTTGGCTACATTATTATTTTTTTATACTTCATCCAACATCAAATTTAAGTATTAATAGCCACCAACATTCTTTAGGACATCTTCATATGATAATTTCATCCGTCTATCTCTTTTTAAAAAAGGGTGGAACCCCGCTGTACGTCGCCAGAGTCTTGCTAATAATAAAAAGGCCCTTTCAGAAGACTTCGACAATCCCGGTGTGATCCAGGAGAAAGAAAGGTAAGATCGTATCATTTTGTTTCGACAGTGCCTATGCAAGAAACCAAAACCCTACCCTTTTTTGCCAATTATGAATATCTCTTTGAAAAATATACATATACGTTTTTCTAGAATATTACTCATATAAATCATATATTTTGCAACTTTTGATATTTATTTGCGTAGGTGTATTCAGTGAAATAATATTTATTAAGGTTTTTAAATTTTAAGATCAGTGTAATCCAAGAATAACGTCACTCGAGGAGCTTCACATCAACGATGAGTCCCAATTCGGTTTCAGGAAGGGCAGGAGCATGGTGCAATAGGTCGTTAGGATAGTTAAAGAGGTCAAAGTGCAACACAACCTCGGGAAAAGCACCGCTATGGTGGTACTCTACAAACTTCACAACTACAACTTCCCAATTCACCTAACAAAACTCATTCACTCGTTCCTGATGGCAGATCCCTACAGGTTCGAGTGAATAAAAAAACTCTCAACTCGGCGGGACATTCGTGCAGGAGTCCCACAAAGATCGTGCCTGGCACCGAAGTTGTACGACTTGTACGTCTCGGAATTCCTAGAGTTCCTGAATACGGAACGGGCCAAGTACGCCGATGACACGCCATGTATGAGTATTCGCACAGCGCGCACGCGGCGAGCATGCTGCTGAAGGCGCACATAGCTCGTTCCACGGCTTATTACGACCAGTGGAAGATTCGGGTGAACGCTGAGAAGTACGAGGCGATAGTCTTCATGCGTCGCTTTACGGAGAACAAGACAATCACTTCGATTTCAATCAAGGGAAGCAACATTGAAACCAAAAGATACGTGAAGTACTTGGAGATGAGGCTCAACCAAAGACTGACGTTCAATACCCACATTAATGAGACAGTACGGATGGTCTACTCTCTGTCCAGGAGTTTGTATCCGCTCATGGTCAGAGGTAGCCGACTTAACAGACAGAATAAGAAGCTGTTGTATACGATGGTGGTCAGGCCATCCATCACATACGCCACGCTGGTGTCGTGCAGCATATCGGTCATGACAATGAAAAAACTACAAGTGTTTGAACACAAACTTATGCGCCTTATATCTAATTCAGGAAGGTACACCTTCCTCAGAGTTCTCTACGAACGCTGCAATGACATAACCCCACCCCCATGGTGGACTACGCTCAACATATCTATTAAAACTTCTACTAGTTTAAGCTGGATGATAGACCTCTAACAAGACACATATTAGACAGCATAATGCCCCATTTCGGATCAAACATCCCTTACCGTACCAGATGTTACCGATTTTCCGGCAACCATTATAGCCAAATTTCAACAACTATACCTTTCACTAATCCTATCCACCTTTTGCTAGTATTTCATACCTTTCGCTCGCCTTTAAACCTCTCCTGTCTCCCTCTACTCTTTCTGTTTGTGTATTTTTATTGCGTCTTCTTTGTTTTTCTTCATATGTTTTCTACATTTTTGTTTCTAAATTCATTTCACATCATTAACCTTTTAAAAAATTATAACCTTTTGAAAAGTCAAAATTTTTAAAATCCATGTTTAGGCCAGCCTTGCGCAGACCCACATTGGAGTAACTCACAGAAGGCACCTCGTTTGCCAACGTCAGGATACAAAATTAAAAAGTGTTTTGTGTGAGAGAGTTTTTTAAAATAATTTAAGTTCTGTTAATCTTGTTCTCGAGTCTGTTTATATGTTATTACCTATTTTAATTTTATTTGTTTGCAAGAGAGAGTCTAGGTTTAGTTTGTTCAATTTTTCGTTTTCGCCGATCCAGACCTGTTCCGCCTTATATCCTGCATTTCGCCACCTCGTCAACGCGGTGGTTGTACGATCGGATTCGGAGCAGGCTCTGGGGAGGCAACTGTTTTGTACCTTCAATGTTAAATAAATAGATTTTGAATTGAATATGGTTTAAGCGCTGAGACCTCGTTCAGCGAAGTTAAGCAGCGTTGATCGAGTCCATCAAATGGATAGGTGAACGGCATCTCTGCTGTAGTATGTTTCACAAAATTTCGAAAAAAATTAACTCAAAAAACTTCAAAATTCGAAAATTAAATCTATCTATCCGTCCAACTTGTCAAACCAGAGGAAAAGTTGTCTAACTACAAATCTACACAGAAAACTACAGTTTTCAAAAACAATTCTGGGAAAAATTCACGGCACTTCGATAATTCGTAAATATGCCAAAACAATCAACAAATACTTCAAAAAGTTCCATACTCCAATTTTACAGCGTTTACACTAAGAACAAATAACATGAGAAATATTGCCCCTGTATAATATTAAACATCACCAAAAGCACGTTCTGTAACTCCGGTATAATAATCTAATTCCATCTCGTACATTTTCTATAACCAATTTCCATTCAAATTAAACATTTATTTAATTCGCGTCGTAAATATTAAAACAACCTATTTTCATTCATCACGTTCAAGAGCTCACAAATTATTATCAAAACTCATTTCCATTGTCATATGCACATTTTAGTATCATATCTATATGTTGATGCTCCGTTCGAAACATGATCCAACTTCACTTCGGTCTAGCTCGCTCCATACGACGAGACCTAGCCATATGATGGTCGCCAGCCGGCGATAATGTTATACGAGGATGAATCAATAAATAACTTACCATTTCTGAAAAATTTAGTAAATAACTCCCAAAATAAAATCGCTTCGAACTTAAGTCAAAAGATTCCTAATTTTACGGCCGAGCCGATAGTATACATCTAGTCCCTACGCTAAGTGTGACCATCCGAATGATTTCCTTGGAGGCCCCAAGTCAAAACGCATATGTCGCACCAAACGCCCTAACTTTAAGAAAATTTCATCAAACAATCTATTCTGCCCTCGCGCATCAAACCCAAGCGAATTTTTTCAGATTTTCAAAACAATCTGCGACCACGAATTAATTTTTTCTAATCCCAGACGAAACCTTTGTTATCGAAAAGCCACCTTCTCACAACTTTGTAAGAATAAATATTTTACGTTAATTTTAAGTGAACTTTGTTCTTATTTAAATAAATTATTTTAATTTCCGTTTTAAAACCAAGTGTTTCATTCGACGGTATACAGGGTGCCTCAGAAAATCCTGTCATCACAAATAAAAAAATGTCATAATTTCGATTAAACTTATGTGTGACAATTCAGGAGAGAATATACAGGGTGACTCAAAAAATACCCATACAAATCAAAAGTGTTTCTTCGTATCTCTATCACTGCATGCAGGGTGGAGCAGTAACCCTTGTAGCAAAAAATCAGTTTTCCAACAAATTTTCAAATAAATCAAGATAACCACTTTTACTCAAAATTAAAAGCACGCAGGCCCCGAGGAGTCTCTAATAAGCTCTGAGCTAGCCCAATTATATTTTTTATTAAATGCAAAGGGCTTTTGCGTATTCATCTCATTTCGCCGTCCTGATCGAGTGAAAGAGTAACTGTAGCTAAACTCCACCAGGACGTAAATATAAAACAATACATTAAAATTAAAAAAATTACATTACAAACTAGATAAAATTGGTGATAGGAGGAAATTACTGGTAAGCCATTAGGTGAGCCCGTCACCAAGAGTCAATAAAAATGGTTACCTTGTGTGTGAAGTACTGTCGTGCGCAAAAAAATGGGACAAGTCTTATAACGTATCTTTGCTAAAATCTAGTTGTGTATATCTAATTTTAATTTTTGTGACATTGTCATTGTCATTTTCGGCTACTCATTATATATTCAAATAGAGACAGATTTACGTTAGAAAAAAATAGTTGTCCTATTTTTTTGCTCACGGCAGTACAATATTTTATTTGTTATTCATTAGTATATATTTTTTAAATAAAAATTATAACTAAGTCCTAACAATTTCAACAAGTATGACTTTTCAGTGACAGAAATGTCAAAGATCGAACATTGACCTCTAGTAGCTCTCAATGCACAAACGAACAAGATTTTCTGTGTTGTCATGACACTCCGTATTATTACAGTAATTCAAGTAGCGTAAAATATTTATGAAAAAAATAACTTTTGCAAGTACCTACAACTTTTACAAAACTTATCGTTATTAAATTGTACCTAGATGAATGTACAAGAAGCTATTTTAGATGAAGCCGTGAGCTAACTGGAATTTCTTTTACGAAAGTGTATTAAATTTTATTTGAATATGTAAATCCTCTTAATCAGTATAAACTAATTGATAACGAACTCGAGAGAAATGAATAATACGTTGGCGTTAAGTGATCAAGTTTAGAAAATTTTGGAAACATAATTTCATCTATTATTAAAATACAAAATAATTAAAGAAAGATATGAGTTATATAAAGATTTGAGTTATATATATATATATATATATATATGGCTACCAATTTTTCATGATTTGTAAGGTGTAATTCAATGCAGGTCGGGGTATTTGCCCGCTGAGTAGTTGTTTCCTGCAAATCATGTATAATAACAGTATATAGGTTAAGTCCACCAAGGGCTGAAGGTCGCCGCTCTCGGTACTTGCAAAATGGCAAGTCGCTATACACCATGGAGACATCTGTGATGTCTGGTGTATAGTAGCATTAGACCACATGAGAGGATTCACTTACCTCTCACCACTACACCATTTACATTAGTCTGTATAAGACTAGCAGGTTGGCCACTGTCATTTGTCTGCTCCATGACCTATGGCATACTGAGGAGAACTAATAAGTTCGAAACCGGTCTATGTCTGGTCAGGGAGTTGACAAATGACATTGGCTACCAATTTTTCATGATTTGTAAGGTGTAATTCAATGCAGGTCGGGGTATTTGCCCGCTGAGTAGTTGTTTCCTGCAAATCATGTATAATAACAGTATATAGGTTAAGTCCACCAAGGGCTGAAGGTCGCCGCTCTCTGTACTTGCAAAATGGCAAGTCGCTATACTGTGATGTCTGGTGTATAGTAGCATTAGACCACATGAGAGGATTCACTTACCTCTCACCACTACACCATTTACATTAGTCTGTATAAGACTAGCAGGTTGGCCACTGTCATTTGTCTGCTCCATGACCTATGGCATACTGAGGAGAACTAATAAGTTCGAAACCGGTCTATGTCTGGTCTGGTCAGGTAAAATGACATTGGCTACCAATTTTTCATGATTTGTAAGGTGTAATTCAATGCAGGTCGGGGTATTTGCCCGCTGAGTAGTTGTTTCCTGCAAATCATGTATAATAACAGTATATATATATATTAAGATATTTGGAAATGGGTTATATAAATTGTTTCTGATATATTTATTTTTGAAATTACTGAATCTGTGGTACAAACCCCCACAAGACAAGTAAATTGATTGAAAATGGTTTAATATGTTTGAAAATGTTGAAATTGATTTGATTAAATTGTTTAAGTGAAGTAATTTGAATTTAAAATGCTTGAAAATGAAGTTATTGACCCCTTCTGGGTATGCAATTTACTATTATTTAAATACTGACTGAAGTTGGGCGCCACCTGGTTACAGGAATCAAAATGAAACACAAAACTCCGTTTCTCAGAAGTAGATTCCGTTTGACAACTAATTTTACTTTAAAAACGTAGACTCACAAGTTTCTATACAATTTCTTTTAATGATCACCAGATGGTGTT
Organism: Leptura quadrifasciata; assembly: GCA_963675555.1. NCBI lineage: Eukaryota > Metazoa > Arthropoda > Insecta > Coleoptera > Cerambycidae > Leptura > Leptura quadrifasciata. The sequence goes on along the minus strand of OY776674.1, from coordinate 78,826,997 downwards.
TTAAAAATACAGGTTTTACAATATATCGAGTTTGACAGTGCAATTTTTATCGATTTGTTGATCGAACATGAACATAGACAATAATAATAAAACACAGTTATTGTTTGTTATTTTTTTAAAAACGCTTTTTTGCACAGTACCTTTTAAACTTTCGAGAAATCGTGGTCTCCTGTTGGTTGAATGATGTTCTAGTTGACTGGTTGAAGTTATTGGTGAAATTCGTTGACACTTTAATTTATTGATCGATGCACTTTTGGATTTTAATTTTTGTTTTATACGTTACACACTTTACGGTAAGTTGAAATTATTACATTTAACAATTATTAGTGAATTTAGGATGATATAATTAAATATTTTTCTTAAAAAGACTCAAAATGTCACTGTGAGTCGACTTTTAACCTCTTTTCGGTGACACCTGTCACGATTTGACGTTTTGCTGGCTCTACTTTGTTTTAAAATTTCTAAGGTTATGTTTTAATTGTTGCGAGAAATTTTTTTTAACATGCTACTTGGGCAACTGATTAATTTCGACTCCTCGATAAATTTGTCATGGAAACCTAGTTTTATGACAGATTTAGCCTCCTAGATTTCTGAAATCTGAAATTGGATTTTCTTTACATGCAAAATTTTTAACTTTTGAAATAAATACTTGAAACTTTCTTAATGTATTATTCATCAGCGTTTCTTACCGATTCTTTTGCTGTATTGCTTTTCTATCTAGGTTATGTATTTTGAAAGATTGAAATTTTGAGTTTTTTTTTTCTATTACATTGATTTTAACAATAAATAAGTACCTAACACTAGTGAAAAATGAACCTTATATCCTATTACATCTATTTGTATAGTTTTTAGGGCTATATAATGGTTTTTCCTTACAATTAACATATTTATAACATTTCAGGTCGTGACCCTGGGATAACTTGGACCTACCTATGCCCCACTATACACTTAGTGTCCCCAAATTGTGTCTTCACATACCTTAGACTGTCTATATTTGGCATAGTACACATTTTGCGTTGAAAAGTTTATATGGTTTTGACCATGTTAAAAAGTTCACGACACGAGGTGCTCTACCCACAAATTTGACTATGGAGCCCTATTCGAACCAACAGTTCTAGTGCTGCTGCTGCTGTCATTTACACTAGGTAATTGTCCAACTAGTTTATGACGAAAAGTTTGTTTTTATTCCCTGTAATTAAAATTATTTACATAATTTACATTTTCCATAGTCCTGTCACATATATTTATCTGAATAATTTTCTTATTTGAGTATGTTACTCATGCATTTTGTGCTTTATTTACACATTAAGGTCCATATTTGCTTATGCAATGGTCAAATCTTGTTGACATACAAAATTATTTGGATTATTTTTAACATATGTGAAATTTTCAGATCTGCCGTTATGTCGAAACCTGACTACGGAGTTCCAGCTTCCTGTAGCTGTTTTCCAGTATGGTTTTGGACTCTAAAGCACTATGGTAGCTAACCAATGGAGAATATTGTATTTTCTTAGTTCGATTTGGGACATTTTCTGGGTTATTTTACCTCAGGTATTTCTGTTTTTATCTTATAACTAGCACAAAACTTAATTCTAATATAACAAATTTCCTATATTTAACGAGTATTAATGAATGAAATGAAACTTAAAAGATTAATATGTGGTTTTATGTTTTTGTAAGCAATATTTACATGATAGCATTAGCTATTAAAGTAGAATCGAGACTTCTTGTAGTGAAAATGTTTATTTTTATTAATTTTAGACTTTATTTGTCTACTCTGTTTTTATGTGAGTATGGGTGCTCATGACAATATATATATACAGGGTGTCTCACCGGGAAATGAATCGATCAGCAGCTGGCACTTCCGCTTATACTGGAAGTCGATACCAACTTGCTTATTTCAAATAGAACATCCTATATATTTTAGGGTTTTCGAAAAGAGCATAAAATTGTGAGTCGAAAATATGTAGCATATCCTATACCTAAACCTAGCCGTTTCAGAGATATTTGACATTTTATAGAAAATTTGACAGGTGCAACGGTTTGCAAGAACCGTTATAACTTTCATCGTGTAAAAGATCCTCATTTGCTTCTTGCCACTAAAAAGAACACAAGGAGAACTACATTATAATACTGAAATAAATTCAATAATATCATACCAAGTGTTCCGTTTTTGTGTTACATTTTGTCAAGTTCAAACCGTGAAAACTTGTTTAGGTCTAATGGAACACCCTGTATTTTTTTACGTCAAGTTGTGTAAAATTGAATTCCCTTTTTTCTGATATTAGCATTGTGGAGGTTAAAGTTACAACTTTTTGAAATATTTGCGATTTTATTAGAAATTCATGAATTGTTGTAATCATTTCCACAAAATAGCCATGATTAGAAATAATCAGTCATTATCTTATGTCAAAAAATGCCAGCACGTTTAAATTATACCAACGAAAACTTTTTAAATTTGTTTATTATTTATGGAGAATGTGATAAAGTAATATTAAGAACTTGCAGCACATTTGCTACTCGATATCCACAAAAATGCAAAATAACACTAACACTGTAACATGCGTATTAATCGAATTGAAGATATCGCATGAACTAAAATAGCAGAGATAAGATCAATTTAAAATATGGTTTCATTTTAATTTCATAATTGCTCAAAATTCTGCCCTCGAACCTCACGCATTTTTCGCACCTTCGGATTAGTTCCTCAAGGGTAGCTCTTCTAATTGAATTCTGTGATATGTTTTGAAATGCATTTCTTTCTCTTTACATACAATCTTCAATGGTTGTTAATGGGCTCTCATAAACGTTCTTTTCAATAGTTCCCCAAATGAAATAATCCAGAGCTGATAAATCGGGCGAGCGAGGAGGCCATAAGAAAGGTCCATTATTGGCAATCCATTGAACATAAAAAGTTTCTTGTAAATAATTATTAATTAAATATGCGTTATGTGAGGGAGCACCTTCGTGCTGAAAAAATATGTTTCTATGTTCGGCGAGAGGTAAATTTTCAAAATAATTATTATTCAAATTTTGTGAGATATTTAGATATCTTTCACCTAAAAAAAAAAAACAAAAATTTACCTATACATATTAGCAGAAGAGAAAAATTAATTTATCGTTTAAATTCTCCCTATTAAATTGTAATGCCAACACTCTATTGTTTCTTATGGCACAGTAAACATTGAACTGCCAACTTTCCTGAAAGTTTCGCTCTCTGAACATAAGAGGATTTGAGTCACTCCAATAATGCGAATTGTGTCTATTAAAAAGTCCATTTTTAGTAAATTTTGCTTCATCTGTCCATATAATATTTCCCAAATAAGAATCGTGATCCTCAGACCTTATTAGAATAAACTCACAAAGATTCTGTCTTCTTAGGAAATCTGTTTTTTTTAATCCTTGAATCATATGGAATGAAAACGGGTGAAACTTATGTTTTAATAAGATTCTGTGAATTGCTTGCATAGTCCCGATTCCAGAGCAGCTTGTCTTAATGACATCCTTGGTAATGCATGAAAATATCCCGGAATGACTATTTCAACGTTTTAGTCATCAACAATAGGCTTTCTTCTTTACATTTTTGCCTTGACAGAGCCATAATTTTTAAAATTTTCCAGTATGCGTTTTACAGTGTTTGGTGACGGTTTCCCTTTTTCTGGATATCGAGTAGCAAATGTGCTGCAAGTTCTTGATATTACTTTATTACATTCTTCATAAATAATAAACAAATTTAAAAAGTTTTCGTTGGTATAATTTAAACGTGCTGGCATTTTTTAACATAAGATAATGACTGATTGTTTCTAATTATGGCTATTTTGGTGAAATGATTACAACAATTCATGAATTTCTAATAAAATAGCAAATATTTCAAAAAGTTGTAACTTTAACCCCCACAATGCTAATATCAAAAAAGGGGAATTCAATTTTACAGAACTTGACGTAAAAAAATACAGGGTGTTCCATTTGACCTAAACAAGTTTTCGGGGTTTGAAGTTGACAAAATGTAACGAGAAAAACGGAACACTTGGTATGATACTAATGAATTTATTTCAATTGTAGAAGGTAGCTCTCCTTGTGTTCTTTATACGTGACAAGGAGCAAACGAGGATCTTTTACACAAACAAAGTTATAACGGTTCTTGCAAACCGTTGCACCTGTAAAATTTTCTATAAAATGTCAAATATCTCTAAAACGGCTAGGTTTAAGTATAGGCTATGCTACATTTTTTCGACTCAGAACTTTATGCTCTTTTCGAAAAACCTAAAAATATAGGGTGTTCCATTTTAAATAAGCAAGTTGGTATCGACTTCTGGTATAAGCGGAAGTGCCAGCTGCTTGTAATTATTTTAGTTGAATTGGCCATACCGACATTAGTAATTATCTAAATTTTCAAAATTTTCTGATGCGCGTACTTTTCTCTATATCGATCGATTCAGTTCCCGGTGAGCCACCCCGTATACCTCAAAGAGAAACAACAATGCAGCTACAGACATGTGTTTCGGAGTTGTTGCAATAACAAATTTCTTTTAATTATTTAACCTCAAAAGCCCTTCATCTTTTATTTTGTGTTTGCCAGGTGGAAATAGAGTAGTACACATAGGGCTCCTCGTAGTAACTGCTCCAATTTGAGGCCCTAAATGCGATACATGAGGTACGAAAGTACAAATGGAGTACTGTGTACTATACTTTCCTACCTTTATTAGTTTTGCTTAACTATAAGTTTGCTAGTTTCGTTTATAGGAATTCCATAAAATAAAAATGAATATGTTAAAAGCAATACTGAACCTACGTAGCACACTCTTGAATTTTAATTAAAGTCCAATATTGCCATATAAAAGTTCAAAGTATTAAGAGATTTATATATGGACAAAATGCACATCACCAATGATATAAAATTTTGTTATATCTCACACTTCGCTTTCACAGTACTCATGGTGAGTGAATTTCAATTGAGTAGTCACAAGCGCTCGCAGAAGTGTGCCAATCTATATGATTCATTTCAGTTTGCGACAATAGGGTTGGCTGCCTCCTACTAATCGCTGAGATTAGTCCTATATACCTGCACATTGGTATAAAAAACTGTACGTGTCGCATTTTTGCTAATAAACTGGGGCAACAAAGAAAATTGTATGTATTCGCTTTGCGTAAATAACTCTAGTATAAGATATTTTAATTTTCAATATAAAAAATAATGTAGCAGAACATTTGTTATTATCTGCTTAATTAAATAAAGTATAAAATAACCACAAACATCCAACTGAATAAATATACAGTACTCAACAAACATTATTATTATTTTACAATTTTTATGACCGACCCTATTACAACAATAACAAAGTAAACTCAAGAGGCAGACACATTGTCACAAGTGATACAACAGGATGTAAATGGTTGCGGATGGAGGCCATCATTTCCATTTAAATGGAGTCTTGTAGACGCGGATATTGCCGGCTCTTTCTTCTTCTTCTGCAGCCACATTTTAAGTTCCGACACCAACACAATTCCCGGTGACAAATGGCTCTGGGACTCAGATATGCAGATTCTCTTCTATTCTTAGCGAATAAAGCTTTCTGTGTAACTTTTAAAGGATTTTTGGTAAATGCATTCCTTTATAATCCAATGAAGTCATTAAAGGACATTTCCTAATCCTACTTTAACTTTGTCTTGAAACACCTGAATTCAGAAAAAGAAAGCCTGTTTCTTTTTACTGTTTAGTAATAATTAGACTAATTGAGAATGGGACATAATATATGTGACCTTACTGCATATTAGACTATAATATATAGTGTATGTTCTTCTTGTACGAGGTAGTAAAAATAATTTTGTCCACGATTGTTTTATAATAATATACCAATTACTATACTAATTCAAATTTAGGTGAAATAAAAAAACACCACAGGACACCACAGAAATTAGACAACCCCCAATACCAGAAGCCAGGGCTTGTGCGGAAGGGGGTTACACAATAAAAAAAACGCGGACATACAACCATTTCCTCCAACAGTGCCAGTGCCGGAGCCAGGATTCGAACCTGGTGGTGTGATTTCCGTGTGATTAATCGCGATTGCCACCTCGCGCCTTAAACCACTCGGCTATCGACCAGACCAGACCAGAAATATTAAAGCATAATATTTTTAGTCGCAAACTCCTTTATAAAATTCTTATTTTACTATAAGGAATGTAACCAGACTGCAACCAACAGCTACTCTCCGGGCTATGTGCCCCGCCGAGCGCTGAATTGTAAGTTACAAGCCTGGCGCGTTAAGTGGAATAATTGCATATTATCATCAAGGAGCTCTCGTGCCACCTTGTACTGACGAGAGCCAACAGCTCGAAACTGCAGTCTGCAAGTGGTGTGTGATGACTGGCACGAGAGCTGTTTTAAGTAGGATAGGTCTTTCGGCCGGTGTTTGTTGCAATCGAAAAATTAGCATTTTGATGGTAATATGCAATTATTGCACTTAACGCGCCAGGTTTGTAACTTGTAATTCAGCGCTCGGCAGGGCACATAGTCAGGAGAGTAGCTGTTGGTTGCAGTCTGCTTACGTTCCTTATAGTAAAATAAGGATTTTATAGAGGAGTGTGCGACTAAAAATATTGTTTCACTATACTTATGTTTCTTCAATTATAATTATACACATTATTCACTACCAATAGTGATTAATCATTAGTCACTACTAGCAGGCACATCTTCAATTCGAGTGCAATATTGTCTGAAAGTTTTTTTTTATACATTTTATTTAACGTCGGCCTATTTTCGCTACTGAGGCCTAACACCGACGCCTGTAGACGAGCTACCCCCAACCAGGAATTTTGCCGAACCTCTTCCCTTAAGAAGAGTAGGGATCTTTTACTTGCCTAACATTCAATAGACAAGGGACCGACGGCTTTACATCCCCTCTGAAGGATGGTATATCTCCTATACAACCCTCGCCTAAGGTTGTATAGCTTCCGCGCATACACTGATATACAAGCCGCTGGAAGATGTGTGAGACGAGGACGCGGTTTCCGTTGGAATGATTACCCATCCAAGTACTGACTGCGCCTGTCGTTGCTTTACATCGCATACCGAAGTATGTACATAGTAAAGACGCACCTACGCTCGCCCCAATTGTCTGGAAGTTATTTGTGGCATTCTACGAATATTCTTTCCTTTTATTTGGGTTTTCTACCACATGTATTATCCTCTTCAAAAACAAATCATCGAGTCTACAAAATAATAGAATTATTGGAAAAAAGCCTCTGCGCCTGTGATGTTTACGTCAAAGGAAGAGTCAGAGGTTATTTTTATTTATTTATTTATTTACTTATTTAATTTTTGAGTGCAACCTCGTAACTTTTTACAAGAATTTATGGCCAGTTACAATTGTGGGAACAATTTTTGCTAAAGGTAAGTATTATTTTGAGGATATGAAACTGAACTACTTTCAGCTATATGTAGAATGTAAACACGTTATCGTTTAAACTTAATTTTTGACAAGCCGTTCCTCTGACACATAACGACCTATTCAATAAAATTTAAAACGAAATTGTATGATAAAAAGGGCCTGTTTCTGAAACGTTAAATAAAACTTTTAAGTAAACACTGCTTTTAGATGAATGATGAAGTTACTATGTTTAGAAATCTCTACAAATGCGTCGAATTTTTTGGCCTTTATCAAGAGTACAAAGTGTATACAAAAGTAACAGAGGTGGTTATTCTAAATGTATACCTAAAAATATTTATAACTTAATATTTTTATGACTTAAACTTTAGTTATGGAAATTTTTAGGTTAGACCTAACGTAATAATGTAAATCATGACATATAATTGTTAACATTTTATCATGTATATAAAGTTATCGAAACACTTTTAGCTACCGATGTCGAGTATAGGCTGATAATTTGCCGTTTTTTTTTGTTGCTAATTAGTTGTGCTAAACCGATTTTGTTGTTTCAATTTTTATTTAAAAAACGATGTGTTTCGCTAACTTTATATAAAGTTAACAAAACCCATTTTCAAGAATTATCCGTTTTCGAAAATTGATACGTGAAAATTATCAGTTGATTTTGTCGTTAATTAGTTGTGTTAATGATAGAATACCCTTTATATATTTTTTAATCAGAGTGCTTCGCTAATTTTATATAAAGTTGCGAAACACATTAGTAAAAAAACGTTTGTTTTCAAAACATCATACGTCAAAACTGTTAGTTGATTTTGTCATTAATTAGTTGTGCTAATATGGATACTGTAATAGTTTATTCATTTACAAAAATTTAAAGAATCCTAGTTCAATATAAGATTCGGTAAGTTTTATTGAATAATTCCGTAATTAATTAATAAAAATGGTCCGTATTTACGACAAAGTCAAATCTTCACAACTAATTATAATCGGCCGAACGGCAAATTTCTGAACCAAAATCCAGTCAAGTAAACCTTTTTTTATCAAAATTAAGTCGATAATTCACAGTATCATCGAAAAATTCAATAATTAATTAATAACAGATCTTCTGCGTTTTTGACAAAATCAAAAACCTCACAGCTAATTATAATTGACCGAGCGGCAAATTCCCCGACCAAAATTAGGTCAAGCAAACCTTCCGAATCATAGTTTCATCGAATAATTCAATAATTAATGGCAAATTCTTGGACCAGAATTTAGCCCCGTTAAACCTTTCCTTCTCAATTATTTCAATAATTCGCTAAGTTTCATCGAATAATTAAAAAATTAATTAATAACATATGTTCGACGTTTACGACAAAATCGAAATCCTCACAAATAATTATAATCGACCGAACGTCAAATTCTTGAACCAAAATCCAGTCAATTAAACGTTTTTTGTTAAAGTTAAATCGATGATTCGCTAAGTTTCTAATTTTTCTAATCTTCACACTTCACACTTTGATAGAAGATGTTTACTTGACTGGACTTTAGTTCAAGAATTTGCTGTTCGACCGACTATAGTTAGTTGTGAGGATTTTGACTTTGTCGTAAACGCGGACCATTTTTCATTAATTAATTACGGAATTATTCATTGAAACTTAGCGAATCTTATATTAAACTAGCATTTTTAAAATTTTTGTAAATGAATTTACTATTACAGTATCCGTATTAGCTTAACTAATTAGCAACAAAATCAAGTAACAGTTTTCACGTATGACGTTTTGAAAACAAATGATTTTTACTAATGTGTTTCGCTAACTTTATATGAAATTAACGTAGCACATCGTTTTTCTTATAAAATAAAAAGGGCATTCTGTCATTAACACAACTAATTAACGACAAAATCAACTGACAATTTTCACGGATCAATTTTTGAAAACGGACAATTCTTGAAAATGTGTTTTGCTAACTTTTCACACTTATTGTAGAGATACCTAAATTATTTAATTTCCTAGAAATTTTGTTACTATATTTTGGAATATAATTAATAAGACCATATTTTATTGATCACCTAACAAAGGTGCGTTGAAAAATTCCTTTTGAAGCATTTTGCGTTGTTTATTTTTAACCATATTATCTATTAACGATTCGCTCTATGTATTTCTTGCAATTTGTTTAATTGTATTTAATTCCTTAACAAAATCATTTTCGTCTAAAGGATAATTTCTATGTATTAAACTACGAAAAGTGTTAATTTGTGAGGATTGCTGTTAATTACAATGGATGACTGTATCTGTGGTAGTAGGTTTACAGTAAATACTGCTGTTTAATGATTATTATGTTTTCCAATATTAATATCTAAAAAGTTTAATTGACTATTCTGTTCAAACTCCATTGTAAACTGAATTTTACTATTAAAAGAATTCAAGAAATTAAAGTAATTACTTATGTTTCTTTCTGTGCCGGTTCATATGCAAAAATATCGTCTACATAACGAATCCAATAGAAAACATTTGTATTTAAATTATTATTAGGAACCAACCACAAATCCAGTTCATTATGTTAAATAACGCTATCTATTCATAAATTTGGCATAGAATTAAATAACCTTATACAATAATCATTAGTAATAATATTTTCCATGCATTATTTACTATTTCCAGTAATTCTTCGGCATTTCGTGGTCTCACATTTAGTTTTTGGATACTTCTTACGAGTAGTCCCCATACTTCTTCCACAGGGTTAAGATCTGGACTATGACTGGGCCAGTTAAGAACATTAATGTTGTTATCTTGAAACCAGTTAGTTACGGTATGAGCAGTATGAACGGAACAATTGTCTTGTTGAAATATGAACTCATTATTAGGAAATAATTGTGATACAGAAGGGAGCATAATATTGTCTAAAATCCTAATATACATTTTACTATTAAATCGTTCCTCAATATGCCACGAAACACCAGGACCACGTGCCAATATTCACGCCCACATATTGACGGAAATCTACCACTTTTATCATTGTTGGATATATATTTCTCATCGAATCGAATATTCGGAGGGCGGTAAACACGAATACGACCGCTCTGTGTTGACCGGAAAGTTTTTTCGTTTGTAAAGATTACATTGTTCCAAAAATGTACATCATGCGCTAAAAATTCAAGCGCAAATCCTAATCGAGCTTCTTTATGTTCAGCTTTAAGTAAATATTTCTGTGCTGCTGCATGATAGCGTATCTCCGATTCTTTTACTCGCCGGCGACCAGTACTACTCGATCCAGGAAAATTCGTTTCTTCAGCAGCCTGAATGACTAAGTAAAATGGATTTTCTACTGAAGAATTTACCAATTGCAAATATTGTTGAGTTGATATCCTTCGTCGCCTTGCTCACGACCGTACCATTTGAGTCAAACTGATGAGAAGGTGGATTTTATAAGAAATGCCTTGAACTGTTTCTTATTCGTCTGAGATTGGGGTAGAGGAATTTTTCTACAACCCCCTTCTATCTATAATCTTCTGACGGAACTTATTTTCATCAACCCTGTTGAGAACACCTGTATTTATACCTAACAAGGATACAAACATACATTTTTTTTGAATTATGACAGAAAACTGAAAATATACTTGCCGATACTGAGGTGGGTAGCCATTCCAACATAACGAGCATATATTAATTGTGGAAACAAAATGATTTAAAAATTACAAGTTTTGTGACAACCGATAGAATTAATATCATGTTACATGTCTGAATAAGGAATGAATTACATGTTTATTTTAGCCATTGTCGATAACCCATTAACTTTTTAAGTTAATTACATTCACATTAAGATAGCGTCAATTTCATCATCCGATTTAAGCCCACAGATAGAAATTACATCCTAGCTAAAGGCGATGGCGCGTGACTTGATATTAATCCCAAGATTATAATACCATAAAGTTACAGGGTATTCGAAAAGCCTATGCATCGTGTTGCCTATGCATCGTTGGTATTTAATACGTCGCTTTGAAATTCAGTTTATTTTTACAGAAAGATTTCATAAATTGATTTCGATTATTTAGCTTTACGCAGATAACATGATCAGTTTAGTGAAAGAGTGCTGATACAGGGTGGACCCGTAATGGTTCATAAAGCAACGTGGAGTTCTGATATTAATAATTTATTAGTCATAAATAAATATATGTGTAAATATAAGTCAACATTAATGTATATTTTAGGATATGGCCCTAAAATGATAACCTAGGAATTATAGCACTATATCAATAGGTTATGGAAAATCTGATAAGTTGTAGTATACGCATTGGCCAAAAGGTGTAATTTTATTTTAAACTTATTGAATGGTTACTCTTTAATATCATTTAGAAGAGAGTTGAATAATCTGATTCCAAAGTTAGTTCGTTTTGTATATGTCAATCTCTGGTGGGGTGTTTGTAAGTTGTTTCTATGTCTAGTGTTGTATTAATGATTTTCACCATTTTTAGTGTATTCATTTAAATGTATCTTTATGTGAATTAAATGACAATAAATAATTCTGATGGTAGGGTCATTATGTTAAATTTTATGAACCATGATTTACAACTTTCAAGTTGATTCACACCCGCTAAAGTTCTGATTGGTCTTTTTGGAACAATAAAGACGCTTTGAACTTGGTTACATGTACCCCAGTTGATCAGATCATATGTCATTACACTATGAAATAATGCATGATACACAATAAGTGCAGCATCTAAGTTCACACTGTGTTTAATTTGTCTAATGGCATATAATTAAAAGCTTTTATTTAACTTGCAATGTTTGTCAGTTTGTTTAGGTCAAATCTTGCAATCAAAATTTCGATTAATTCTAATTAAGCTAGAACTTTGAAATTTTGCACATGTGTATAAGTCCGGTGACAATACACTTTAACATTTTCATATAAGAAAGATGGCGGACGACTTTACCGTTTATGATCCGGTTCGAATCAAAATCGGTATCTGGGGCTTTTCGAGATCGTCAATTATGAATTCTTGGTCAAAATTTAGAAATTCAAAATGGCGCCTGCAATATGGGGAACGACTTTTGTCATTTATGATCCAAATCGATCAAAATCCATATCTGGGGGTTTTCGGGTTCGCCGATTACGAATTTCCAGTCCAAAATTTAGTTCAGGATGGCGACTTCAAGATGGCGGACGATTTTACCGTTTAAGATCCGATTGAACTCAAAATCGATATCTGATGGTTTTGTAAGTCGCGGATTATAAATTTTTAGTCAAAATTCAGAAATTCAAAATGGCGGCGCCAAATAGCTGACGACTATCTGCGGGTTTGTGGGGTCGCGGATTATGAATTTCTAGTAAAAAATTTACTTTAAGATGGCGGATGACTTTACCGTTTATGATCCGATTCGTCTCAAAATCGATATCTAGGGATTACAGCAGATCAAAACACTAAAAAGTAAAAAATAAAATTATATAAAAAATATTTTTAAAAAACTTTTATTTAAATGCTCTAAAACGGAGAAAATAAACTTTGAAATAAATCAAACCCATAATTTTGTTACATTATATATATATATATATGTATATATTGCGATGTATTTGCATATTGGACGATTACGAGGATTGCATGTTTGTGTTATTTGCTGAATCAGAGTTTGAATTTGTTTATTTCCTTTAGATGGTTTTCAAAATTTATTTAAATTAGCTAAAGATCCGAAAGGTATGTGTTTTAGAATGTTAGTACTTGTTTAGAGTTGTTTTAATAGTTTTAAAGTTTTGATTTGATGTCAACAGTTAGTTTGATACTGACATCTATGTTAGTAGTTATTAAGTTGTTGTTGAAATGATTTCTGACATTTAAGTCATTATGACATTTCTCTTAAGTAGGAAATTTTATTTTTTATAGTTGGTAAATGTTTCCCTGGAAAAAGACAAGGAGGTTTAAGTTAGGTTATGTTTGGAATGAAATTAATCAAAATTCATATGGTGTTTTGTTTTGTTTATTTTGGATACTTTGATATTTAGTGATATAGAACAACAAACAACAGATAAAAGAGAGGTTATAAAATTGGAAAAACAAATTTAAGAAAAAAAAGAACAATTGAAAATTAGGGAGTGAAGAAGAAAAATAATGAACAAGAATTAATAATTTTGAAATAGAATTGAAAGTCAGAAATTGTGGAGATCAGCGAAGAAGAGAGAAATAGACTGTAAATAAGAAGGTAGAGGTGTTATTGTGGATAGGAGTTGCAGAGGAGATAAGGACGAGATAAGGTGAAGAATTAATGATAGGAGAATTGTAGGATTTGGAAAGAGAAGAGTGTAGCTACGAAGAAGGAAGGTTTTTGTGTGCTTAATTTTTTACAAGGTGGTATATTAAAATTTAAATAGTGTACTTATTAGACTTTCGAACCTGTTATAAAGCTAAATTATCTAAATATCAAAGAAAATAAATTATTTATATCAGATTAAAAATTTTACTTTAATAAAATTTCATTTTAAAAAGGAACTGAATTTGAACCTGCTCCTGAAGGGAAAGATAAGCTAACCGGCCCATTAAATATTTTGACATACTTTCGGATCAAAAGGTAAGAGATTTTAATTTGATCTTTTGGTTTTTAAAGTTTTTTTTTATCTAAGTATTGGAAATAAATAAGTTAAAGTTTGATTAGTACTGCAAATCATTAAGTTCAATAAAAGTAGAACAGCACAATATATATAAATATATAATTTAGCCTTAAAATTTTACCTTAAAAAATAAATATATATATACATATATATATATATATATATATATATATATATATATATATATATAGCGACATCTGTGATGTCTGGTGTATAGTAGCATTAGACCACATGAGAGGATTCACTTACCTCTCACCACTACACCATTTACATTAGTCTGTATAAGACTAGCAGGTTGGCCACTGTCATTTGTCTGCTCCATGACCTATGGCATACTGAGGAGAACTAATAAGTTCGAAACCGGTCTATGTCTGGTCAGGGAGTAGACAAATGACATTGGCTACCAATTTTTCATGATTTGTAAGGTGTAATTCAATGCAGGTCGGGGTATTTGCCCGCTGAGTAGTTGTTTCCTGCAAATCATGTATAATAACAATATATATATATATATTTATTTATTTATTTTTATATATACATATATATATATATCATAACAAAAATTACATAATGCAACAAAATGATGGGTTTGATTTACTTCAAAGTTTATTTTCTACTTTGTAGAGCATTTAAATAAAAGCCTTTTTAAAAATATTTTTTTATATATTTTTTTTTGACAATTTTAAGTTTAACTCCTTTATATGTGGATGCCAAATTAACCCACTATCCAAAGTTAGGCCTAAGGATTTTACGGTCTCCGAGGTAATATTCTTCGAAGAGAAAAATAATGTGTTTGTTTTGTTAGTATTTAGGCATAACTTATTTGCATTAAACCAGTCAGAGTCTTTATGTATAATATCAATTTTGGAGTCAGCAACATTACTGCCAGTATCCTTCAACTGTCTCGCAAAAGTGTTATCATCAGCAAAGAGAACCGTAAATATTGACATTACACAGGTAAATCATTTATATATATTAAAATAATAGTGGCCGCAATACACTACCCTGTGGAATACCGTGTTGTACTGGCAATATATTACTAAGTCTATACTTGCAAAACACACATTGATATCTGTTCGATAGGTAAGATGTCATTAGTTTTAGTGGCACACCAAACCATAAAATTCCAATTTGTTGAGTAGGATATCTTTGGATACGCAATCGAACACTTTACTCAAATCCAGAAAAAATGCCAACGTAGAGTTCCAGTTTCCAAAGCCTTAACTAATAAAATTAACATGTTCCCACACTGCCATTGACGTGTTTTTACCCTTTTCGAATCTAAATTGTCTGTCTGTGAAGATATTATTTGATTCAAAATAATTAATTACTCTTATAGCTATAATTTTTTCACATATTTTGGGTAAGATTGGAAGTAACGCTATTGGCCTATAATTTGATAAATTCTCAATTTCACCAGATTTCAGTGGAGGAGTAATTTTTACCTTTTAATTTATTTGGGAATGTGCCTTTTATATATATTAGATTAATTATAGGGCATTAGGTTTTCCATATACTATCCACTGAGTGGTTGTACATGTTGGTACTGAGAATTTTTTAATGATCTTAAAACATTTTGCACCTCAAGTTCCTCGACGGGATACAGAAATATTGACCCACTACTCCTTTTGCTATTATTGTGTAGATAGATTGAATTAGATTTTGGTATGTTACTTAATAATTTGTTAGCTATTTCTGTAAAAAAGGTATTGAACTCATCCGGAGATATTGAATTATCTTATTTTTTAATTTCGAATTTACCAACATTATTGTTGATAATCTTCCAAAAATAGTTTTATGTCTGTTATTTGATTCAGATATTTCCTTATTTGCTTGCTCTTTTTTTGATTTAATGATAAGTTGTTCATAATCATATTTTTTTTTTGTTTTAATTCGTCTCTTAATTTTTCACAATTATTAGCTAACATATTTACAATACTATTAAGTTTATTAAAAGAACTGTATTATTAATGTTACGTTTAATTTTGACAGAAATTTGTGGGAAGGGTAAATCATGATAATAGTTCATTGTGTTATAAAATATGTTAACAGCTTTATCTAAATTTTGTTCATTGTGTAATTTTGCCCAGTCTTCAGAAATTAAATAATTAGAAAATCATATTCTATTTCCTGCACTTTTGTTTGATGCAGTTTTAAATACCGGGTCTGTTTTTTTTTTGGTTCATTTATAAATTTAATTATTTATTATGATCGGAAAATAGATAATCTATTACAATAGCGTCAGTGATTTCAAAATTAACAACAATATTATCAATACAAGTGTGAGATTTTCTTTGTACTCTAGTGGGCTCTGAAATACATTTTTTCAAATTGAAAGTGTAGAAGATATCAATTATGTCCTTAGAGGTTTTTGAATCACCCTAAAAATTAACTTTAAAATCACTACCAATTAGCAATTTACTGTTCTTATTTGATTCATATAACAAATGAAGAGCATAATATAGATTGTTTTTGAATATGTTTAAATCACCACATGGTAAACGGTATAGTGTAACCACAATACATTCTAAAATTGGTATCTTTATACAACAACTTTCAAAGTGCTTTTCCTTATTTAATTCATTTATGGAATCAAGTTTTGTATAATTTATATTATTTCGAACAAAGATACATACACTACCAGTATATATTTAAATCTACAAAAACTAGAAGCTAATTTAAAATTATTTAAGTGATATAAGTCTCTCTCTTCATCTTTTAACCAATGCTCACTGATCATAGCAATGTTAAAACCATTACATAACAGAATCGACTCAAGAGAATTACATTCATTTTTTGAACATTATATATTTAAGCGTATTATCTTAAATCGTTTTTATTTGCTCGACGGTTTTCATTTGTGGAAGTCTGGGGTATACATTTTTTTTGTGCTATGCTGATTTTGATTTTGCAGGTCTGAGTGATGGTGTGCTGAGAAAGTGTTTACAATCCCATGTCCCAATGACAAACTATTTCTCAAACCGTTGTTTCATTTTGACCTAATACAAGCCTATGACCCTTATCATTTTTTACTGTTGAGTAGCTCATGTTTAAAACTGCGGTACTATCCCTTGGTGGTAGTCCGCATATGGTGTTAATAAATTTTAAATTATTTTTTGGAAAACACTGCATGATATACATTATTTTTTATACTTAGGGCCAAGGAGTCACAACTATATTTTTGTGTGTCAGTGGGATTTACTTCTAGGTACGAAATGTTTCCTTCTGCATACTTATTAAATCTGGTTAAGAATTCATTTAGTTTCAGATTTTATTTGTATATATGCTTGTTTTCTAAGAATCAGTTGCTATTTTTACTTTATGGAATAGATGCAAATGTGTTGCTTGACTCATCTCCGCTTTGTTTAGATAGATTACCACAGGTCTACTGCTCTTCGGTACATCCTGTATACGCATATCCACTTTACCGTAGCTATTTGTATGAATCAATTAAGTGGTACAGTTAACTTGTTCTTTTAATTCCAGTACTGTTTTTTTGTGCTTCCATATCAGGCCAATCATGTCTTTTTCCGTTCTAATTACATCCTCTATATTCGTTAGTCCTTACTCTAGTCTAAAAATTGATATGATACAGGTAAATATTATATTTCAAATCTTCTCACACAAGTTTTGAAGTTTTGGTGAATAGGAATTTATTGAGATGAGGAACTTAAATCGGCTTTCAGTTTTGTTGTAGAACCTAGAGGGCGCGAAGGTTGTTGCGATAGGCAATGCTTATCATGTAAATATACGCTTACTTCTTTTACTCCTAATGTTATCGCTTTTTTGTTATAAAATTTTAAAACTCTCATTTTGGTGGAAAAATTGTACTTATAATTAGCCTTGGAAATTGGCGGTTTTAGAGATAATGTGAATAATATTATTAAGTTAATAAATTTGATTTCAAAAACAAACGAACAGAAAATTTCGAGGAAAATTTAAACGAAGTTATTATTTTAACGAAGGTTCAACAGAATGAGTAATGGATATCAAAAAAGAAATATTACTTCGTAATAAATGTTTAATATGTCTACCTTTCACCTCGGCACATACGATTTATGAAAGATTTATCATATTAAATAATATCATTGAATTAAAACAGGCTGCTTCTGTACTGATTTCTTGCCAAAATTGGGCGCAAGTATTTCTAGTGTTTTTGTAAATTCTCATTCACTGCGTCCATATCCAAATCCAAAGAATTAAAATCTGGACTACGTGAAGGTAAAGGAGACAGACTACTACGACCAATTTAGCGTTCATGAAAATGGGCACTCGCACTTAATTCGCGATTCACAGTGACGGATTGTAGGGTCAAGCGGATTGGGGCTGGCTTGACTAAAAAAAAGTTAAAACTTAAGACTTAAACTTCTTCTGCTGAAAAATAGATTTAAAAAGATGTTAGACTTGCATATATCTAAAGAACAGATTTTATAAAACATTCACTTTCCACCATTTAATGTTGACACTAACACTGACACCTCAGCTGGAAATTTAGAGACAAAAATGTACAAAAAGAAAACAAGAGACAAACGGGACAAAAGGAACCAAACAGAAAAGAGAGGGAGAGGAAAGACTTAAAGATACAAAAAGTATAAAATATCGTTACAGGTAGATAAGCGGAAGTTATTGTTGGTGAATTGTAGCTACAGAGATGGCCGGAAGATCGGTGACATCTGGTGTGTTTTATCTGAAATTGGGTGTGCACTAATTTGTGTTAAGTGTGAGATATACATTATTCGAGAAAATGGCGAAGCTGCCGGTGATTTCTCTAAAAGCTCTAAAAATTTTATATCACTTTCCCTACTACCTCACCACTTTGTGGTCATAATCATCATGTAACTTTGCCAGCGCATACCATCTAATCCTCATTAATATAAAACCTTTTGTTTTGAAATTACGAGGAAACATACGTCCAAGAAAACATACAACCGAAGAGAACCTAGAGAAGCCGATCAAAATTAATTTTTAATAAAATGTACCGTTTTCATGTCGACTTACAATAACTATATTGCTGCATAAAGTTTTTATTCAAAATATAATGATATTTTATATAAATTATACTTTAATATGTAAAAGTACTTCATAATAACATTTATTCAGAAAAAGAGAGCCCATTGTGGTTAACTACAAGATGAATGACACAAATTTAAAAAGGACTAATAAAGTAAGAGATTTGGGTGTTACGTATGACTGTCATCACTCATTTTCTGAGCACATTGAAAACTTATCTGCATCGGCAAATCGTATGCTGGGATTTATAATGAGACAAACAAGTACTTTCACCAACACAAGAACCACTACAACCCTGTACCACATTTGTAAGAACTAAACTTGAATTTAGATCAATAATTTATCATTCGCAACTTCAAACTTACTAATGACTCTATTTTCTGACACTAACATAATTCCATAGTACAAGGACGAATGGTGTATTAAAATTAGGAATATACTGCTCATGACATATCTAGATAAGCATAATTATTCATATCTGTTTAATAATAATGCATTTTCTGTACGCCTTAGTGGCATCCTAGAAGTTTGGAAAGAAAACCTCAAGCCTAAATTAAAAGTGCGAGGTTTATAGGTGTTATATTTGACTGAAAGTTATCTCTTTTTTCTCGCATAGAATAGGTCAGGTAATAAACAGTAAATTTTTGCAATCAAGAGAATTAAAGAAATTTGTGACGCGTTTTTCTCCACCTCAGCGGACGACGCGACAAGGAGAAAAAGGGTTACTCTTTGACAGTTGAGCTTCGGGAATGGGTATTCGGTACGGTACGGTTTAGCTCAGACGCCAGTCCCAGTTATAACTTTTAGGCAACACTACCCGCAAGTCGGATACGCGAGGCTGAGTAGCTCAAGTGGAGAAACGGTGCTTCAGTGGGTCAATCAGGGAAATTAGATTTTAAAACACACATCAGTAAAACTTACAATTCGGTAAATAAGGTTATTTTATTCATCTATGCCAACTATATTCAAAGCTACTGTCCACTAACTATTATCAAATTATCCCAAATTGTCCCTAAAGATCAGTAACTGGGTTTAATGGAGGCAGGCGATGAAGAAAATGTTACTAATGATGACACAAGCGGAGATTAGCAAGCGAGTTGCTATGGCAGGTGCTGGTTAAAACTGTTACAACGGAATACGGTTGTTAACGGAGATCTATCAACGGAAACGGAGCAGATGAGGTAAAGCAGATCCTGCGCTTATGGTCGAAATTACCTGCTGTGGAATTAATTCGGTCGGGCACGTCTGTAGCGGTGGAGCAATCGGAACGTAACAAAACTAGACGATGTTCTCTAATCCCTCCTAAAGTAAAACCTTTACTGCAGGAGAGGGAGTAGTCGCTAGTTGATGACGTATTACAACCAAAATTCTGCAGCTAGGAGTTAATATATGGCAATAACGGTACCGTGGTTCGGTCCGCATCTCAGGAGAGCGCACTTCTACTGTCGATTAGTGGCTCTGGCTAAATGAAATTCTGGATGGTTTCAACTATTCCCTTCGCTATTGCAAGAGTGAGGGAACAATGTTAAACGGATGCGCCATGAATCGTAATGACGTCAAGAAAACTTTATTTCAGAATAATATCTGTTTATGGAAAATATTTCTATCATCTGTATTTTGAGACTTTTAATATTTTATGCAGAACGGAACAGACAGCGGGAAGACATGTCTAACTCACTCAATCAGGACACATACACATAGACAATTACACAACGTCCATTCCCTGCGGCATTGCCATCTGCCGCAGCTGAGACTCGAACTCAGGAGTGGTACAGTAACTAGCCGTGTTGTCTCTCACACAACCTCGTCTAATCAACTGCTACCAACTGGGTAACACATGAAAAATACTACTAAACATCCATACCCTAGCCAGGATTCGAACCCGGGACTCCTTGGTTGCAAGCCTACCACGTAAGCGTTGAGCCACTGAGCCGGTGGCTCTCCCGACCCTCCACCAACCAGCCCTAATTTGAGGGTGGTTGATGGAGAGTGGGGGACGAAATAGTATTGACAACGTGTTTAGCGCCCTCAAAAACGGGGAGAAAACATTTTCCACTATTTTGTATTTTTCTGTGGATTTCAATGTTAGGGATTGTGGTAGTTTCAACCCCAGGGTTGATGGCATGTCTTGTCACTCAACTTCCTTGACAATGTCGAAATCCCCTTCAAACACCGAACCATGCCCAGTATCAATAATTATGAAAAGGGGTGGTTTTAAGGGGGGAGGGTGGTGGAGAAATAAATATTAATCACTATAGTGTTGAGCACCCTCAAAAATGGGAATAATTTTTTTTATGCATTTTGATTTTTTGGGATATTTTAGTATATATTAGGGGAGAGGGTAGTTTCAACCCCGGGGGTGGATAAAATGTATTTCATACGGCCTTCCCGAATCCTGCCCAAAAAGGCGATCTGCATGCCTACGATGGAAAAAACTCGAGATAGGAGTGGCTTTTCGAGTTTAGGGGTAGTTGCTGAGAGGTGAGAACCTTAAAAATATCACCATCGTCTTCAGCGCCCTTGAAAACGAGAGTGTAGCTATGTTTCATCCCTCTCACAGAACTTTTGTGTTTTTGCCCTTTTCTTGCAACTTTTTCATGGAGTACATAATTCTAAGTAGATTTCCGTGACGAAAACTGCAATCTCATAACATTAAGACCTTAGAAACATTATATTATGCTTATTTGCATAGAAAACTAGAGTATGCTTGTACAGTATGAATTCCATATTACGAGGTGTATGTTGCATATTTTGCTTTTTTGGTTTTTACAATGGTTAGAAACGTTTCATATTGTGAAATATTTATTATACTCTGTCTCGTTAGTTTGGAAATGGGATGGAGAACTGTTGAAGTCTTTTATCTTTTCAAAATAGTACATTGTCAGATAGATACAATTATTGCCGCATATTTCTGAAGCTATTGAAATTACTGGATTCCATTTATACAAAAAAAAAAAAAAACATCTAGTGTGCTTATATTTCAAAGTATGTTGTTTTGCTAAATATATGGCTATGCATACGATTAGGTAACGTCATTGAATTTGATTAATTAATAACGTTGATAAGCAGTGGCTTAAAATGCAATTAAATTTTCTACTAACGCAACTGAGATTACCGTTTAAAATACATAATTACAGTGTAATAAATTCCTCGCATGTCCACATAGAAACTAGAATTACATTCATTAATCTCTATCTAATGTGATAATAATGAGGTATTCTAATAAATGTGAATATCAATACAATAATTAATTTTGGATATGTTAGAGATGTCTGACATGAGAAATATTTGTTATATATCACTTGTTTGTCTTTGGGATTTATAATACTCTTAATGGAATGAAATTCAGTTTCTATTAGTTTTGAAAGAAAATAAAGAAATATTTACAACTTAAAAAAAACTGCACATCACACAAAATTTTAGTAAAATATAACCACAATACATTTTCGAAATGAACAGAAAGCAGGGTTAGGTTAATTAAGTATTTGAACGATCTGATATATTAATAATATATGTTAACCATTTGAGCTACATAAGGCATATGTCATGTATGTTACATGAAGAGTACAGTTCATATAAAATTATTTGAGAAGAGATTTATAATAAAAACATTACATATTGTATAAAATACATGATAAAATACAATTAATCAAAATTATTACATAATATACAAATTATTATTATTTTTTTTTATTTTTTTTACAAAAAACCAGTCACCCTACTCTGTGGCTCCGACCCTCACAGAGGGGAGCTGGTAATACCAATAGCCACTCCCCACGCCCGTGGGGTGAGTGACTACCGGGTCCGCGAATCGTGTGCCCTGAGTAGACGTAATGAACCGAGGATGACAGCCTTCTGCATTCTGCCGGCTAAGATCTCTGCCGAATCTCGGCATGCCGGTATGATCTTTAGTTCTGAAAGCAGCGTCTGTCTCATTCCACCGAGGGCTCCTATAATCAGTACCACTATTTTAACAGAATGGCCTGGATAAAGCCTGCGGAGTTCGAAGAGCAAATCTCGATATTTTGTCCGTTTTTCCTCCTCTTTCAAGACAATGTTGCTCTCAGCGGGAGCTGAGAATTCCACGACATACATTGTCTTGAGTTGGTGGTCGAGGAGTACTATGTCAGGCTTGTTGGCTTGTATTTGCCTGACGGTGGGAAACGAGTAGTTCCAATAAATTAGGCACTTCTCATTCCCCACAACGGACTCAATATCCCCCGGAACGTAAGGCAGCACTGGTGTTTCGTCTATCCCATACGAGTGCCTTAGATGATAGTAAAGCACTCGTAATGCTGCGTTGTGTCTATGAATATAGGCCGAGACTGCGTAAGTCGGGCAAGCCGACAGTAAGTGCATTACAGTCTCCGGCGCCCTGCGGCAGGCCCTGCAGCTGACATCAGGGACCTCCATACCCATGACACGACGTCGATAGACGAGAGTGTTAAATACACCATCCTGGCAAGCCATTATGAATCCCTCGGTCTCAGACTTCAGCCCAGCTGACCTTAAGAAGGCGAAGGTCAGCCTTTCGGATAAGCCGAGATCTTCTATATTTTTATAGAAGATCCCGTGCAATGGCTTATCCTTATGGAGCTGCAGAAGGATGTTGTGTTCTGCAGCTCTAATGTGGGCTTTTAGTCGAACGGGTTCCAACTCGGTGACAGAGTCGGGGTTTACCCGCTCGACGTCGAAGATGAGACCAAGTTCATCGGCTGCTCTGCGTGCTGCCTTAAAGAGAAAAGCTCCTACCTCTGCATTTTCATGGTCTCGGACCATGCAGAGGAGGGGATCCGAACTCCTGATGACCTTACATGCTCCCTCCAGAACCATCCTGCTATGGAGACTCTCCAAGCTCAAGAGTCCACGGCCTCCCCGATGTCGTGGGAGATATAACCGTGGGACGGACGATTTAGGATGCAAGCTCCTATTGAGATGCATCTTCTTGCGGGTTACTACATCGAGTTGACGCAGCTCTTCTCTAGTCCACTTCACTACTCCGAAAGAGTAGAGAAGGATCGGAACGGCAAGCATATTTGTAGCAGACACCTTGTTCTTCCCCGACAGTTCTGAAGACCAGATCTGTCGGAGTAGGTGCTGATACTTGCCGCGGAGAGCGTTTTTCACTACACTCACTTCTTGGGTGGAGCGTTGCTCGACACCCAAGTAAGTGTACGACTCTCCGGCATCTAGATGGTGTAAGATGCTTCCGTCCACGAGCTGCGCGTCCTCTCCATAGTCACCGCATCGTCCTCTCTTGAGATGGATCAGTGCGCATTTGTCCAACCCGAACTGCATACCGACAGCCTGCGTATACTCCTGTACCACCCTAAGGGACTGTTGGAGATCCCTCTCTCCAGAGGCATAAAGTTTAAGGTCATCCATATAAAATAGATGGGTGACCTTATGCCTCCTGTCGCCGGGGGTACCGCAGTTGTAGCCGCGGGTTTTCCGGAGCGAGACGGATAATGGCAGTAGTGAGATGCAAAACAGAAGGGGGCTGAGGGAATCTCCCTGAAATACTCCTCTTCTGAATGTTACCGACTCTGTTTGGACTCTATCGTTACCCGATGTTATGGTAAAGCGAGTCCTCCAGAGCGGCATCAGTTCTTCAATACATCTCACTACGGGACCGGGAACCACAAGACATCGGAGCAAGTGAACAATGAGCTCATGCGATGTCATGTCGAATGCCTTGCGGTAGTCGATCCAGGCCATAGAGAGGTTCCGCTTATACTGCATGGAGTCCTGCGTGACACATCTGTCAATCAACAGGTTCTCCTTGCAGCCAGCGACACCTCTCTTCGACCCTCGTTGCTCATATATCCGTTCGTAAACCGGTTCAACTGCGTGGAGCACCCGCATGTACAAAATGCGTGTAAACACCTTGTAACATGCGTTTAGACAGGTTATCGGTCTGTAATTCTTTGGGTTGGACAAATCTCCGTTCTTGGGGATCAGCACTGTCCGCCCCTCAACAACCCAAGAAGGGATTTGCTGCTCCCCATTTAACCAGGAATTAAATATTCTGGCCAAATGGTGGTGGGTGCTCGATAACTTTTTCCACCAAAAGTTATTTATCCCATCGGGACCTGGAGCAGCAAAGTTCTTAGAGCCATCAAGAGCCCTACGAACCTCTTCTGGGGTTATTGGTTCGCACACTTCCTGTGGTTGCTGAAGCCTTTGACAAAAGGCTTCAAAGTGTGCAAGGGCAGGAGAATCTCGGTTGAGTGGAGGCCTCTCCTCGTACAGCGTTTTCCAGAAGTTCTCCACCTGATCTGCAGTCGGCGGATTGTCTACAACACGCGGAGGCGGTTGGAAAAGGCGCGAGGGCTTCTCGCGGAACAGTTTATTTTCCGCAAGCCCCCTCGCCCGCCTCACTAATGACTTTTTGCAAGTCACCAGCATCCGTATCCTGTCGAGACAGTGCTGTTTGGTGGTTCGCAGCACTGCCTCATTGAGTGTGTGATGGACGCGTCTTAAGTTGGCGGCTAATCGACGCACTTTAGGCGTGAACGGCCTGTTGGCCGCCGTATAGTCCATCACACATTGGATACGGGATGCGTGTTGCCTCGCCGACTGGGTCTTGGCTTCCATCTTTTGTATGCGCCGCTGCGCTCTCTCCTGTGGGGAAGAGGTATTTCGCCTCTCCACCTGAGACGAGCGTTGAGCAGCGGCATACACGGCACAATTTATGTGCCAGATGTCAGCCTCTTCTGGTAGCGCTGTACGAAGTTCAGCGTCCAGTCTGGCCAGGTCTTGTGGCCCGGGGGTTTTCAGACGGTGTAACCCCCTTCTGGTACTGAGGCCCTCTGGAATTGGCGGAACGAGGAGAGCCACGTCCTCAACCGGTGAATGTGGCGGCTCTTCGGCCACCTCATTCACCGGCCCAGGAGCAGCCCTCACGTAGCCCCTACTACGAAGGTGGGATACATAGTCACGCAGATTTTGTGGCGTGAAGGCGCTATGCTCTGGTAGCCTCTCACACCACAGAGCATGCATCCGCGCCATGTACCCCCTCCGCGCGGGCTCACTGCTTTCATAACAATGCAGAAGCTCATCCCTCAGTTCATCTGTCCACTCAAAGCGTCCTTGTTCATTGCGTACGTCGTCAACGGGCGGTCTATCCGGTTGGGCCCCACCACCTTGCCCTTGACCCCTATCCGAACGGGGTCGATCGTGGGGGCCCAGTCTTCGGCCTGCTGGAACCAAAGGTTAGAGCCTGTGGGTGGTTAGCCCAGCAGGCCCACGACCGACACCAGAGGGGAAGATGCTTTCCCCTCCCGGGTGCACTCGGGCTGCCGGTTCGGTTTTGCACCCCTAGCTGGAGTAAGTGGTGGCGCTACTCACCAAAGGCTTAATAGATGGAAGTTAGCCCCTCCTGCTTATAAAAAAATTATTATTATTATTATTATTATTATTATTATTATTATTAGCCGTTACTCGAGTCTAAGAGTATAAAAATGTTACAGTCGATAAATTGTGTACAATAAAAAACAAGTAAAAGGTGTAGTCTATTGTAATTCCCATTCATCTACGGTGCACACGACTATGGCTATAGAGGCCAATTCGGGAGAGCACATGTCGACCGCAGTCAGGACAAACATAGACCTGGTTAGGTCTTGGATTCGGTCTTCTTGCAGCAACATTTCCTTGATAGCTGGCCACAACCCCTCGCCATTCGGTTCTGTCCGCTGCAAGTTGTTCCCATTGCTCGTCTGGAATACCGCAGGATTTTAGATTTTCATGGAGAACGTCTTTGAACCTCTTTCGTTGACCGCCACGCCTTCTTCTACCGCTTAGCAATTCACCATAAAGTGTACATTTAGGAAGGCGGTTATCATGCATACGATGAACGTGACCTGCCCATCTTAGGCGTGCTCTTGAAATAAGCACCTCAATTGGAAGGCTGTTTGCTCTCCTGAGTACTTCCGCGTTTGATATGTGATGGAACCAACGGATTTTCATCATACTTCTGAGGTGTCTTTGCTGAAAACGTTCTAATTCTTTCACATGACGACGGTAAGTGACCCAGCTTTCACATCCATATAGCAGTGTTGGAATGACAACTGCTCTGTAGACAGCCATTTTCGTTGACAAAGCAAGGTCGTGGTTGTCAAATACTCTCTCTCTAAGTCCCCAGAGTGCTCTAGATGCAGCGTTAATTCTATTGCGAATTTCGCTGTCCATGTTTGCTTTGTCATTAGCAACGTTGCCTAAGTAATTGAACTGATCCACCACTTCAAGAGAATTTCCGTTAAGTGTAATGTCTATTTGGTTCACTTGATGAGGAGTTGACATAATCTTAGTCTTTCCAATGTTGATTTTAAGTCCCAAGGAATCATAGCTCTGGGCATACACATCTAAAAGTTCTTGAAGCTCTTCCGGCGTAGAGGCTAAAAGTGCACAGTCATCCGCATACTGGAGATCACAAATGAATCGTGTGCGTGTCTTCGTGAAAGCTCTAAAGCGCCCTATGTTGAAGAGACCACCATCAAAACGGTATCTGAGACCTATTCCTCTGACTGTCAGTTTGCTGTCAACAATAATTGTTAGAGCAGTGGTAAACAAATTAAAGAGTAGGGGTGCCAGGACACATCCCTGCCTAAATCCAGTGAGGGTTTGGAAAGGTTCGGTTGCCTCATTATTATACATAACCTGGGCGTTGTTGTTTGTATGTAGACTGCGACATACTTCCACAAATTTTCTAGGGATACCTAAGCGGAACATAATTTTCCAGAGCACTTCCCTGTCCACCGAGTCAAACGCCTTGGTTAAATCAATGAAGGCCATGTGAATTTCTCCTTGATGTTCGAGTGCTTTTTCTTGAAGCTGTTTAAGTGTGAAGATTAAATCCGATGTACCTCGGTTTGGTGTAAAGCCACTCTGTGTTTCAGGAAGTAACTTTTCCATAACAGGTGTCAGCCTATTTGCCATCGCTTTAGTGAGTATCTTCCCTCCAACAGCCAGGAGAGCTATACCCCTGTAATTTCCACAGTCCGCAGCGCTCCCTTTGTTTTTGAAGAGGTTGATTAAAAGTGTATCACGAAACTCCTGCGGAGCTTGACCACTTTCCCACACGACATCAAACAGTTTTTTGAGGTACGGTATAAGCTCTGACGACACAGCTTTAAAGATCTCAGCTGGGAGTGAGTCGGCGCCGGGAGATTTGTTATTTTTTAGCTGCCCAATAGCGGTTAAGATCTCTTCCATTGTTAGTGGTTTATCTAAGTCTTCGGAGGTGTCATATTGAGGGATAAGATTTATAATATCGTGATCGGCTTGACTTTGCTGGTTAAGAATGTTAGAGTAGTGTTCTTTCCATCGGGCTCTTATTTCCTGGTCTTCTTTGAGGAGATTTCCATTTAAATCTTTAATAGGGCACATATTTTTCCGACTGGGGCCGTACACTGCTTTTACTCCTTGAAAGAAATTCCTGTAGTCGTGTGAATCGGCGTACCTTTGAATTTCTCTGGCCTTGCTTACCCACCACTCGTCCTTTATTCTTCTGATTTCCCGTTGCGTTTCATACTTAGATTGGGTAAAAGCTTCTGCTTTTGATGAGTCGTTGGGGTGGTTGATAGCGTTTTGGAAGGCAGTATGTTTGCGGTCAAGAAATTCTTGTATAAAAGCTTCATTATCATTGAACCAGTCCTCCTGTTTTTTACTTGCTGCAGTGCCAAGAATTTCCTCACTCGCACTTTTTAAACTGTCTTTAATTTGTGTCCAGGTAGCAGCGACATCTACAGAATTGGTTTCTTCTAGTGCACTCAAATTCTCTTGAACTTTTTGCTTTAACTGTTCGACGGTTTGTTGGTCACGCAATTTACTAATACAGAGACGGAGTCTACGTTTTACTTGAGTTCTTCGGTGTTTGGGTCTCATAACAATTTTCATTTTAGAGACAACAGGACGATGATCGGTCCAACATTCGCTATCAATGCGCGCCTTTGTAATTTGGACGTCCTTGAGATGCTTCCTACGTACGATAACATAGTCCAGTAGATGCCAGTGACCTGATCTGGGGTGACGCCAGGTGCCTTTAAATTTATCCTTTTGTCGGAAAATGGTGTTTGTTATAACTAGATCATGTTCGGCGCATTTAGTTAGGAGTAGTTGACCGTTAGCGTTCATGTTGCCCAAACCGTTCTTGCCTATGATGCCTGGCCAGGTGTCTGCATCTCTCCCTACTCTAGCGTTAAAATCGCCAAGAATAACGAGTCGTTCCGTTTTAGGTATTCTACAGAGGGTTTCTTCCAGCTGTTGATAGAAGCTTTCCTTGGTTTCGTGACTTGCATCCAGAGTGGGAGCGTAGGCGCTTATTAGATTTACCGCGTTGCCATCTGATAGCTCATAGCGTAGCAGCATTAGACGCTCGGATAGGCCTTGTGGTACTTGTGTTAAGTTGGATACAAGTTGATTCCGAACGGCAAATCCTACTCCATGTTGTCTTCTTGAATTGGTGGGAAGACCTTACCAATAGAAGGTGTAGTACTTTTCTGTGAGAGAGCCTTCCTCCAAAAATCGAGTTTCGCTGAGAGCTGCAACGTCAATATTGAGTCGGTGAAGTTCTCTATCTATTAGAGCAGTTCTTCTTTCAGGCCGATCGGTGCGAGTGCTGTCGTTCAAAGTACGAACATTCCAAGCGCCGTAGATGAAAGAATTAGTTTTGTTGGATTTAACTTGTCGGTGTTTTTTCGACATTCGATGAGGTGTCCCTGTGGGCACCCTCCCCCGGAGATCCGATCGGGAGGGTATTTTACCTCCGGGTGATTTTGTCCCACTTGAACGCTCCATCATTTTTTAAAGCCTTAATCGACTGAAAACGAAGCTGCATTTGAAATTTTAGCTGAAGCAGGTATGCAACTGACCAGCTCGGTTGCGGAAGGCGAGTGGTGTGGTCCCATGGCACAGAAGGAGACTGCGACGATGGGGTAACCAAACGATTCCAAAAGCAACCTTTGTGTGCGGTGGGTTATTTTTACCGCACTCTTCGTGAGAAGGTGGATGTGCTCACGGCAAAAGGTAAGGGTTATTCCGCCCTTACTCGGTCGTTAGAGCCTCGTTAGTGAAAACAGGGTGCATCAAGTTCAAATTGAACTCATCGCGAAGGTGAGGTTAACAATTGAGTAGGAGAGGCTATAACTTGCGCTTCACTACCCCATTGCACCCCATACAAATACCCCATATACAAATAAATAAATATACAAAGCCTAAATGTTCTCTATTTGAAAATTCATGTATAGTGTAAAAGCCTTCTTTCACTAGTAAGTATTTTATAGTTCATTTTTATATTAAGTATTTGATCTTGTTTCTGATATTTGATGACAAACTGATATATAAAACAATACAATTTTAATTTGGAGAATTTTAGTCTGTTATGTGCTCTTTTGGTACACTTACTTAATAGTGCCCCATTTTGACTGTCATATTTGTGATACTAGTTAGTTTTACAAACATGTTGAACATATTGAATATGTTGTCTGGTCGATAGCCGAGTGGGTTAAGGCGCGAGGTGGCAATCGCGATTAATTACATGGACAGCGCACCACCGGGTTCGAATCCTGGCTCCGGTACTGGCACCGGTCCGCGTTTTTTCAATGTGTAACCCCCTTCCGCACAAGCCCTGGCTTCTGGAATTGGAGGTTGTCTAATTTCTGTGGTGTTTATTTATTATTATTTATTTATTATGCATAAATAAATATGCAAGATGTAATAATAATTTTTGACATATATATGCTTTTTCCCTGTATCTGTTACCTCTCTAACATATTATATTATATGATATATGGGAGAACGGCAGAGCATAACAGATGTTAAGATTTATTTCGTTCAGATTGTCTTTTATTTGCAATATAACAAAAAACAGAGCTGTGCCGGGCACTAAACACTGTACTACTACTATTATTTTTCGAGCACTTAGGGCCATTTTCTTAATCCACTTTAGAAAAACTTTAATATCTTAAATATTAAAGTGATTTCATAATGCTACTTTATCATTTAAAGTCCACTTTTAAATAAAATACTGATGTTGGTGGATTTAAGTAGACTTCAGATGTATAATATTACATCTGATTCTGAATTATTGTCAGACAATTCGTTCAGTTCAAGCTCTTCTGATTCTGATTTAGAAATTATTGTGAGACAACGAAAAATGTGCAGAAAATGAGTGGAAGATCTTAATTATTGGTCAGATTATGATTTTCATAAGTTTAGATTGAGTAAAGCTGCTGTGATAGAGTAGACACATAAGGGATAGTATTGAATCTCCTACAAGAAGTTAAGACTGTTGAAAAGAGCGCAGTTGTTAAAGTAATAATAAAATTTGTTTTTAGAGGCGGAGATGTCAAGGGAATAACAAAACTTTTGCTAGCATTACGTTATTATGCTACAGAAAATTTGCCACTCTTAGTTCCTGATTTTGTCGGAGTATCTGTAGCATCGGCTAGTAGGATAATTAAATCAGTCAGTCATATAACTGCATCCCTGAAACTTTATTAAAATGCCGGAATCTCAACAGGAGTTACAGGAAACTCCACAACATTTATATGAAATTTCAAGATTTTCACGATGTTGTGGGGTATTAGATTGCACCCATCAGGTAATTAATATTCATTAAATTTGAATTTGTCTTTCAAAAAATTATTGAAATGTTTAACGGCACTTTCTTCAAAAACGGTTGGAGTTATCAAGTTCTACCAAGTATATCTTTATACGTGGAAATGACGCCCTCATTAGATTTTCTGGTCAGAAGTACCACAACGTTTCGTCAGAAAAAATATGAAAAAAATTCATCATCAGATACAGGTCCTGCGGCGCCCTCTATGATCTAACGTGAAGTAATACATAAATTATTGTCTCTAAGAATAAAAAAATGTTCCTCTAGTAAATTTGGTGAAGATCAGTCAAGAGGCTGTTGAGTTATTGCAAAAAAACGAAAAAATAATTTGAAATTTGACACCCTGTATCTTTTTCCACAGCAACATTTTACTAAAGCATATTTGGTTATATCCTCATATTTTGCCCCAAAGGGTCTACCCCTGAACTATGGCCTATTATTAATGGTCCACCCTGTATTGTGATATTTTTGTTACTAGATATAACTCCTCTTTTGATTGATTGTTCTGTTTTTCTTTGCATAATTACCTCAAACAAAAGATTTTCTGCTACGAAAGTATAACCCATAACTTTAAATAAATGACAGAAATAATCAAGTGAAGTTAGACACAGTACAAAATTTGATGATCAGTTTCGCCAATATTAACAATATTTTAAAAATAAAGCCTTTAACAAAAATAGCCATTACTTCTAATTATGAAACAACCAAGGTTTAAAATTAACTTTAACTCCTAAAATTACTTTAGTTAAAGTAACTTTAACAAGTTGATTATGAAAGTGTCAATAAGAGTGTTAATAGTAAAGTTCTCGCGATTACTAAGGCACTCTGAAAAAGTGCTTAAACTTCACGAACGGATAACAAAAATGACAATGTAGAAAGAGAGCGCCACAATTTGCTAAATTTACTGTAATTCTTTTTTATTTTAGCGAAAAAGTCAATACAAATAATAAAATATATTAACTATTGATTGATTTTTCTTATTATTTTTAGTGGTCACCTTTAAATAAAAACAATCACCGTTTAGTGTCCATAAGAAATGTATGTAACCATAATCCTTTGTTCAGAAGTAAGAACAGGCACGACAACACAACATAGTAGCCATGTCAAAAGCCCCACTTAATTCTGCAAACACAGGTAGAGCATATAGTGTGGGGCAATAGTGCGTTCGACTTCGATATCACGAGTTGTACGATAGCTAGAAATTAAAAGAAAAATAGATGTAAACTACATAAACGGGGCGAGCGTAGGTGCGTCTTTACTATGTACATACTTCGGTATGCGATGTAAAGCAACGACAGGCACAGCTAGAACTTGGAAGGGTGACCATTCCAACGGAAACCGCGTTCTCGCCTCACACATCTTCCAGCGGCTTGTATATCAGTGTATGCGCGGAAGCTATACAACCTTAGGCGAGGGTTGTATAGGAGATATACCATCCTTCGGAGGGGATGTAAAGCCGTCGGTCCCTTGTCTATTAAATGTTAGGCAAGTAAAAGATCCCTACTCTTCTTAAGGGAAGAGGTTCGGCAAAATCCCTGGTTGGGGGTAGCTCGTCTACAGGCGTCGGTGTTAGGCCTCAGTAGCGGAAATAGGCCGACGTTAAATAAATGTATAAAAAAAAACTACATAAAAACGTCTATAACTGGAAATTATTTTCGAATATATAAGGTGAAACAGGATGATTGTCCGGTACCGAGTGCCATTTTTTTTAATGGAATGCTATAAATATCAGTAGGTTCTTAGAAGCTACTTTCACTCCTATATTATTATCGGCTATCTCCCAACCATTTATGTATGAGGTGATTTTTTTATGTTGTTTTAATGGGATCTGCCGATGCATTTTGAAAAAATGAATACAGTGACCATTATGGATTTTAGGAAAAATGGAAATACCGGTTACGAGACATCCGTCTGTTTTGAATCATTTGTCACTTCTTAAAATATACAGGGTGGCCGATGATTTTTCAATTTTATCAAATGAAATACCAGTATGCAGCGATCATATGATGTAGGCATGAAAAACCAACAGTTTTGTATGTACGTCTATGGCTAAATGTAACCATTTTAGATTTCTTGAGCAATAAGTAAAGAACTCAATATTGTTCTTGGCTCATAAAGGTGCCATGTGCAATAGACAAATATCAAGTCCAAATCTGGGAATACTAATTTTCCATTGTACTACACTGAGAAGATTGCTTGAATTGGAGCTGTAGAATTAAAACACAACTACTTAGTTATGTACTTACATTTCGGTCAATCCTATATTTGCATTTTCTTCAGGATTCAACTATGCAAGCAATAAAATAAATAAAATCTATAAACAATATTTTGTAGTGAAAACTTTGAAGATCAAAATAAAATGTTTACAAAAACGTCTGTAAGTAACTAAGGTCTTCTTTGGTTCAGGACTGTAAAAAGGCGCTCTGAGAACTTGGCTCATCCAATTGGGTCAGGCTTCTCTGGGTGCCTGGGCACAGCAACATTGAGGGTAATGAGCAGGCAGATGCTCTGGCCAGAGAGGATTCTCAACAGCCCTTGAGGGGCCCGAGCCAGCACTGGCTTACCCTAAAGCAAACGCCAATAGGTCAATAGAGGACTGGCCTCACTCCCAGTTTGTGGACCTCTGGAACTCCCGCCCAGGACTTCGGCAAGCGAAGCTCCTCATCCCAGGACCCTTGCCGAAGAGGGCGGAATATTTACTGCATTTAGGCAGAAAGCAAGTTAGGATCGTGGTTAGTCTCCTGACTGGTCACGGCCCTTTCAGGAAACACCTGCACAACATCGGAGTGGTTAACAACCTCGAGTGTGGGTTTTGTGGAGAGGAGGAGGAAACTTCCATCCACCTCCTAACCTCATGCCCCAGTCTCATGAATTTGAGATGCAACCACTTCGGTATAGGCTTCCCTACGCCGGAGGAGATAAGGAATGCCCCGCTGGGAAGGATTCTGGCCTTTGGTCTGGAGTCCGGCCTGGATGGGGACATCCACTGATCAGTTAGCGGATGCACAATGGCCCACTAGGCCTGAGTGCCGCGATTTATGATTGCACCGCTAAGAAGAAGAAGAAGAAGAACTAAGGTCCTTTTATTTTTATTTATCCATGCAATCCAAATTCTGGCAATCTTCTTAATCTGTATAACAAAATTGAGGTATACAATTACTTCTAACTAACTGTTTATTTCACAATGGTATTTTAAAAGTGTTCGAGAGTCATAAAGTGCTTGGGAGATTTTGGAGTGCTCGCAAGCACTGTAACTAATGAAACCAAATAAGCATGATGTATTTTTAAAAAGCTGATCTACTGAGATTTGTAAAATATAAACAATGTTTAATTTAAAGTAAGCAAGTTGAAATTATTTCCATTGTAACCGGAAACGACAGTTCATCAACGTCACATTAAAATGCTTTTGTAACTTCAGTGT
Source organism: Leptura quadrifasciata (assembly GCA_963675555.1). Taxonomy (NCBI): domain Eukaryota; kingdom Metazoa; phylum Arthropoda; class Insecta; order Coleoptera; family Cerambycidae; genus Leptura; species Leptura quadrifasciata. Next base: position 78,791,983 of record OY776674.1, on the reverse strand, counting down.
ATATACTACACAAATCGTTCCAGAAAGATTTATTATAAGATGACTTTTATCGCACCATTTACCAATAAGTTAAAGATTTATTGGACATGCTGAATTACATTTTCGGATCTGAGCAGCCCCATACACTTGTCCTTCCCTAATCTGGATAAAAACCGAACAGACAATAGTTCGAAAACCAAATATTGTCAGCCCAGATTTGATATATAAACATATATAACTCATTAATTCACAATTTCCTGTTAAAAAAGAAACAGTAATTAAATACATGAATTTATACGCATCTACAATAAATTGGTTATTTTTTTTTGTATGTCAGTTTATAACCCGAGAAATGTTTACGTGCAAAGTTATGTACAGATGTTACCTCGAATAATTATTTTTTATTATATTTTTAGATGTCAAGAATAATAATAATGAATTTGTTAGTACCTTCAGCAGTTGCATCTTTTACGTGTAATCCCTCAAAGTAAAATAATGATTAAAGAAATGTAGCGACTTCCTACATTATTTTAATTTACTGTTTTAGTAACATATCAGACAGATCTTAAGTTTCATAATTATTCCCTTATGATAATGAATATCCGTTGTTACTATTATTTATAAAGCTCTATAAGTAATGTATAAATAAATAATGTAAAATATATGACGACTGTATGTGAATAGGATGACCAAAAGTTAATAGACCGAAGATTCATAGATAAAGTGGACTGTTAATTATATACTAAGCAAAGATTAGTTGTTCTTAAAAAACTAGATCAAATAGGAACTGAATCCATTACTATAAAACCTAAGGTGATTTCACTTGCTATTGGGGTATTGAAAGAACATTCGTTTACGCCCCAATAAATGTGGAAATAATTCTGCCCCTAAAACGCCATCAATTCAATGTGGATGACTGAAATAACTATCTGCCAACAGCCAAGTCTCTCAAATGTGTAAGCTCATTTAAATTCACTTCAGTATGTGGCAGTTCATAAGTGATCTTGTCAATGAGTAATACTTCCACGGGATAACGTTGGATGATATCAAATCTCGAAAATTACTTTATCACATCCATGTACTACTCTACAAGCGGAGTCTATACCCGTGCAGTTGAATGAAGGCTCGATAAATTCAAATTCAAATGATGCCAACGATTTAGTGTTATAAAATTGGCTTGATTACAACTGTTAATCAAAAACACTCATCATGTTTGATAGCAAAATCATCTAAACTATGAACTGTTGCAATAGATAACAATACCGTATTGCGTAAGATAGAAGAATAGTTAACCCAATAACAATTTACCAATGAATGACTAACTTCTTTTGAACATGAACTATTGACAACTTTCGAATCTAGATTTATTGAAATTGAAGCAACTAATGAAGTTTCCAAATTATTATTACCTAAACTATTTTCAACTGAATTTCCCAATTTTATTTTAGATTCACTATTACTTTTGCTATTAGAGACGATTTGAAATGCAATAAGTTATGATGTCTTAAACGGCAACTTTACTTGTATATTTCCTTTTGCAATTGACAACTTTATGAATTGACACAATTTATGCACAGATTGTTAGATTTTACAAGCTTGAAATGTTCCTTCCCAAGAACTTTGGATAATTGACAGTCAAATTTGGAAATATACACATGAATCTATATTGCTTTATCAATTAGAGTTGTTCTTATAGCTACCATAACTGAAACTGTTGCCTTTATCAGCTCTCAAACAAATCTTGACTTGTTCCTTGATATAAATGACTATTTCTTGATATGAAAGCATTCGGGTATTATCAAATAGACGTTACGTCTCTGAACTAAATTTAGCAATAGCCATATAAGTATAAGCTAAGAAGTAATGTGTCAATTCAATCATATCTAATTTCAATAAGGCAATTAATTCAAGACAATTAGTAATCGCCATCCAAAAATCGACCATCCCGCAATTTTGTTTTTTTTTAACTTTTTATTATGATATATCGATATACGCCTGAAAGCTAAGCCACCGATGCACTGGAGCTTCGTGACATATAAGAGGTCAAAGGTCGCGGATTTTGTTATCTCGCTTCCTATCGCTCCAACATGAAAAACTCCTATTACAAAAGTTGAAGATCTCAATTTTTAATACCTAAAAAGAATATTTGACGTATATACGCCCAACCGTTCTTGAGATATGAAGCTGAATATGTGTAAAAATGCAAAAATAGCCATATTCGGGTATACAACGTGTATCGCCGCATTTTTCTCTCTTCCTACTACTCAAACAGCAATGACACCTATATAATTATGTTTTTATAAATTAACGTCCTTTCTAGAAAGCTCAGTTTGGTTTTCGTACACCTACCTGTTCTCGATATATGAGACACGAAAAATAAGTTTTGATCAAAAAATACTACATCCGTTTGAAAGCTATTATCTCGCTCTCTATGTCTCACACAAAAATAAAACAAGTTATTGCTATTAGATCATGAAATTATCTAATTAAAAGGTCCCATACACTTTTCACATATACCTTACCGGTTTCGAGACATGATGCTGAGAAGTTGTAATATTTTGCAGATCGCATGACCTTACCTTACCTACTACGCAGCATCATTTCTCGAAAACGGTAAGGTCTATGTGAAAAGTGTATAGGGGTCTTTTAGTTAGATCTAACAAATAAGTTCATAAAATTGTTTAATCTGGAAGGAAATTAATATTGTAAAATATTATTTTCATATACAGTATTCAATAATGGAGATTTCGTTTTGTATTTAATGTTTTACTTCTAATAAAAAATGCACTTATTTTATTTTTTTTCATTGACACATCTACTAATGTCATACAATCGCTGAACATAAAAGAAATATAACGAAAATAAAATATCAGATTTGTTAACATCCCAGTTCATCCACCTTCCTTTTTACCTCTGGAATATGGTTTGTTAGGAAGTAAACAGATGGCTAACTTGCTAACTATAAGGCTTGAGATGTTTGTTATAAATTACTTGAACAGACATACAAACGATGACACAGGCAACTTGACTGAAGTATGAGTCACTAAATGCTTGTCAATAACGTATGAATAAGAGTAAGAATATAGTAGTAGAGTTTACCAGTAGTATCTTCCTGGTACCATCTTTAGCAAATCCCCGTATTTATTAAATGGTGCGTTACATAAAGGTTAGATATTTGTTGGATCAATTTTTGAAATATAATTGAATGAACAGTATTACCACTCATAACTGAATATCCAATTTATATAATTCTTCCCCTTTAAACATGTAATCCCAACTAATGTGGAAAATCGCTGTGATTAATCTTTCTCCAAAAATTAAAAGTTCTCTAATAGTAAATGAATTTACTGTAAAACCCATTTTATTAAACTTTATCGAAAAAATGATTAATCAATCGGCTTGAAAGTTTTTTGAACGGAAATTCTATACTTTCAAGTGTTTAATCGAGATTCCACAGCAAACACATCATAAAAACAGCCTTATTGAAAGTCACGGATGATAGGTATTTGTCAGACATTGGATAGATAAATGCTAACTTTTAACCAAAGCGAAGCGTTTGATGTTGTTTCTTTTGAAGTTTTAATGTCCAAATTAAAATATATATAGTTTAATTCAGGAAGCTTCAACACGATTCAGTTACTCTGATTTACCGAAAAACATTCCCATTTATTTAACTACTTATTAATTTGATAAATTAGTCATTAGTTTATACCGGGTGGCCGCGAGATTCGTCTCAGGCTTAACTTCCGTGTTATTGAACCAACCATTTTAAAAGTTGGGACCGAGGTTGGAACGTTCATTGTCTCCGGATATTTCTGCGGCTGATAATACATCCAAAAATAATGGTAATTTATTTTCGAAAATTGATATACCACTTAAAAAAGAAATATAAAAAATTTCAGTTTTTCCGGCTCCCTTAAAATATCAAATTCATAATTTAACCTTAGTCATAGACCATCCCGAAAGTAGTTTACATGGTATCAGTCAAACCCTCTCTTTTGCTTAAGGGGTAGTTTTAGGGGGTGACATTTTAAAAATCGTTATAAAAAACTAGTTTTCAGATCATTAGAAATAAAAAAGGTATTCTTATTGCATTTCGATAAACCAAGACGTTCTCGAGTAATTTATGTTAAAGAGCAACGGTGCGTTTACATTTTATTATTAAATTCTTTTACAAATAAATGATGCTTTGAAATATTACTTTGAGACTTCTGTTATTTATTACACTTTCATTCTTTTCTTTTAAAGTAATTCTAATTTAATTGTTAATATTATTTAAGCATGTGTAATTGTTTTCTCTGGATTAGGAGATGTAGTTTTGACTATAATCCAGGACCTGGCTCTAGTTCCTGCAGGAAATGTTAAGTAGGGAGATTTTGTTTTCAGAAATGCTTAGTAGGTGTCTTAGCAAGTATTTTTGATTTGGGTGGACATCCACCACCTGGTACATTTTCCCGCTATGACGTCATTAAAGATGGTGGCTGCTCGATCACAAGACTGCCTATATATCTGTTAATACTTGACCACTTTGCATAATTGAGTTAATATGTTGTAATCACTATTTATAAGGTGAATAGTAATCACTTATTAATGACCATGAATAAAGTGATATTATATTATCATGAAAATAAATATTGAACAGCGATAATATTACAAACATGTTCATATTTTATCTACAACGATTTTTGCAAGTTGAATCTGACCCCTCAACACTCTTACACTTACAGAAGGAGCAATAGGTTAATTCATTTTCTCTACAAATGCATGATGATTTGGCATACTTTAAACAACTACATGCCCCAACAAATTCATCGGGAAGTTCTTTTTTGGCACCAAATCATCTTCTATCACGTCAAAACCAAATTCGCAGGGGTCTAAGTGAACAACCATGTCATCCATATAGTGTTGCTGGAGGTATGTGTGGAAATAAGATCTCAACAAATTCTCCTTAGCACTTCTGCTTTTAGATGGCAAATCTTCAATATCTATATTATTTCTATGATGATGCAGCCACAGTCTGGGTTCATCGAGAGATCTGCAAAATGACCCCTTTCGTAATATCTACACTAAGTATTCTTCTGCAGGTTTAAACCTTTTTGCTATCTCATTCCAGTGATGTGATACTTCAAAGTACTCCAAATATGCTGTAGATGCATTATTAAGAACTGCTTTCTTGGTACCAAACTTACTTGTATAATCTGATTCAGATAGTGCATCAATGGCTGGCATAAGTTTTGGCCCATTTTTTGATGAATGGCATGAACAGGCAAAAGTCGCGTGGAATCACCAACTCCAGTGCGTACCCACATTTCTTCTACACCAAGTTGATAAAGAGTAGCTCGGTGAAATAATGCTAAAACCATTGTCAGTGTCAGCACTCACAAGAACGATTTTAGTAAACCCATACTGGCATGCATGCCTTGAATGAATCAGCATTCTAAAGTCAGCTTCCTTTACTGACGAACAATTTATTTTTGGGTGATTTACTGGTTTTCCATTTTGCACAGATGTACAGTTAAATGATATCTTATCTTCTTCATCACCATAAAAGGCACTTAAGGTATGATTACTATTACATGGTGTTTGAGTTAAATAATCTATCACTGTATTGGCAATAAACTCTTGTAAGTTCAGTTTGTTCCTTGATGATCCCCATAAACTACTGAGTTGCTCAGGCAATGGAACCTCTTCAGAGATACCTTGCCTCTGTTATAGGTTATAGTCGTTGGTGGTGGTGTTACTATAAGATGTTCTTTTAATAATGTATTTTTTTGTGGCTTTGTCAGTAATCCTTGATCATTAAACAGTGAACAGTTATCAGATGATCACACCGAAAGAGCTCCTGCATATCATATCCACGAGCTTGAGCTATTTGTATCATACGGTGAGCTGCACTGTTTGATCTTTTTTGCAAGATTTCGCTATAGGAGGACCTGTACTTGATGTTTAGTTGCTATCAAATGCTGGTAGCGTGGCTTTATGGATGGTACTTGATATCCTTGTTGTTTTCTCTTCATACCGTATTTTTCATAGTGTAGAATACAAATCAACGCCAGTTTTAATTACGGTTAAAATCTTTTTCTTTGTATGTTGTGAAACCAGTGCTATTGTCAGTAGATTGTGTAATGGAACAAATTACCTTTTTGTAAAATGTATGTGAACATTGAGTTGACCTTTTCATCTAAGCTCTGTGTTTGTATCTTCATCAAACTCATGGTGAATGTTCAAACCATTGACAAAAGTAATGGAGTCTGTTACTTCTCGAGATAGATTGGATATCATTAGACGCTCATGATGTGTTATCTCCCATTCTGCTCCAAACGGAGCCATCTATGGATAGCGCACGGTAGGAATTTTACAGGTACATTTTTTATTAAAAAATATGTGTACCCATTACTTGGATCGACAGAACCTTCCATTAGCTTCACAAAGATAAAATAGGTATAAAAAGTGCTAGTTTTATGAAAATCGGTCGAGTATTAACAGAGATATAAACAGTTCTTGATCGAGCTGCCGCCATTTTTGATGACGTCATAACGGGTAAATGTACCAGTTGGCGGATATCCACCCAAGTCAGAAATACTCACTAAGACACCTACTAAGTATTCCTGAAAACAAAATCTCCCTACTCAAAATATCCTACAGAAGTAAATACAGGAACAGGACTACTAAGGGAAACAGGAAGTCTTCAAGTGAAAAACAGAGATGATGGCCACCAAAGAGACGCAAAAACTGTTGACGTTGAATACGAAATACTAGATATTGTAATGGAAGATCCTATGACAGGTATTAGAAGGTTAGGCTTAGTAACGGATATATCTCACCAAAGCGCTTTAACAACAACAACATGAACAATAATTACACCCATTCCATTACCGAAAAATTTAAGAATTATTACCTGAGGATATGCCAATAAGAGTTGATTTCTGTGAACTGTTGCTTGAACGAATGAAAAATGCTCTAGATTTTTTAAGTAAAATATTTTTTACTGGCGAGGCTACATTCACAGGGCAAGGCATATTTGTTTCTTGGAATATGCATTTCCTTGATGAGGAAAATGCTAATGTACATAATATAAACCCATTTTCGACATACCTTCAAAATAAATGTATGGGTAGCAACTCTAAAGAATCAGTCGTTGGATCATATATTTCCTTCAAATTTAAATGGCGATGTGTATTATAATTTTTTCTTGGAAAACACCTTGCATGAAATATTAGATAATATTTCATTACGAAGGAGAAGAAATATATTTTTTATGCATGACGGCGCAACACCGCATTATACTGGTACATGTAGAACATGGTTACACAACCACTATCCTAATAGATGAATTGGCCGGGGTGCAGATGCACCGATCAAATGGCCTGCTCGGCCAGGAGACCTAACTCCTGTTGATATCACTTGGTGGAGTTATCTAAAAATCACGAGTTTATAATACTCAAATTGACACGATTGAGCAATTAAGAGAAAAGTCAATCAAGAGGTTACAATGCTACAGAACGATGAAAGAATTTTACAGAGTATTCAACGTTCCTTAAATAAAAGACTTAAATGGTGCATAAGGGAAAATAGAGGACATTTCGAAAAATTTTTGTAGTTGATAAATTGCTATTTTATATGTTTAATTGTATTCCAAAACATTCCTTATGTGTAAGGAATTTCTTTAATAAAATGTTGTAAATGCACGTTATTTTTTAAACATAAATTACTCGAAAACGGCTTGGTTTATCGAAATTTAATAAGCATACCTTTTTTATTTCTAAATAGTTCTTTATAATGACTTTTAGAAATATGAAGAATATTAAATAGTTATGAGGAAAATACTGACAGTCACCCTCTAAAACTACCCCTTAAGCAGAAGAGAGGGTTTAATTGATACCATGTAAACTAGTGTTCGGATGACCGATAACTGACTTTAAAATATGAATGTAATATTTTAAGGGAATCGGAAGATATTGCAGACAAACTGAAATTTATTATCTCCTTTATATGGGTATATCTCCCTTATTATTCATTTTCGGAAATTGCTGAAAAATTCGGGGATCGTGATTAGAGAGAATTTAACTACTGATCAGCTGGACTTATTGAAATCATCTCTGAAAAAATTTAACGATGAAAATACCATCATTAAAATAAATAACTTAGATGATGTTAATCATCGTTAACCTCTATTGTAAAAAAATGTATTATTATTATTTTTTAGTGTATTTTCTATTTTGTTCGTTTAAATTATATTAGTCAATAAACATCATTAATTCACTTTATTATTAATCTAAATAGATTAAAATAAGCAGCATTAGTGCAGTTGAACTAAATCCAAGGAAATACTTTTATCGGTATTTTTTTCCCTCTTGGCTGAGATATAAGTTCTCTCTCTTTTTTTTAATAGTTTTGTATTAGTAAGAACTCGCTCAGAGTTGTTATAATTTTTAAGGGCATTTATGTTTTCACCATAATAAGGAACACATTGACATGTTTATAGGTGGTTTACATCTAAGATCATTATTACTATCTTAGAATATAAGAGAAATTATTCTAAATAACAATTTTGATGCATTCACAATTTGTGAAAACGGGTTAAATGAAACCATTAGCAATGAATATTTATTTAAAGATCGATGGGTTTAACATATACATGATGGAAAGGAACACAAGAGGCGGAGGTTTATTGATTTTTATTAAAAATAATTCTCTAAGCGAGGTGATAATTTTTTGTGAACAGCTCTGGATTGATATACAAATGAAAAATAAGAATATTGCTCTAGGAATAGGTCTGTCCATAAAATTTAGTTTTTAATTTTAAATGATAGATCTATAGATGTTATGTTATGGGGGTGTAATGGGGTAGTGAAGCGCAAGTTATAGCCTCTCCTACTCAATTGTTAACCTCACCTTCGCGATGAGTTCAATTTTGAACTTGGTGCACCCTGTTTTCACTAACGAGGCTCTAACGACCGAGTAAGGGCGGAATAACCCTTACCTTTTGCCGTGAGCACATCCATCTTCTCACGAAGAGTGCGGTAAAAATAACCCACCGCACACAAAGGTTGCTTTTGGAATCGTTTGGTTACCCCATCGTCGCAGTCTTCTTCTGTGCCATGGGACCACACCACTCGCCTTCCGCAACCGAGCTGGTCAGTTGCATACCTGCTCCAGCTAAAACTTCAAATGCAGCTTGGTTTTCAGTCGATTAAGGCTTTAAAAAATGATGGAGCGTTCAAGTGGGACAAAATCATACGGAGGTAAAATACCCTCCCGATCGGATCTCCGGGGGAGGGTGCCCACAGGTTCACCTCATCGAATGTCGAAAAAACACAGACAAGTTAAATCCAACAAAACTAATTCTTTCATCTACGGCGCTTGGAATGTTCGTACTTTGAACGACAGCACTCGCACCGATCGGCCTGAAAGAAGAACTGCTCTAATAGATAGAGAACTTCACCGACTCAATGTTGACGTTGCAGCTTTCAGCGAAACTCGATTTTTGGAGGAAGGCTCTCTCACAGAAAAGTACTATACCTTCTATTGGAAAGGTCTTCCCACCAATTCAGGAAGACAACATGGAGTAGGATTTGCCGTTCGGAATCAACTTGTGTCCAACTTAACACAAGTACCACAAGGCCTATCCGAGCGTCTAATGCTGCTACGCTATGAGCTATCAGATGGCAACGCGGTAAATCTAATAAGCGTTTACGCTCCCACTCTGGATGCAAGTCACGAAACCAAGGAAAGCTTCTATCAACAGCTGGAAGAAACCCTCTGTAGAATACCTAAAACGGAACGACTCGTTATTCTTGGCGATTTTAACGCTAGAGTAGGGAGAGATGCAGACACCTGGCCAGGCATCATAGGCAAGAACAGTTTGGGCAACATGAACGCTAACAGTCAACTACTCCTAACTAAATGCGCCGAACATGATCTAGTTATAACAAATACCATTTTCCGACAAAAGGATAAATTTAAAGGCACCTGGTGTCACCCCAGAGCAGGTCACTGGCATCTACTGGACTATGTTATCGTACGTAGGAAGCATCTCAAGGACGTCCAAATTACAAAGGTGCGCATTGATAGCGAATGTTGGACCGATCATCGTCCTGTTGTCTCTAAAATGAAAATTGTTATGAGACCCAAACACCGAAGAACTCAAGTAAAACGTAGACTCCGTCTCTGTATTAGTAAATTGCGTGACCAACAAACCGTCGAACAGCTAAAGCAAAAAGTTCAAGAGAATTTGAGTGCACTAGAAGAAACCAATTCTGTAGATGTCGCTGCTACCTGGACACAAATTAAAGACAGTTTAAAAAGTGCGAGTGAGGAAATTCTTGGCACTGCAGCAAGTAAAAAACAGGAGGACTGGTTCAATGATAATGAAGCTTTTATACAAGAACTTCTTGACCGCAAACATACTGCCTTCCAAAACGCTATCAACCACCCCAACGACTCATCAAAAGCAGAAGCTTTTACCCAATCTAAGTATGAAACGCAACGCGAAATCAGAAGAATAAAGAACGGGTGGTGGGCAAGCAAGACCAGAGAAATTCAAAGGTACGCCGATTCACACGACTACAGGAATTTCTTTCAAGGAGTAAAAGCAGTGTACGGCCCCAGTCGGAAAAATATGTGCCCTATTAAAGATTTAAATGGAAATCTCCTCAAAGAAGACCAGGAAATAAGAGCCCGATGGAAAGAACACTACTCTAACATTCTTAACCAGCAAAGTCAAGCCGATTACGATATTATAAATCTTATCCCTCAATATGACACCTTCGAAGACTTAGATAAACCACTAACAACGGAAGAGATCTTAACCGCCATTGGGCAGCTAAAAAATAACAAATCCCCCGGCGCCGACTCACTCCCAGCTGAGATCTTTAAAGCTGTGTCGTCAGAGCTCATACCCTACCTCAAAAAACTGTTTGATGTCGTGTGGGAAAGTGGTCAAGCTCCGCAGGAGTTTCGTGATACACTTTTAATCAACCTCTTCAAAAACAAAGGGAGCGCTGCGGACTGTGGAAATTACAGGGGTATAGCTCTCCTGGATGTTGGAGGGAAGATACTCACTAAAGCGATGGCAAATAGGCTAACACCTGTTATGGAAAAGTTACTTCCTGAAACACAGAGTGGCTTTAGACCAAACCGAGGCACATCAGATTTAATCTTCACACTTAAACAGCTTCAAGAAAAAGCACTCGAACATCAAGGAGAAATTCACATGGCCTTCATTGATTTAACCAAGGCGTTTGACTCGGTGGACAGGGAAGTGCTCTGGAAAATTATGTTCCGCTTAGGTATCCCTAGAAAATTTGTGGAAGTATGTCGCAGCCTACATACAAACAACAACGCCCAGGTTATGTATAATAATGAGGCAACCGAACCTTTCCAAACCCTCACTGGAGTTAGGCAGGGATGTGTCCTGGCACCCCTACTCTTTAATTTGTTTACCACTGCTCTAACAATTATTGTTGACAACAAACTGACAGTCAGAGGAATAGGTCTCAGATACCATTTTCATGGCGGTCTCTTTAACATAAGGCGCTTTAGAGCTTTCACGAAGACACGCACACGATTCATTTGTGATCTCCAGTATGCGGATGACTGTGCACTTTTAGCCTCTACACCGGAAGAGCTTCAAGAACTTTTAGATGTGTATGCCCAGAGCTATGATTCCTTGGGACTTAAAATCAACATTGGAAAGACTAAGATTATGTCAACTCCTCATCAAGTGAACCAAATAGACATTACACTTAACGGAAATTCTCTTGAAGTGGTGGATCAGTTCAATTACTTAGGCAACGTTGTTAATGACAAAGCAAACATGGACAGCGAGATTCGCAATAGAATTAACGCTGCATCTAGAGCACTCTGGGGACTTAGAGAGAGAGTATTTGACAACCACGACCTTGCTTTGTCAACGAAAATGGCTGTCTACAGAGTAGTTGTCATTCCAACACTGCTATATGGATGTGAAAGCTGGGTCACTTACCATCGTCATGTGAAAGAATTAGAACGTTTTCAGCAAAGACACCTCAGAAGTATGATGAAAATCCGTTGGTTCAATCACATATCAAACGTGGAAGTACTCAGGAGAGCAAACAGCCTTCCAATTGAGGTGCTTATTTCAAGAGCACGCCTAAGATGGGCAGGTCACGTTCATCGTATGCATGATAACCGCCTTTCTAAATGTATACTTTATGGTGAATTGCTAAGCGGTAGAAGAAGGCGTGGCGGTCAACGAAAGAGGTTCAAAGACGCTCTCCATGAAAATCTAAAATGCTGCGGTATTGCAGACGAGCAATGGGAACAACTTGCAGCGGACAGAACCGAATGGCGAGGCTTTGTGGCCAGCTATCAAGGAAATGTTGCTACAAGAAGGCCGAATCCAAGACCTAACCAGGTCTATGTTTGTCCTGACTGCGGTCGACATGTGCTCTCCCGAATTGGCCTCTATAGCCATAGTCGTGTGCACCGTAGATGAATGGGAATTACAATAGACTACACCTTTTACTTGTTTTTTATTGTACACAATTTATCGACTGTAACATTTTTATACTCGGACTCGAGTAACGGCTAATAATAATAATAATAGATGTTATAACCTCCTACAAAGTTTTTAAAAAGTAGTCTTTTACTTTCGGCGTTATTTGTAATATAAATTACCTCAACGCGTCGAGGCTAGAAAACGCTCCCTTGGCGCGAGGCTAGGCGAGTGACGTCACACACTTGCTATGCGATATGCTAGGTGTTGCTATAATGATGTAGTTAATTTTACGATTGTCACACAAGGCTCTACTAGAGCCTTCCAGGATAAAGGGGGTCGTGATTACCTGTGGTGTGTTATTTGTCATAGTTGTATTTATCTGTGTTTTGAAAGAAAATCGGATACCATAATCACATCTACGTTCGGAAAAGTATGTGAATCTCCTTTCTGGAAACCCACTTCTACATTTGACAACAATAAACAAACTCTATTTGACATTCTAAATAATAGAGGCACTATTATTTCCGTGAAATGAAACTTTGTTCTAACGAGAACGACACAGAATACACCTAACGCAGCGTACAGATGATCTGGCGCCTGCCGAGTCAGCAAGCATCTAACGTCATACGCGTTTATCTTACTGAAATAGAGCAAGCAATTTCTACGGCCGCTGCTGTAGATCGGATTGACTTTTTTCACAGTTCTAATATTGTTATTATGAGGTAAAAATCTTTATTTTGCACTACTTTTAATGTATATTAATATTTTTATGCACAGATAATCTATAAGCCTCCTAATCAAGAAATAAATAATTTTTTAATTGCATTTGAAGAAAGTCTGGGTATTATATTTCCAACTGTAGATGAAATTATATGTGGTAGTGATTTTAATATCAATTTATTTGATTATAGAAGCAATAATGTGAAAAGTTTTTTTTCTGTACTAGATTAATTTGGGCTTTGTCAAGTTATTGATGCTCCGACAAGGATTACTGATAGTACCCCCAGTCTTGTAGATTTAGTCATTTGTCGCGAGAAAGTTGTACTAGCAAAATATGTTAGTGAAACAAATCATATTATCTTATCATCAATTAGTATACTGTAAATTTAATTTAAAAGAAACAGAGAGTAGACCTAAAATGCATACATATTCTAATTTTAAAAATTTTAATGACAATTTTTAAAGAGACTTATTTAACACTCCACTTTTCCGAATTTTTTATCAAGAAATTGAAAAAGTTAATTTTTAGTAAACTGTTTCATTTTGAAAAATAACTGTATGTTACCTGAGAAGTCAAAGGATTTACCCGAAAGCATAAGAAATGTTACTGAAATTAATAATTATTTTATAAATTCAATACCTGTCATATAACAACCAGAACAGCTTTTAGGGTTTTAAAAGAATGACTGCATTGTAAATAATGAATTCTGTTTTATAGAAGTAAATGATTTGTTTGTATATGAAACTATATGTAGTTAAAAAGTAATGCAATGGACTGTAATGAACTCAATATAAAACTTATTAAATTATGTTGCCCATTTAACATACCATTTATTACGCATACCTATAGTCAATTTCTATTTTCAAGAAAATATTTATCCTACTATCTACCTATCCTAGGGTGGTAGATGATGATTGTTAGTACTACAGATCATGGTGATTGTACAATCTTAGTTTTATTAGATTTTAGTCGAGATTTTGACACAATCAATTATGATATATTACTCGCTATTCTTCAATATATGGGTCGTTCTGAAAATTCGATTAACCTAATAGAAAACTACCTTAAGAATAGGCAACAAAAAGTCTGCATCGACGGGGTTAGCTCTTGTTACCTAACTTTTAATTCAGGTGTACCACAAGGAATTTTGGGTCCCTTGCTCTTTTCAATACACATATTTAACTTTATGATCAGCTTGCAGCACTGCAAAACTCATTTTTATGCAGACGATACCCATATCTACTACAGTTTCCCTCAACAGATGTTACTTAATACTTGTATGTCAATCAATAGTGATCTTGAGTTATTTATTAAAACCGCCACATACTACTGCTTAATTATAAACCCTATTAAATCTAACGTGTTAACTTTTGGAAATAAAATACATTGTCAAATTTTAAATAGTACCATTAATATAAAAATTAATAATTCTTAACTTGAAATTGTTGATCAAGCAAAAAATTTAGGGCTTTTAATGGATTATAACTTAAGATTCAAAAAATGTATTATTAATATACATCGTTCTTACTTTTACAACATTTAACCAGTCAATATAAACTCAAAATTCAAACTGTTCAAAATTCTTGTTTAGGACATATATTTGGTGTACGAAGACGTCAAAGAATATCTCATAAATTAAAAAAATGTTGGATGGTTAAATAGGGAAAATTGTAAAATTATGCATGCGGCAGTACTTTTCCATAAAATTATTATCAATAAAATGCCATTCTATCCACACAGAAAAATAACATTTCGTACTGATATTCTTAACATTATTATTAGATTTAAAACTTTATTAACTCCACCAAAATTTAAAACAGAATTTTTTAAGAGATTCTTCACCTATCATATATGTAAAATTTATAATTTCACTCCGTAGGTTTTAAAAACTAAAAATATTCACAATTTCGAAACAAAATTCAAAACGTTTCTTCTTAATAAACAAAAATAAAGCTAATTATTATAAATGCAATTAGCATAAATTGCCTTTTACGTTTTATGTTTTATCTTATTCTGTCTCTTTACATTAAGTATTTTATATAACATATAATAACATATTCCATTGGTAAATTTAGATTGTAGGGATAATTTTTTGGATTAAGTGGAAGAGCAACTTTTTTAGCGTTTTGTTTTTCGCTAAATTTTCGCCCTTTGCTTCCAGTTATATATACACTTAATATATGGCTTTATTTTCATTTTCTCTTAATTGGAAATAATGAAAGCACTATTATTATTAGTATTAAGTTGATATAAAAGACTACCATTATTTTTGGATGTACTATCGGCCGCAGAAATATCGAGATACAATTTTGGACCACCTTAAGAATTATATCCCAATTTATTGACGTTTAGAGGCAAACTGGCAAATCTAATTTGATTTCTTAAAAAGAACACCCTGTAAATTTTATAATATTTGGAATCTACAAATCAAATTCTATTTAAAATAATACTAAAATTTTAGTTTTATTTTTTAATCCAGAAGGCTGTGACTAGAGCAAATGTTTCTATTTCCACTCTGTTATCCACACAAAAAATAATTTTTGAAAGAAAATTAACCTTAAGCATGATTTGGGACAATAAATCTTAAAGCGTTGATTTTTTATTTAAAAAAGTAATATCTTTTATATAGAACCATCCTCAATATTGGATAGAACATTTCACTTCGAATACAACGATACGCCATATGTCTAATTTTATATCCATTTAACTCTAACTGCATAATTAAAAAATATCTCATTATATAGAATAACTCCATTTCGTCTTACTTATTTGAATTAGAACGTAGCAGGCTTGGAAACAAAACATATTAAATGTCATGTCACTCAGAAATTTGAATGAAACAAAGTACTGGTCACGAACAAACAAGATTAGAAATAAAAACATGACACAAAGTGAATATAAGAAATCTTCAGCAAAATTACTATTAAAAAACTAAAACTAAATCAAAACAATGCTAAAACCAAATTAATTTTGAAAGTTCTATTATAACACAGCTTTTAATTTCTCAATAAATGTACAATTATGTATACAAATTCACGCTCGTTCTCCGTAACGCAAAGTTTAGTTCTATTTAAAGTACACTGAGCAACATTTCTTAGTTCACGATTGGTAATTTCCTTGAATGCTTGTACTACTCTATTTCGCAAGTCTTCTAATGTTGTTGATGGTCTGCAGTATACTTTACCCTTAAGATATTGTACGTACGCCAACATATTAATTTCGGTTTACAACGTCCCTGAAGTTAGCTTCAGATTTAGATTTACTTTTTCCTCAGATTCATTTTATTACAGTCGACCAATCAAATAATTGTGAAAAATATAAAACAACGGTATTTATGTTCCCAAACTATATAGTTACGAAAAATAATATATAAAATTAAACAAAAACACCTGGAGTCACAAATCAAAACAATGAATTAATAAACATATATAAAACATTGGCTCCTATTCAAGTAGTTCCATCAATAATCAGTTGTTTGTTCAGTATGTCGCCAATTGAACAGTAGGACATCGTTAGAAGAATAATATAGCGAGGGAATTCAATGCTTATAAAACATCTACTTTTTAATTACATAAATTATAACTCGCTAATTGTTAGAATAACGCGCTGGTCTTAGAGTGAGTTATGGGGGTCTCATTGCTCATGCATTCATAAGTATTTATATCGATATATCCGTGTCCTTGAACTACTATGATTATGTAATATATTCCATAGTTAGTCTATCTACGGCTTGCGAAAGTAAAATAAATGTGTACTTGGTTTACCAAATGCCCCCAAATTCGGGGAGTGATATTATAATTATAAAAATACAAACTCATAAAAACAAGCCCGAAAAGTAAGTTGATTTAAAAAAATTCCTTTTCGTTGTTCACCATTCTGACTAACAGCTTCTAATTGCAATAGATATACTTAATTTACTGTATTCACGGCATATCCCAAATAACCGTCAGGACGGAAATATCGACTTGAAATTTTCATTATTGACGTATCACCAGATCCTCCGCCATTAAATAAAAATATTTGAAAATTACCAACAAATTTAGAAATGAAATCGATTAAAAAATGTCCCTTGCGTTGTCCACTATTCTGGCTAGTAGCTGCTAATTGCAATAGATATACTTCATTTAATGTATCAATGGCAATTTCCAAATAACCGTCAGGGCGGAAATATCGACCACTATATAATTTAGAAATGAAATTGACTTAAAATATTGCCTTTTCGTTGTCCACTATTCTGACTAGAAGCTGCCAATTGTAATAGATATACTTAATTTATAGTAACCATGGCATATCCCAAATGATCGTCAGGGCGGAAATATCGACCACTATACAATTTAGAAATGAAATCGATTAAATAAGTTTCTTTTCATTGTTCACCATTCTGACTAGCAGCTGCTAATTGTAATAGATATACTTAATTTAATGTATCAATGGCAATTGCTAAATAATCGTCAGGGCGGAAATATCGACCACTATACAATTTAGAAATTAAATTGACTTAAAAAATTCCCCTTTCGTTGTCCACTATTCTGACTAGCAGCTGCCAATTGTAATAGATATACTTACTTTACAGTAACAATGGCATATCCCAAATAACAATCAGGGTGGAAATATCACCCACTACACAATTTAGAAATGAAGTTGATTTAAGAAACTTTATTTTCTTTGTCCACCATTCTGACTAACAGCTGCTAATTGCAATAGATATACTTAATTTACTGTATTCATGGGATATCCCAAATAACCGTCAGGGCGGAAATATCGATTTGAAATTTTTATTATTGACGTATCACCGGATCCTCCTGACGGTTATTTGGGATACGCCGTGAATACAGTAAATTAAGTATATCTATTGTAATTAGCAGCTGTTAGTTGGAATGGTGGGCAACGGAAATAAAGTTTCTTAAATCAACTTCATTTCTAAATTGTGTAGTGGGCGATATTTCCGCCCTGACAGTTATTTGGGGTATGCCATGGATGCAGTAAACTAAGTATATCTATTACAAGTAGCCGCTGCTAGTCAGAATAGTGGACGACGAAAAGAAACTTTTTAATCGATTTCATTTCTAAATTGTATAGTGGTCGATATTTCCGCCCTGACAATTATTTGGGATATGCCATGGTTACTGTAAAGTAAGTATATCTATTACAATTGGCAGCTGCTAGTCAGAATAGTGGACAACGAAAAGGGAATAATTTAAGTCAATTTCATTTTTAAATTATATAGTGGTCGATATTTCCGCCCTGATGGTTATTTGGGAATTGCCATTGATACTTTAAATTAAGTATATCTATTACAATTAGCAGCTGCTATCCAGAATAGTGGACAACGCAAGGGAAATTTTTTAATCGATTTCATTTCTAAATTGTATAGTGATCGATATATCTGCCCTGACGGTTATTTGAGAATTGCCATTGATACATTAAATTAAGTATATCTATTACAATTAGCAGCTGCTAGCCAGAATAGTGGACAACGCAAGGGAAATTTTTTAATCGATTACATTTCTAAATTTGTTGGTAGTTTTAAATGTTTTAAAAAAAATGGCGGAGGATCCGGTGATACGTCAATAATAAACATTTCAAATCGATATTTCCGCCCTGATGGTTATTTGGGATATCCCATGAATACAGTAAATTAAGTTTATCTATTACAATTAGCAGCTGTTAGTCAGAATGGTGGACAACGAGAAGAAACTTTTTTAAATCGATTTCATTTCTAAATTGTATAGTGGTCGATATTTCCGCCCTGACGGTTATTTGGGATATGCCATGGATACAGTAAATTAAGTATATCTATTACAATTAGCCGCTGCTAGTCAGAATAGTGGACAACAAAAGGAAAATTTTTAAGTCAATTTCATTTCTAAATTGTATAGCGGTCGATATTTCCGCCCGGACGGTTATTTGGGAATTGCCATTGATACATTAAATTAAGTATATCTATTACAATTAGCAGCTGTTAGTCAGAATGGTGGACAACGAAAAGGAATTTTTTTAAATCAACTTACTTTTCGGGCTTGTTTTTATGAGTTTGTATTTTTATAATTATAATATCACTCCCCGAATTTGGGCGCATTTGGTAAACCAAGTACACATTTATTTTACTTTC
Source organism: Leptura quadrifasciata (assembly GCA_963675555.1). Lineage (NCBI taxonomy): Eukaryota > Metazoa > Arthropoda > Insecta > Coleoptera > Cerambycidae > Leptura > Leptura quadrifasciata. Next base: position 78,772,690 of record OY776674.1, on the reverse strand, counting down.
GCAAGCCGTAAATAGACTAACTATGGAATATATTACATAATCATAGTAGTTCAAGGACATAGATATATCGATATAAATACTTATGAATGCATGAGCAATGAGACCCCCATAACTCACTCTGAGACCAGCGCGTTATTCTAACAATTAGCGAGTTATAATTTATGTAATTAAAAAATAAATGTTTTATAAGCATTGAATTCCCTCGCTATATTATTCTTTTAACGATGTCCTACTGTTCAATTGGCGACATACTGAACAAACAACTGATTATTGATGGAACTACTTGAATAGGAGCCAATGTTTTATATTTGTTTATTAATTCATTGTTTTCATTTGTGACTCCAGGTGTTTTTGTTTCATTTTATATATTATTTTTCGTAACTATATAGTTTGGGAATATAAATACCGTTGTTTTATATTTTTCACAATTATTTGATTGGTCGACTGTAATAAAATGAATCTGAGGAAAAAATAAATCTAAATCTGAAGCTAACTTCGGGGACTTTTCTTCACACTCTTATTTTCTTCTTAATTTTATTTCTACTCCTTTAAAGTAATGTCTGCCTGGATAATGTTTCTCGGTAAAACACATATATACATATGCATTACTCACATTTTGCTGACATTCCCCGTATCTTGATAGCACATCAATTTGTTCATGTGTGGTATTATACCTGTATTGATTATGTCAATTGTTTCTTAAAATACAATTTAATGCTCGCACCTTTAATAACACATGAAACGAAATTGTAGTTTTCATAAAAATTTACATAACGCATATTCCCATATTCGAAATAAAATTTTCTAATGTTGCATACATGGTCTATTTAAAAAAATATATTTTTTTTTAATCATAAACCAACACTTTAAAATTTGCTAGTCTACTTAACACTTACTATTAATTTATTACCAAGAATTATTGTTTGACAAGGCCAATTCCAGAATGTTGTTAGACCTTCTCAATTTTATTTCCAGTTATATTAGAAAGCAATATCTGAGGAAATAGTTCGGTGTTTATATTGAAACTATTATACAGGGTGGGGCAATAGTCCGTTGGACCTCGATATCTCGAATTCTACGATAGCTAGAAATTAAAAAAAAAAAAGCAAATAAACTAGATAAAAAAGTCTACAACTGGAAATTATTTTCGAACATACAGAGCGACCCAAGACGAAATTACAGGACCAAGTACCTTTTTTTAAAAGGAATTCTATGTATATCAGTAGATTTTTTGAAGCCTCCTTCTAGGCTCTATTCATTCCTATATTAGTATTGAATATCTGCCAATCACTTGGATGTAATGATTTTTTTTGTCGAAATAATGCAATCTGCAGATGGATATTAAAAAATCACCACAGTCACAATTATGGGTTTTAAGGCCTATTTCACTAAAATTCTGTCCAATTTTATTGATTAGAGGGTTCTTTATCGACGAACAGTTCTTGAAATTCAGTATTTAAATATCCTTTCTCATGACAATTAGATCATATTGTTGAGCAGCGTAATCCAACCTTAACACGGGTCAATCGTTTCCGCAATATGTATAATATACAATTATGATAAGGCCAATGGGTTTACTTATTCCTTCGACTAAATAATATATTAGTATTTATTAACCTATACTCGTTTCTCTGGACAAAGACTGGAAAAATATTAATATTAATTTTACATTACTCATAGAACGTATGTTTACTGGAATAGTTTAATCCAATATTTTAGTAATATGAAATATTTCCATTTCATTTCATTATACGTACAATTGTATTTCGGACAACTCCACAAATAAACACATTTGTCAATTTGTGTTATTACCTATATACAATATTCATCAATACTGAATGATTTAGATGTACATTTAAATTTACTTATTTATTATTTATTTATGAACAGCTATAAATTTTCCAATAATAATAATCTGCGTAATTTTTTTTTGCTATAGAATAGACACCAATATAGGAAGATATTTTGTACACCCGGGAATTGCAGCTACTTTTTGTGTTAACTTGTACATAATCAATCAACTTGTCTCACTTATTACTCTTGAATATATGTCTCTCTCAATCAAGGCTCTTCCTATAAATAGTAATAAATATATATTACGTTTACTAATCCAACGTACAAACATCCATATAAAGAACATATACATATTACAATAATTATTATTATATATTTATAGTGCATTGCGTCAATTATTAAAAAGAAAAAGCTGTGTATAGAAATAAAATTATTACAGTAGACTTGTCATACACAGCAATTGAAATTTTAATATAATTAAGCCAATGTGCAATGAAATAATAAATATTAAATTGAGAAAAGTGGAATAGAGAATACGGGTGCTGATTATTAACCTTGCATTATCAAGAAACCCGGTCGGGTTTCGTAGCTAATTTTCTCTCCTTGTCATGTGAAACCGAGGGGATTCATATATAGCAAGATATTGTTCTCTGCGCCATCTGGATATATATTTTTTTATATATAAAAAAATATATATATAATATATATAATATATAAAAAAATATATATATAATATATATTTTTTTATATATAAAAAAATATAGTCATTTAATATTGGTAATTACATACGAAATGAGTTGTTTATCGTCTTATCTTTCAAATAAATACCTCTCTTTAACTTGTAATCTTATTACGGCATTGCTATTGATGTTTGAATTTTGAGATCTGTCATTTCGGTTATATTTGTATACTAGACGGTCAAGAAACCCGGTCGAGTTTCGCAGTTAATTTTCTCTCTGTCATGCGAAAGCGAAGGGATTCATACACAGCAAGATATTGTTTTCTGCGCTATCTGGATATTTCTTTTCCTTTATAAAAAAAACATAATCATTTCACATCGATAATTACATGCAAAATGAGTTGTTTATTATTTCATCTTTAAAATAAATACCTGTTTTAACTTTTCATCTTATTTCGGCAATTCTACTGATGTTTGTATTTTGGGATTTGTCATTCCGGTTATATTTGTGTACTAGACGGAAGTATGTCTTCAAAAACGGAATTACGACGTCGACGGATACGAAAGTCGCTTACTTCAATCATGTGATAGTGACATTTATAAATAACGTGAATATAGACACAAATAAATTAGTATAAACATTACCTAAAATTTTTAAAGACAAAGTGAAGTTAGGCGCCACTGCCCCTTGAGATATCATCTCAAGAATATGGGCAAGGCAGTAGACAACAAATGCAGATATTGCAATACTGCAACTGAAACTGCGGAACATATACTTTGTTAATGCAAGGTGTTAGTCCGCATTAGGCTAAAATTCCTAGAACAGGCGGAATTAACGCCTGAAGACATAGGGAAATTAGCCCCCAGGAAAATCACAAGCTTTGTAAAAAGTCTTGGAATCCTGGGCAACAACTAGATGTAGGGTTAATCACAAAAGATCTTTTAGGTCGAAGTGAAGTAAGGCTGTTCGAAGCCAAACGACCCCATAAAACAATCTACAATCTAGGCGCAAGTGGGTTCTCTAACATAAAAATCGAAAATTTAAGTAGGGTTTTTTGCAAGCCCCCCGGTCGAGACTGGTTGGAGTTACATAACCTCAAAGAGGTTTAAACCATTTTTTAGAGAAAGACGGTCGGCGTCCTTCGAGCACAGGTCGGAACATTATCTACGGAGACCCGAAGGCGTACAAGGTCGGGTGGGGTAGCATTTTCGACTATACCGACCACGGGGAATCGATTACGACGGTTATCGAATCGATCGGATCACTCCCGGCGGAGTTATTCACCGTTTTATAAACGATTTAGAGAATTGAAAAACCGAAACAAGTTTCAGGGCAATTCACACGTGTGTAAGATAGGATTTTAGCCAAAATTCGAACTTCACACGAATGCTTCAGAAATTTCACACACACACGAAGGCGCGAGAAGTATCGTTATCGACTAAGGCGGCCACGAGGAATCGATTCCGACAGTTGCCGAATCCATCCGACCAACGGTTCCGGGAAAAAGTGTGCTGTGGCCAAATTAAAGATCAAAAATGAATAAAACATTACTGGAGGACAACTAGGACCTCGATACACCTTTTGCATCACTTTTGACCGACCACCCACATTTTGACCGGGATACTTAGTGACTCTGGGAAAAGGAGTTAAAGACAATGCGACTTGGGAGGTCAAAAAGTGCTAAGATCGAAACCAGTAAGTTCCTAGGCACCATCGAGACCAGCAATAAAGAACAAGGAAGACATGACTGACAGTCCTAAGTTTGCAAATAGGAAGCGAATGTTCATTCATCTTATCTGATGCAACTAGTGAAGACGAAGAGTATTGTTTCAAGCAATTGGTAGAAGTATCTTATGGCACTGTACTTTACTACTACTTGTAGTGCTTTTATGCTTCGCCTGTTAGAGATGAATTAATAAGTATGTCTATATTCAAATTTCAATGTTCTTTTACATAATCTATCTTAATAGCTAATTTTGAAAACACGTACTGTTTCTAGTAAATACGAGGGGATGAGATATACTTGTTACTAAAATGTCTCGTCTCCTATTAATGTGCATTGATAGTAGGGAATAAAATATAACAAAAATCGCTTTACTAGTACCACAAAATAAATATTAGAAATTTATGAAATCATGTAGAGGTTATTTTTTACCCTTATTTAACAGACTAACTTTTATTTCTATTTTTCCTATTAATATACACTGATAGATAGTAAGGAATAAAATATTACCGATCAGCAATTTCTAAAATCGTGTAGAGCTTATTTTAAACCTGAGTTATTGTGAAATACATGTTATTAATACAGCTAAAAGCAAAATATTGCAATATGTACAGTTAATATTTCAACAATACAACCAAAAATCTGAAGCTGGAGGGACTGCTTTAAGGTGAGTAAAAGAGGGTTGGTTTTAGCGATACTATTTTTTTCCTAACAAACGACGCATTCAATCGCTTTGTAAAAAATATATGTGAAAGACCTACTTAGAAAGTACTAAACAAAAAAACACGATCAAATTCCGAAAGCAGATACAATAAAAAAACATTATTTTCAGAAATATGCGCACGGCACTGCGCACTTCGTCATTTTTTTAAATTATAGCGTAATCTTCGGACACGGTTGGGGAAAAAATATAACATAAGTGAATCCACAGGCATGCTACAGAAAAAAAATTAGGCAGGAATAAGTTACCCTAAAAAAATCTGAAAATAATGTATACATTTTTTTACTGTATCTGCTTTCGGAATTTGACCGTGATTTCTTTTTTAATACTTTTTCAGTAGGGCTTTAACATATATTTTTTACAAAGCGATTGAATGCGCCGTTTCTTTCCTTTACTCACCCCAAACCGGTCCCCCTCTAGGGTAAAATATTTTGTGAAATTGCTACTTTACGAGATTTCTTCCTACTGCACAAATATAAACGTCAGATGCTTGAGGGCAGTTACACCATGCTTACCCGGCTGTACCCTTTAGGTTGTATACGTTTGAGAAACTAGTTGTGATCATTATAATATGGAGCTCATACAACACAACATATAGTGTTTATTACTCTCAGAAGCAAAACATAATGTTCTCAAAGTTTCAATGTTATGAAACTTCTTGGTGCTCCTGATTATAAAACTTAACGTTAATTTGGGGTCCGATGCCCCTTTTTTAAAGTGATTACTAACAGGCTGAATTCTCGTGAGTGTCTCCATTTTGACGAGTCTTCCAACTTTTCCCTCTGCGAAAATTCTCGGTAAAGGTAGATAAAGTTCTACGCAGCCGCTGAATATGTTGATCATGAAACTAACAGTTTCCTGGCATAGGACTGGAAAACCAGCCAGAAAATTTGTAGGGCAGTTTGTGTACAAAAAAAACAGGGAGCTGCGCTTGACTTACAAAAGCGATGTAAATATGTAAATATGTAAATATGTAAATATGTAAATATGTAAATATGTAAATATGTAAATATGTAAATATGTAAATACGTAAATACGTAAATACGTAAATACGTAAATACGTAAATACGTAAATACGTAAATATGTAAATATGTAAATGTGTAAATATGTAAATATGTAAATATGTAAATATGTAAATATGTAAATATGTAAATATGTAAATATGTAAATATGTAAATATGTAAATATGTGTAAATACGTAAATACCAATCTTTACTAGGTAATTTTGGAATGTTGAATCCAAAAATGCCGTCTTATTTGGTGTATTCGATTTAGTTTTTGAATTACAGTATATCTGCTCACCAAATATTCAACGGTGACAGCGATAGCGATAGCGAGAAATTTACTCCTTTTCGTCCTTTGTGGCCTCGTGTAGTCACCATACAGTCTCATGTAGTCAACATGTATTCTCATGTGTAATGTGGTCTTTGAAATAGGCAATTTTCAGATGATAACCCCCTGGGTTACAGGTTAAACAGGTAGAAATGTTGGGTTTTATGGTGATGAGGGAAAACCCAGTACCTCAAATCAGCTATTTAGTGCGTAATTATAGGTAAGAAAATAATGTTTTGGTCTCTGAATACACTATTAATTAGTAGTTAGTTTGCTTTTTAGCAGCAACAAAAAATGACATATCGTATCGCAGAAACTACAGCTGCTACTAAACAAATCCAAGTATACTTTTAGAATAAACACATTAAAAATATCCGAAATCGGTCCTTACTTTACCGGCACTTAACATTTTTTTTGTTCGGCTTTGTTATAGATATTAATAAATCGGACAAAACATTAAATACAATACTGTACAATAAAGGTGGATACTAGATCTGGACTCGGTTAATTTAGGCTTAAACTTCCCTATAGTTTCAATGGCGCCACTAACACCGAGAACATATTATAATTAAACATATATGAATCAATAAGAATATCTACTGTTGATCGTTTTAAGTCTACCGAGCTGAAGTAAGAAGGTAAGGAGTTTGCTGTGTCATGAGCGGCAGTATAATAACACCACAGGTAACTACGACCCCCTCTATCCCGGAAGGCTCTAGAAGAGCCGTGTGTGGGAGGAGGCTATACATTTAGGGACAAGGGAGACACAAACAATATTTGTGTATAGTGGAGAAATCCCTCTCGCAGTATTTTCCACGTCCACGATCGGGTATCGAACCCGGAACTTTTGGGTGAGAGGCAAGTGTGCTTACCTCTCGATTATCAGTCATATAAATATAATTATAGTATTTATACTTCATTAGCAAAGGTATTTTTGTGCTACCTTTCCTAGAAGAAACATAATTCCACAGCTGAGAAGGATCGCGCTCCTTGTTATTTTCAGCTGCATGTATAAAGTTAGTTACAGCTTTATTAATTTCAAACTTGACCAACTTTCTCAAGGTACAAAATGGCTGTCTGTAATATAACAACTTAACCAACCATAACTTTTATAATAATACCCTTTTTGTTTGATATATATGTAGTACGTGGATAGGTACAAATTTTTCCAAAGATCAATTGTGTATTGTAAGTCTTAATTTCCCTATTTATTTTTAGTTTTTTTGAACACAAAGAATTAAAAAATAAAATATACTACTATTTATTGTCCGTCGCCTTTCAAATTTTCCCGTCGGGAGCTAGTAGTTTCAAAGCTTCCACATAGCTAGCACCATTGATAACTTTTGACTCTAATAAAGGTAATTGGTCATATAAACAGAAACGAAGAGAGGGGTAAAAAGTAATTAAAGGTATAAATAGGTTCCATTGATAGAGGGCTGAGCAAATGGAAGTTGAAAGGTTGGCGGGATTGGTTGATGGAAAATGGGTAGCGCCTGATACGGCAGGGTATGTTTTATACTAAAAGAGACATTATATTCTCTAGTTTATAAAATGTTGCTGGTTACAGAGCTATCAACCAGTTTGATAATATACAATTTCTGTGGAATATATTGGATGAAGTCTGCTGCTGGAAAAATATCGTGATAAGCATGTAGAGGTCTCTGAAGGAGGTGTACCTATCAGCATTTGATTTGAGTGGCATAAATTGTTTTTTTTATAACTAGAGAATTGATTTTTATTGTCGCCATCGCTGTGCAATACCACGCCGGTGTCGTATGTGCAATGGGCGACCTAATCGCTATGGTGTACATCAATTTTTTCTTTTGTCGATTAAGTCTGCTGCATCTGACCAGAAGCGGGTACAGACTCCTGGACATGAATAGGCCGCCCGTATCCTGCCACACACCTTTTAGTCGGAATTTAGTTTCGCCTGATCAAAATTTATTTTAAGTTATTTTATGTAAACCAGCACCTGAAGATTATCTCCTCATATTCAGCATTTACCCAGATTTGCCACCGATCGGGAAGTTATAATGATGCGTTTTGCAACTTAGGCCTTGTCAATATCGGAAAACACCATGGTAGTGTTGTTCCCAAAGTTGCATTGCGCCTTCACTATCCTAACGATATTGCCAGATCTGATTAGAATGAGCTTCTCCATTAACTTGGAGATATAATAATAACACCACAGAAATTAAACAACCCCCAATTCCAAAAGCCAGAGGCTTGTGCTGAAGGGGGTTACACATTGAAAAAACTCGGACATACACCATTCCATCCGACAGTGCCAATGCAGATGCCGGGATTCCAATCCAATCAATCAACCAATCAACAAGTCTTTATTCAAGTAAAATTAAACAATTGCCTCCCCAGAACTTACTCCGGCACCGACCGTACAACCATCGCGTGATTCGCTGTGGCGGAACGCAACGTCGGGCGGATTAGATCTGGTTTGGCTAAAAACAATTAAAACTTAAACCTAAACTCCTTCTGTTAACAAACAGATTAAAAAAGGTGGTAAAATTTTCTATATCTAAAGGACAGATTTTTTAAAACTTAAAAACTACACATTTTTGAAACTTTCACTTCACTTTTATTAAATTTTGGTGCTGACGCAGATACCTCAACCTAAACGAGGAGCCTTCCGCGAAGTGTGTAAATGCCGGGCCACGCATAGGCTAGTCTAAACTTTGATGTCAATAATTTTGGTTTTCCGAAAATTTTGGTTTTTGTTAGAATTTTGGTGGAAAATAAATTTAGAGACAAAATTGTACAAGAAGAAAACAAGAAACAAACGGAACAAAAAAGAAATAAACCGAAAGGAAGAGGGGGACAGGAAATATTTAAAGATGCAAAGGTATGAATTATCAGTAAAGGTGAATAGGGTAAGCAGAAGTTGTAGGTGGTTAAAGTTTGACTACAGAAGTTGAGGGAAGATCGGTAACGTCTGGTACGGTAAGGGGTATTTAATCCGAAATGGGGCATTATGCTGTCTAATTTGGGTTATGGGTCTTGTTAGCGGACTATCGCCCAGTTTGATCGAATAGAAATTTTGAAAAATATGCTGGACGTAGTCCGCTATCGGGGTCCGTGCGTAGAGATCTCTGAGGGAGGTGTACCTTCCAGAATTTGAAATGAGGTGGTGCATAAAATTTGTGTTCGAGCACTATTAGTTTTCTCATTGTCGTGGTCGGTATGCTGCACCACACCAGCGCTGCGTATGTGATGGACGGCCTGACCACCATTGTGTACAACAATTCTTTATTTTGTCGGTTAAGTCTGCTACCCCTGACCATGAGCGGGTACAAACTCCTAGACAGAGAGTAGACCGTTCGTACTGTCTCATAAATGTGCGTATTGAACGTCAGTCGCTGCTCCAGTTTAACCCCCAAGTATTCCACGCACCTCTTGTTTGGAATTTGGTTTCCCTGGATCGAGATTGGTGTTAGGATTCTATTTTCAGTAAATCGGCGCGTGAAGACTATCGCCTCCATTTTCTCAACGTTGACTCGAATCTTCCACTGGTCGTAATATGCCGTGGCACGAGCCATGTGCTCTTTGGGCAGCAGATTTGCTGCTTCAGCGTTATGAAAATGCGCATACATGGCTGTGTCGTCGGCGTACTTGGCCAGCCCCGTATTTGGGAACTCTGGGAAGTCGGAGACAAACAGGTTGAACAACTTTGATGACAGGCACGATCCTTGTGGGACTTCCTCGCGAATGTCCCGCCGTGTTGATAGTTTGTTATTCACTCGGACCTGCAGGGATCTTCCAGTCAAGAATGAGTGAATGAGTTTGATAAAATAAGTCGGGATGTTGTAGTCATGCTTTTGTATAGTAACCCTGGGATCCAGACGGTGTCAAACGCCATCTAAATATCGAGGAGGTTGTATTGTACATTGACATCGTTAACTATCCTAACGACTTGCTGCACCGTGCTTCTTGAAGCTAAACTAGGATTCATCGTCGATGTGGAGCTCCTCCTGAACATCGTCGAGTCTGACCAGGAAGAGCTTCTCCACTAACTTGGGAATCGCTGACAGTAACGAGATGGGCCTGCAGCTGCCGGCGAAATTTGCGCTCTTGTTTGACTTAAGGATGGGCACGATCACGGCGCATTTCCACTTGCTAGGCCAGTTTTGCAGCCGCGGGATCGCGTTAACGATGTATATCAACTGCACAATGCCTTTCCTTGGGAAATATTTGAGCAATCTGTACTCGACGCCGCCTTTTTCCGGGGTTTTGTTGTTCGGTAAGTTTTTGACAATGTCAACTATTTCCGAGGCCTTGGTCATGAGTTTCAGAAATTCTCTTCTTGTCAGTTGTACGCCATGACCAATGATTTCGTCAATGTTATTTTCGATGCGGTCGTGTTTTAAGTTATTTGGCACATTGTTACATCGTCGTCGGTCCGTTGCGCGTGTCAGCGCGGGTATGGCCTCCCGCGTATTTTTCATTGACCTCGCCAACTTCCACAACGAGTTGTCTTGAGGATTTAGAGCTGCCAGTTTGTCCCCCATTTCTGGTTTTTTACAGATACCCGTGTGATTAATCGCGATTGTCACCTTGCGCCTTAATCAACGCGGCCATCGGCCAGACAGACCGCAGACAATAGCGATAGGCCGATAGCTGCCATCGAAGCTTCGCATTCTTATTTCTTTTCAAAGTGGGCACGACCTCGGCGCATTTCTATTGGATAGGCCAGTGTTGCAGTCGTAGTATCGCATTAATAATATACGTCGGCTGCGCAATAGTCTTCCTAGGAAGATATTTCAGCATCTTATATTCGATACTATCTTTTGTAAATAACGAGTGAGATTAAAAAAGTCTAATAATCGTTTACATGAATTAGCTTATGCTCATCGAGCTTTAGTGAGTTCCCCAAGTAATAAAATACTATTGTATAAACTTATTATGTAATAGAACAGGTGCCGTATTTGCGAGCTTGACCGAGGCGATGTCGTGCGCAAAAATGTGAGATTGTCCCATGAAAATATATGTTTTCGAGCATTATGAACCCGTATGCGAACTTTCTTCATGCGACTGATTCCTGGTGAGATGCAACGGATGAGGGTTTGATTCACGATAAAACGATTTCGTGTACAAATGTATTCAAAGTGATCGGTTTGGTTTATTTTATTTCGTACGCTCAATGTCTCAAGTTTGGGTTTTTGCTGTGGTTTGTTTATTATCTAGGGACTTTACTGTAGACGTACTTGAACAAAGTTTCAAGTCCATTTGGTTGCACAAAACAGCATTGCCACATTTGCCATACGATATTTTCATGTGATCGTAAAACAAATCTCGGATGATGTTCCAAAATACCACCACAGAACTATAAGCGAAATTTTTTAAACGAGTCGGGTTCCTAGTATTTCGCATGCGACATATATCGATTAAGCTGGAAAATATGGCCCCAGGTCACAAATTGTTAAAACAATGTTTTAGTATTAGGCGAAGCTCGGGAATATTTTAATAGTGTATTGTGCAATAGGTTGTCTGTTGCTCACTAAAGCGGAGTTGGGCGCATAAACGAAGTAGACAGTAGCGAGATAGCTCTTATTCCACGAATTACATAATAATACTAATGCGTAATAAGAAAATACTATATTTTTTCTGATCGTCATTGCATAAATTTTATATAAGGGGCTTCATATTTCGTCTCGATTTTTGCAGAAGTAAGTTATTAATAACTTCTTTCGCCTTTTTCAATTACCTCCGATGATGTGGATTCATCGTCAGCACTTTCATCAATCTCCGGTATAATCATAAAATATTCACCCTTTTTTAAACTTTTTATTATGAAAAATTTAATCTGTTACTTGAATGTCACTTTTTTAAAATTAATATTTTGGGTGTGTTTTTTGTCAATTATTAAATAAATAACAAATCAAGAGGATCGATTTGGTTTCCTTATTCAAATTTATATTTTGTTATTGTCAATTTGCGCCATGTGTAATTTACGTATGCAAATAATCGTTTGACATACGTAAAAATCATATAGTAACAGCGAAATAGGCAAACAGCTATTTATCGACCGAAACAACGAACACTAAGATAGTACTTATCCCGTATGAGCAATAGAAAAACTTTATTTCTACTAATTATAATTTGAACAGATAATTACCCTCAACAATATTACTTTTGAGTAAGATATCGTAATGATGTATAAAAAATATTTAGCTTACACACCATTTCCTCTTACAGCATTACCCTAGAAGTTGCACTCACAAATACTTGCGTCACGCCAGGAACATTCTCAGAATTATTTGGCGTTAGTAAGAATTAAATCTATTTTGAGTAGCAAGCTGAATGGGTGTATTAGTCTCTTTATAAGACCTGGGCTATATTATATATGTTCCGTTATACGCCAAATAATTACATAATGGAACTAATTCACTTACAGTATGAAACACAACAGGCTGGAGCTTTGAAGAGTAGATATTTTGATCACTTTTAGTAACAAGAATATAACAAATATGCATCATTAATATTCAAATATCAGAAATTTGGTTCCGTTATATTTTCATCATTGATATCTAGAAGCCGACGCAATATTTGTTGAAACTGTTCAGCGACAATTTTGTATAACATCAAATTTCTCATCACATAGGCTGGTCGTTTTTGGAAGCTCGTTATTGATCTTTCAAAATTCGAGAGTTGTGGTGCGATTTTCAAAAATTTAATATTCTAGTAGGATATTAACATTACTTCTCCAAGGAGCTATGAGACCTTGACGTTGATGGAGAGGCTTAAGTAACCTTTATCTATATCGGCGGGGGTCTTGTAAGTGATCCCTGGTAGGGTCACCCATGCCGGAAAGGTTAAAGGGGAGCGGTGAAAAACTAAGGATAGCTCAACCTCAGGATGCACATCAGAAACGATGTGTTACGGGAACAGGCGCACCCGAGGCTAATCCCAGTCACGGGTGAGCTGTGTCACTCACTCGCTTAAGATCGTAACCATGGTCCACACTTCAACGACCTCTATGGAAACGAAAAAAAATGGCACCGCAGGGGAGCGTCGTATGGTAACTATGACCGGGGGACTTGTCTTAACCGGCCGGTCCACGAGGAGGTAACCTCTATAAAAGAACCGACAGCGAAGTCGAAAAAACCTGTGGGGCACCGAGCGCACTCCACAGTATTAACGCCTTGTCCTCGGAATGGGCGTCACCCGGGGGCTGACGAAACTTACGTCCCAAACTCGTGGGAACATAATGGAAGATAATGATAAAATATGCAGGAAGGGAACGAGGATATAACCAATAAAGCAACGTTTGAGGCTATAGATAAGGAACTGTTGGAGAAGACGTTAAGAGAGGAGGATGTTTTTAAAGGCATTCGTTGATAAGAAGTCTGACGAGAGGCAGAAGTGGTTCGGCGGGGGGGTTCTATGGCCGGAATCAGAGCATGAAAAGAAGCGGAAGAGGATGGAATCTCCCAAAATGGAAGTGAAGAGGGACGGAGTATGTAATAATATAACTGATGAGGTCATACAAGGGATCCGAAGGATGGATGATAATGCCAAAGGGCTTCAAGCGCTAGCACGAACACAAAAACGGAGATCAAAGAGGCTGTGAAGGAGTTAAACCGCATCGTAGGAATACTGGGCGCTAAATGCAAAAGGTGGTCGGAGATAATGGAGCTTCGAGGAACATATGATGCCGACTTGAGCGAAAGAGAGAAAGGAGCTCAGACTAAGGCAGGTGTGGTTGGTACCGAGAACTTCGAGCTTAGTAAAAGTGCGTTAATCAGGAGGCTAAAACGAGCATGGACGCAATTAGCAGACAGATAGGAATTATAGGGACAAAAGAGACGCGAGATACGGGGACGCAGACATGGTCAAAAAACTTCGAAAACCAGAGAATAGCGAAGGGACTATGGAAAGAAATGAAGGGAGTAAAGTCTCTACAGGAACTCGAAGAATTGACAAAAAAAGATTGGCCCAGGCAGGCGTATAGGAAAGGTGATAATTCAGGAGTTCCGTTGACAGTTCAGGATAGGACGAGGGTAGGCGATGCCAAGAGAAATGTGGGCGGAGAGTCCGTACGGTCTACTTCCTCCTGACTAGGAGCAGAGAGTGTAGGAAGAGTAAGGGAGGAGCAGGACAACGTAATTAGGTTGAGAGGAGGAGGAGATCGGCCTTTGAGCCCATTATTAGAGGAGGGGGAAAGACGAAGGGGACAGATGCATAATAGAAGATATCTGACATTTAAAGTAAGGCAGGTGAATTTAAATAGATGCCGGGCCGCCCAAGACTTGCTGCTGGCTGTAGAGAGTCAGAAAGGGGATGACATACTCGTGGTAAGCGAGCCGAACAGACAAATATTGGGAGATAATAGGCCAAGATGGTACGTGGATCAAAACAGGGATGCGGCCATCTACATCCAGAATGTAAAAATCTGCGTATTTGGAAGCGGGAAAGGGAATGGGTACACACGGGTACAATGGGTACACACGTGCACAGTAATTTTCAGCTGCTATTTCTCTCCCAACGCTAGACTGGAGGCATTTGAATTGATTTTGGAGGAGCTGGGAGATATAATTAGAGAGGTGGACTGGAAAACAGGAAATGATATAATTGTCGCGGGGGATTTCAATGTCAGGGCCCGGGAATGGGGAATGGAGGTCACTGATGATAGGAGAAACTTGATATTGGAATGGATGGCACAGAGGGATCTCCAAGTTGTTAATGAGGGATCAGTATACACCTTTACTAGGGGAGATAGCGGATCTATACCAGACATTACGATGGCCTCGACAAGGGCAATGAGGAGGATTACGCGATGGATGGTTATGGGGGAGGAGGAATCGTTGAGTGATCATCGATACATCCGTTTTAAACTAGGCCACGAGATAGAAATGTCGGTGACAAGAGCTAGGGGGTGGAAGTTGGGTCGCTTAAATAAAGAAGCATTTAACTATCACTTGAGGAACAACTTAGAGGAGGCAACGTAAGGACGAGCGAAAGGTTGATAGAGGCGGTAACCATTTCTTGTGATAGAGCGATGCCGAGGAAAGGAGCAGCTAAGGTGTAAAGCGTCGTATACTGGTGGACAGATGAAATATCTAGGATGAGGGAGAGATGCGTAGAGGCCAAGCGGAGATATGGCCGGGAGAATCGGAAGTATGGAGGGCAGAGGGATAATGGGACCCTATCGGGAGACTCGCAAAATATTGCGAGACGCTATAAAAAAGTCTAAGAAGGACAAATGGAGAGAACTATGCCAGGACATCGATAACAATGTATGAGGGGATGGGTACAGGATTGCTACTAGGAGGATTAAAGCAGCTCCTGCTGCTATGCCAGCAGAGAGAATGCGGGTAATTGTGAATGCCTTATTTCCAATCAGGGAGGAGGTAAGATGGAGGCCAACGGAAGTAGAGGAGGTCCCTCACTTTACCGAGGACGAGCTGAAGGTAGCTGTGAACAGGCTAAAAAATGGAAAGGCTTCGGGGCCCGCTGAAATACCTCCTGAAGTAGTTAGAAAGTGGAATATTTCCCGAGATATGGAAGAGGGCGAGGCTGGTATTATTGAGGAAGGGGGATAGACCTCCGGAGGAACCCTCGTCACATAGACCGGTATGTCTCCTGGATGCAAAGGGAAAATTGTTAGAATACCTGCTGTTAGGAAGGTTGGAGGAAGATATAGATGAGAAAGAAGCGATATAAGATTCTCAATATGGCTTTAGAAAGCGGAGGTCAACGGTTGGTGCTATCCACTCGTTGACAGAAATCGCAGGTGAAGCCATAAGAACAAAAAAGATATGTGTCTTAATCACGCTGGACGTGAAAAATGCATTTAACACAGCAGAGTGGAGAGAAATAGCTGGGAAACTGAGTAGGATGGGGGTGGCTACATACCTACTGAGGATAATATAAAGCTACCTGCAGAACAGGTATATAGGCGTGGAGATGGAGGGAAATATGGAACGGAAGAAGGTCACTTGCGGTGTTCCACAGGGGTCGATTCTTGGCCCGACTCTGTGGAACCTGTTATTCGACGGTGTCTTCCAAACTCGACAGTCGCATAATACCACGGTGATTGGGTACGCAGATGACATGGCGGTAACGGTCACAGGTAGCTTCGTGCCACTTATTGTGGATGAGGCAAATACTGTAATAAGGAAAATTGGGGAGTGGTTAACGGGACATAAGTTGGAACTCGCTCCGGAGAAGACAGAGGTGGTAATAACGAGGAAGAGAAATCTCCCTCCAGCCATGGTAAGAGTGGGACAGCTCGAAGTCGGCCCCAGCCCAAGCTATAAAATACTTGGGAGTGTGGCTGGACTCGAAGCTCAATTATGCAGAAAATTCAAAAAAATCCGCCGAGAAAGCAGGAAAGGCTAACACGGCAATTGCAACGTTGATGTGTAACACCAGCGGACCGAAAGCGAGTAAAAGGAGAATGCTGAGCTGTGTAGTGAACTCAATACTCCTATACGCGGCTCCGGTGTGGTTGCAGGCAGTAGAGAAGGTGGCACGAACTAGGAGCAGGCTGAGTAAGGTACAGCGGAAAGTGGCATTAAGGGTGTGTAACGCATACCGCACCGTCTCGTACGAAGCGATACTGGTGGTCGCGGAGATTCCTCCAATAGGCCTCCTTGCCAAGGAGCGAAAGGAGACGTACGATGGAGCGGCTAAAGGAGAGGCTAGGGAAGCCCTACTTAGAAGATGGCAAAGTAGGTGGGAAGGAGGTACAAAAGGAAGGTGGACATTCAGGCCGATTCCGAGTATAAGGGTGTGGATAAATACAAGCCACGGGGAAGTGGGGTACTACCTCACGCAGGTGCTTACGGGACACGGAAGTTTCGCCGATTACCTCTTAGGTATAGGAAAAAGGGAAACTAGGGAATGCGTCTACTGTGGTGAGAGGGACGATGCCGAGCACACAATATTCTATTGTAATAGATGGAATGAGGAAAGGGAGATAGTAGGAAGACTCAGACCAGAAGATCTGGTCAACTTTATGATGCAGTCTGAGGAGAGCTGGAATGCGATAGAGGTGATGGTGAACAGAATTATGAGGAAGAAAGAGGAGGAAGAAAGAGACCCTGATTTGGCACACATTTGAAGGGAGAGGAATTAAAAAAACCGATTGACCATGTACTCTGATGGGAAGCGCAAGCAGTGCCAGAGTGCTTGGGAACACTGAGAGGGAGGGGTTTTAGTTGGGGAAAGTCCAACACTACCCGCGAAATGACATCTTCTCGCGGGTATCCGAAAAGGATTTCCCCTCCACAAAAAAAAGGGATATTAACATTAAATAATAATCTTCTCTGGAGCACCAGCTTCTACCGCCCTGAGATTTTTTATGAAAAATTCGTATTAGAGCTTTTTTACATTTTTTTATAATGACCTAAAGTCAATTATAGAAATTTCCGAACGTCCTGTGTAAAAGTATGAATTATTAATAAGAATGCAAATTCATCTTGAATTTACTGTCAGTCCTCATTACGTGCTTTGAGCTTTTTATTCAGAAATATTTACCGATTCATACACATACTTAACATACATATTTAAATTTAATATAATTATTTTGTCCATTCTAGAGAATATTTGCAACTAACGTCCACACCACAATGTCCCTCGGAATTCTGTTTATTTACTATGTATCTAATGAGTATTACCTTCTCTCCCCTAATCATTTTAAAGGGTAAGGGTACAATATATGCATATTAATTTAACTCCATCCGATAATATGATGGTAATACATATATACTCGTTGCTGGTGTATGCAAATGAAATACAATTACCACAAAATGTTACACCAATGCTGGCAAATTTGCGCACTTCATGTAATAGAACAAAACGGTTAATTTAAGCAGCGTGTAAAGTACCCAACTAGAAATATAGCAAATTTGAAATGTATTATATGCAAGCTCATCTCGACATTGCCATGGACAAATTTACACATGTATGGCTCAAATACTTAACATTCTCTGTTGTAGCACGTAATTAATCTTAGACTAATATTTAATATACCTGTTCGGAAAGAGTTAATTTAATGATTTCTATTATTCTATAATTTAATAAGGATATTCTACAAGCAGGGCTGTTGAGTTAAGTCAGCTACAGAGAGATAAATTAAATTATTTAAACCATATTCAAGTAAAGTCGAGTTCATCAGTTCCCGGTACTAAAAAAACGAAACAAAAACTTTACGACACAATTATTATCTAAGTTGGGCCAAGCGGCATGCTGTTATTAAACAAGCCGACGCACATTAAAAACCCATAAAGGTAAGCGAGTCAATTTGCTAACAGCAATACAGAGAGTACCGGTATTTTAATGAGGTCGTAAAGTTTTTGTTGCGTTTTTTTGAGGGCCGGGAACTGATGAACTTGACTATAGGAAAGTAATTTTATTATTCAAAGACTAAATAAACATATTGTTGCAAATCGACTATAGTTTGGGTCCCATGTTGCAAAATAGTTTTATTATAGTCATAGTCGTTATTTTCAGAATATTGTCGTAAGAAGCAAAATAATTTTATTAGCAAGCTGTAAGGATATTCTCAGAACATTATTATAAAACGACCTAAAAATTAGCATTTTTGCTTTAAGAACATTTTCTTCTTAACATTTATTTAACGTCGACCTATTACAGCTACCGAGGCCCAACGCCGACGCCTGTAGACGAGCGCTACCACCAACCAGGAATTTTTCTGAACCACTTTTCGTTCGAGGAGTAGAGTCCTTTTACCTAACATTTAATGGGATCAACAGATTTACATTCCCTCCGAGGATAGTATATCAGCTTCGCAATCCTCGCCCAAGATTGAATCGTTTCCGCGTGTACACTGATATACAGGCCGCTGGAGGATGTGGGATGAGGACACGTATTTCTTTGTGAACACGAACAAGATTCTTTTGTTAATGAAATTAAAAAAATGTCGAAACTTGAGACTTTTAGAGGCCCAAACTGGAAAATATTTCCTTGGGGGGTTCGGGCGTTCTGTATCACCCTGTATATGGAATTTTTCTCCTTACGTGAAATAATAACTCGGCGTCTAAGGTTAAACACCGTATTTTAAAACAAAAAGGTTTAGAACAACTTAACACGAGTATTTTTTTATAAAAGATTAATTTACAATTGCACAGCAGCAAAAATTTAGGTAGGGGTTCACTTTAAAGTCCTTGCTGGAAAAGGAAAGCTTGAAAAATTACTTTTGGTTTAAACATCAAATACAAAATTCACTTTTGTTTAAGAATTTGATTTAAAAACTGATTTGGAATAGATTTTTTTAGGGCTGGTTCACAAACTCAGACCGTTGCGTTTATCGGATCCGAGAGTCCCTCCGAAACGTTTTTTTCATATCCGTTTGTCGTGCCCCGTCCTCGCATATTAGCACTCAATTTCATAGTTGTTTATATAAGTGGCGATTTCTTATCAAAATCATGAAATAATGAATATAAATTAAAAAAGAATTTAAAAACGAGTATTTTAACTATATTTTTGCTTATTAAATATTAGCGGTTACATAGATATTAAATATATAATTTGAAAATTCAATTGGTATTGGAAAGACCTAGAAACCCACAGAGCTTAGACATTAATGCTCCAATAACCATCTATTGGGAATGAAATAACGGGAGCTTTTTAGCCCGGTCAATTGAAGCTCTGGATATTTGTTTTTAATTAATTTTATGGATTTATACGTTTCAATTAATTTGGAAAAATCAGAATTATGTTTCTTGGCATTTTGCCAAAATTTTAATTAAATGAGTTTTTTTTTACTTTATCAGGTGTGAATGACAAAAAATAAGAATTTTAGTAACTGCAACAAAAAGGGGATTTTGGTAGGTATGCTACACAATTTCATGAATTTGGTGTTTTATTTGAACTTTTTATGGATTATGATTAAAATGTACGTGATTTTATTTTTAGACTAAATGTCGACCATTATTTTGCTGTAGAATGTTTGATATTAAAAATTTGCAATTGACTAATATATCTTGACAAGGGATGTCTAATATTGATTATCAGCAAATGTATAGAATGCGGGAAAGTTCCTTCGCACTTCAAAAAAGTTATTGTGAAGCCATTATTTAAAAAAGGAGATAAGCATAATATTTCAAACTACCGCCCAATTTCTTTAATATCATCAGTAGCAAAGATATTCGAAAAAATCATTAAAAAACGTCTAATAGTATTTTAGAGAGAAATAAAATTTTATGTGATTTACAGTTCGGTTTCCGTAAAAATATATCAACGCAAGATGCGATAGCTAAATTAACATTGTTAGTATATAATGCTGTAGATGATAGAAAACCGTGTTTAGGTGTTTTTGTGGATCTTGTTAAGGCCTTTGACAACGTCAGCCATAGGCTTTTGTTGGATAAACTGGAACACATTGGCATAAAGGGTAATGCGTTGAATTTATTTAAAAGCTACTTGGAGGAAAGAAAATAGTTAGTAGAAATAAATCAAGTACGCAGTCGCGAAGAAACAGTGTCCTAAGGAGTACCACAGGGAACTGTGCTGGTTCCAGTCCTTTTCACTATATATTTGAATCAATTACTTCCCTAAATTCAACTGGAACTATCATTTCACACGCAGACGACATGGTTATTCAGATCTTTGGACAGATAGAGCGAAAGCGGAAAAAGACCTGAAAAATATAATGGCTTGGTTTAGTGCTAATCTGTTAACAGTAAACGTCACAAAAACAAAGGTTATTTCATTCACTTATTTTGAAAAATACTTACCAGACTACACTAATGTATCTATAGGAACACAAAGTATCTCAATTATTTCATCCATTAAATATCTTGGTATTTATATCGATTCATTTTTAAGATGGGATGTTCACATAAAAAATGTTATAAACAAACTGTGAGGTATAATCCCTAAAATGTACCAATTACGTCAAATTCTTCCCTTGGATAAACTAAAGATACTGTATTATGGCCTGACTGATTCTATTATACAATACGGCATAATTGGTTGGGGGGGGGGGGGGGGGTAAAAAAAAAACATACTTGCTACCTCTAGAAAAATTACAAAAGAGAATATTGAAAGTTATGTATAATAAATCATTAACATACCCTTCCGAACAATTATACAAAGAACTAAATTTATTGGATATTAGACATTATTTTCGAAAATTACATTAATATTCTTTTTTAATAACCCGCAATATGTAACATTGGTAAGTCATTTATATAACACTAGAGCCAACGAAGCAGCTAACCTATTTTTACATCGGGCTTAAAAAACGATTGGACAAAGGTGCTTCTCTTATATTGGTCCGAGGTTGTATAATATTTTGCCGGATGTCTGCAAATATTTAAATGTTAAACATCTATTCAAAAAATACGTAAAAACTGGATTGCTTCTTGTAATCGAAATATTTGTCATAATATTATCGATTCTTCATAAACTAAAGTCTTTCATTCTACAATTTTCTAAGTTTAGTTAATAATCAATCGGTTGAGTAACGAATCATGTAATATATATATATATGAAAAATACTAGGTTCTCGGGTTGAACCGCGTCTGAGATTGTTAATGTCTCGACGTTTCGGCTCCCGTTTTGGAGCCATTTTCAAGAGAAAAAGTGAGTCAAGTAAAAATTGTCAAAGAAAATAATGCTAGGAGTTCGTGGAACTGGTTCGATTCCGGGGTCTCAATCTGCCTACTCCCCAGATCTCACCGCGATCCGTCTCTAAGGCCTCAACCTGCCTACTCCTTAGAGCGAACTCGCTGGCAGTATCGGACGAAGTGTTATTTATACGAAAGCTGTCTGTGGGTGGGAGAGTGGTGGGGGGTTGAGGGTCTGTTGATGGAGGCATCAGAGCAGAACGGCTGCTATCAGGATTATGAGGTGTGGATGAATATTGTGGGGCTAGCCTGGAGATCAATGATTTCCAAGCGACTGGAAGACGATGACCGTCATCCCTTTTGTTTAGACAATTGGGACGTTTTTCAATTTCAATTGCTTCGCGGATGATTCGCGGTTTTTTGAAAAATGATGGTGCTATGGTTTTGGTGTTATCGAAGTCTATATTATGGCCTGTTAGAAGGCGGTGTTGTGTCACTTGCCCAATAACTGTTCCATTCCTTTGCTGAAACGCCGCACTTAGAGGGCCTTGCCTTAGGGAGAAATTGCAGTGCAGGATAGGAACGATACCTCTAGATGCCCATAGACAGGTCCAACTAAGGACCTAAATGGGCTCTCCTCGCTATTTATTTATTTACGTATCATGTTGGATTACTTCTACTTAAATGTAATTTCTGGATTTTCTCGTCAATAAATATATATTATTATTATTATTATAGCAAGCATTAGAATTTTTGCAGGCATAGTAGCAATTATCAGCAACTTTTGATAATTATTTAACAATTACGTAATTGCCTAGCGTTCCAGCTATTTACTCTTATAATAATATTAAATATATGATTTAATTAAACCATTAGGTTTGATCTCATTTTTTTTCCTATGCCAAGACGCTCAAGTCTTCAGTTTTCTTTATTAATAATTATTAATTAATATCTGATGGTTATTGAAATAACCAAGAATCAAAAATAATTTACTATAAGCTATTCTACAATCTCTCAATTCGAATTAATCAGATGCTGTCTAGCGATAGGACATTGGTATTATATCTACAATTATTGCTTTCTTGTATTTTTACAAACTTACTTCCTAAGTTTTTATGTTATAAATTTCAATTATTTTAATTACATTTTTTTATTATATCTTAGGGTCCACAGACTGGGTTAGAACTTCCACGGACTAGGTTAGAACGATCCATGGACGAGGTTAAAACATTCCACGGTCTAGGTTAGAAAGTTCCACAGACTAGACTGAAACGTTCCACGGTCTAAGGAGGCTATAAACCCACCACCATCCTCTGTCACGAAGTCACCACCGTAGGGTTGCAGTCTTATCACTGGTTGACGTTTGAGTATCATGCCAATTATTTTTGACAAGTGTTATTGTGTTTTCTACCAAGAAACCACCTTCAATGGTTCTGTGTAATAATATTTGTTTTCTTCTAACTTACGTTATACATATTTAAACAAAGATTTTGTTCAATCATATTGATTAAGTAAGTTCTCTAATTTAACCTACTGCGGCTAAATTTTATTTTAGTCAACCCTTGTAAACCAAGTGTAGCTATACGAGGGGAATTTATTTTAATTTTATGCTGTAACATATTTATCTGAATATAGCCACAACTGAACATCGCAAGATTCATATTACAGAACCATAAGTTGTAAATGTTGTAATACAGTATATTTCATGTTGAAAGAGTCATTATTTCGTTTACGACCACTACGAATAGAACCCTCAGAGATTTTATGTTAAATAAGTAAACTAAATAACTTTTAATAGTTTACGCCCGTGGCAGTGGATTCTAATAGTTTATGTTAAACTTGGGCTTAACGCCCTGAGCGCCAATATCCATTGGCTGGATGTCGGTCTCGATAACTAGAGCCGAGTAGGACTATTACTCTTTGCACCTAGATTATCTCTGTAGACCTGGACCGGCCTTCGTGATAGGTGGGCCCGCGTACTTCTACCAGACCCAGCTCACAAATGTGAGATGTGTCGTGGTATTTTCTGCGGACCTCCTCTGGTCCTGGCTGTTGAACCTCGCTGGCTGAGGTCTCTTCTGGCGCTCTTCTTGTCTTGATGTTTTCTTTCTTCGCCAGCTTGTCACCCCCGGGGGTAGTCATCGGTCGAGTTGGGTTTAGGAAGTTTTGGCTGGGACTGACTGCCGGTACGTAGGACATCAATTGATATCCTACCCCGGATCGTCGGAAAGGTAAGGATGAGCTGTGTAGCTCGGGAGTGTGGAGACCTAAGTGCTTCTTTTAGCACTTTCGGTCTCCACGGAGCAGGTAGGACAACGGGCGTTGGACGGTATGTTGTCCGACGCCCGCAAGGAGGTTGGGTTAGGGTTGAAAACGTCATGTCTCTGGTAGTGGTGGTCCGTCCTGGCGTATCTGAAACAGATCTGTTAGCGGGAAATAAAGGTTATACTTACCCGTTGTCCAGTAGCTGAACCCTCGGTCGCTTGTGCCTCGGGGCGTCGGCGGGGTCGTAATCAGTGGCCTGTCTGATCAGCGGGTTCCCATGCTCCTCGGCTTGGGCGTACAGCTTCTTCGCTCGTTCCCGGATGACTTCAGTGACCGTGGTGTACTCCAGGTCTCTGACGATGTCTGCGGTTCTCACGTACCATGGGGCGTCAACTACCGTCCTGAGGGCGATGTTCTCCACTGCCTGGATTCTCTTCATGTAGGACTTCGCCTGGTAGCCCCACGCTACCGAGGCGTACGTCAGCTGCGGCCTGATGAGGGTCTTGATAAGCGTGAGCTTGTTCCTCAAGTTAAGTCGGCTCCCATTTCCCGTCATTGGGTAGATGAGGGCTCTCGTACGTCGGGCCTTGGCTGTGATGGCGTCCGTGTTTTGTCTCCATGTTAGGCTTCTGTCCATGACCACGCCAAGGTATTTGACGGTGTCGTGCCATTGGATGTCCTCGCCGTTCATGGAGACGTGTCCTGTGGGAATTTCTTTCCGCACTCGTCTGAAGAGGATGGCTTGGCTCTTGTCGGCGTTGACTGCGACTTTCCACATCGTGCACCATTCTTCCAGGAGTGTGGCCGCTTCCTGGAGTTTTCTGGTTGCGTCTCTGGCCTTCCAGGATCTGGCAATCAGGGCGGTATCGTCTGCATACAGGGCTAGGGCTGTATGGTTGGTCCGGGGGAGGTCCGAGGTATAGATGGCGAACAGGTGCGGTGACAGCACCGATCCCTGTGGAACTCCCGCCTCCACGGTCCTGTAGGTGGAGAGTTGGTCCGAGATTTTCACCCTTAGCTGTCTGCAGTGTAGGTAGGATCTCACTAGTTTGACGAGTTCGATGGGGTAACCCATACTCATCATTTTAGCTAAGAGACCGTCGTGCCAGACCATGTCGAATGCTTTGGCGACGTCTAGGAACAGCGCCGCGGTGACTTGACGCTGGTTGAACCCCTTGGTGATCTCCTCAGTGAGACGAAGCACTTGGAGTTCCGTGGAATGTCCTGTTCGGTATGCGAACTGTTCATCCGGGATGATGTTCAGCTCTTCTGTCTTCTCTGTTAGCCTCTTCAAGATGACCCGTTCTGCAACCTTGCTCATGGCTGGGAGGAGGCTGATGGGCCTGTAAGAAGACGGGAAAATTAGGTCTTTCCCTGGTTTAGGGATCATAATGACGTCGGCCTTTTTCCACCTGGCTGGAAAGTGCCGTAACCTTAACATCGCGTTTACGATGTTGACTAGCGCCGCTACTCCTTTCCTGGGCAGCTTTTTGAGAGCGATGTTTCCTATCTTGTCACATTCCGGAGCTTTTCTCGGCTTTAGGCTCCTCAGGATTTCCTTGACTTCCTCGGGGGTAGTCGGACGGATGTGGTTGTCATCTGGTAGGCGACGGATCCTTCGTACTCTGCGTTCGACGTCGTCCACCCAGTCCTCGTCCTCGTCATCGAGCTCGTTCTCTCTGCACTGCAGTTCTAAGCTGTCGGCGAACGCCTCGGCTTTTTCCTGGTTAGTGTAGACGATCCCTCGCTCTCCGTGAATCGGGCGCATAGGCTTCCTTCGGTTTCGCAGGGCACGTTGTGTGTTCCACATGCTTCTGTCCTGTGGATCCAGTGACTCAAGGTGGCGTTGCCACCCCTCCTGACGGTGTTCCTGGAGGGCGGCTTTCACTCTTCGGCTGAAGACATTGTACTCCCTTCTGTCGGCGGGGAGCCTGGTCCTCTGAGCCCGTCTCTTGGCGCTCCTTCTGTCCCTTATCAGCTGTCTGGTGACCTCTGGGAGGTTTGCCATCGGTGCTGGGTGCCTTCTTACTTCTATTTCCGTCGTGCTGGCCCTTATCGCTTTCAGGATCTGCTCCTCTAGGGTAATGATGGCCCTCTCAACGTCCTCCACGGTTTCTAGCCTGGGAATTTGTGCGATGTACTGCTGCAGGTGCTGCCGGTACGATTCCCAGTCCGTTCGTCTCTTCGTGAAGGTGGCGTTGTCCTCACTCGCCTGTCCTCCTAGGGTTAGGAAGATCGGGTTGTGCTCGGTAGATCCCTCCGTTCTGGTGGTGATCTCTGCCTCGAAGGTCATCTCCTTTAGGATCGCGATGTCCAGTACGTCTGGCCTGTGTCTGCCGTTGCCGAAGGTGGGCTGGTCCGGTCCTACCACCATCAGTTCGCCGGCGTGCTGTCCCAGGAACCTCAGCAGCTCTCGTCCTCGAGTGTTGGTTATGCCGCTTTTCCATTCCTGGGATTTGTCGTTGAAATCGCCAATTGCGACGACCTGTGTCCTGGCGGGCAAGATTGCGTCCAGATCCCCCTCGGTAAGCGTGCTGCGGGGTGGCTGGTAGCATGAGACCACTTGTATGTCGCCATTTCGTGCTGTGGACACTACTACGGCGGTGGCGTTCATGTTTTCTAGCTCAGGCAGTACTGTCGGATGGTGGGCTATGGTTTTCTTCACCAATAGGGCCACTCCTCTCGCGGGTCGCTGAGGGTTGTTTACCCAGTCCATCCTGTAGGTGTGGTATCCTGGGAAGTTGATCTCCTTGGCCGGGGTCATCTTGGTTTCCTGCAGTGCCATGACGTCTATGTCGTACCTGGTCAGGAGCTCTTCGACTTCAAGTCTCCTTTCTCGCAGGCCATTGACATTCCAGGCCGCCATCTGCAGGACTTCCGGTTTAACCTGTAAAGGCATTACAGATTAGTTAAATTTGTCATTTGTGCAAAAAATGCGCTCATCGCTGAGCACATTTGTTGCATCTGTGCGAGCACCGCTGTGAGGTTTTTGGCCTCTGGCGATGCTTGTTGTTTTGCGGCAGGGACGGTGTTCTGTCCTGCCTTGCCCTGGGCTACTCTGGCGTAGCTTGTGCCTGGCGCTACGCCGCCCTTCTGTGTTGAGGTCATCGTTGGCCTCTGTACCGGCCTTTGGGTGGCGCTGGCTGATTGTTTGGGGTACTTTGGACATCCCCTATAGCTGGCCGGGTGGGCCCCCTGGCAGTTCGCGCACTTGGCCGGTTCGTCTGCCTTCTTTTTGCACTCCGTCGTCCGGTGTGCCTCGCCGCACTTCACGCATTTCGGCTGCGCGGTGCACCTGGATTGGCCGTGGCCGAAACGCTGGCAGCGGTGGCATTGGGATGCCGCTACCTTGGCTCGCTGTCTCTCAGTCCTTACATCTAGAGAACAGCACCTCGTTACTTGGAGTATCTTGTCCTGGTCCTGTGGGACTAGGACAAGCATGAGGGGCACCTCCTGTTTTGTCCGTCTTGACATCATTCGCTGGACCGCGGTAGGTGCGAATCCTTGGTCCTGGAGGTCTTCTGCCACCTCTTTGCAGGTAACGCCGCTCGGGATCCCTCGAATGACCACACGTAGCTGCCGTTCCTCTAGCAGGGCATACGTGTGGTACTCCCTCTTTTCATTTGCGAACATCCTTGTCATCCTCCGATAGTCCTCGGACGTCGCGGGCTCGATGGAGATTCCCTCCCCGGTAACTTTGGCCTTGTTGAAGTTTATACCGGTTTCGGTTAAACGACGGCTCACCGTTGTCCACGTCTCTTTGTTTCGCAGCACTACCGGGGGTACACGCTGGCTTCTTGTCCTTGTTTGAGGGGCCTCGGTCTCCTCTTTCCGGGTTTCTTGTTGGGGGACGCTAGCCTCCTGCTGGGGGGCTCTGGATCCCGATCTGCTCTGTCTAGGTGACTCGGACTCGGGGGGGCACTTGAGGAGCTCTTCAGCCACCTTCTTTGCCGCCTTAGGGGCCTCTTCGTCTGAGTCCGTGTTGGCAGCGGGCGGATTTTTTCTTTTCCGTGTTTGCGATTCTCCCCGAATCGCACGCAGAAGCTCTTCATGCTGGGACTTCTGTTCCCTCTGCATCTGCTCCAACCTTTCGGTGAGCTCGTCTATTTTCTTCTTGAGAGCATTGTTCTCCTCTGTGAGACGTTTTATCGTCTCCTTGTCGTCCCTTGGGGTTGGGGGGCCCCCTCGGAAGCTACCGCTCTGGGATGTTTCGTCTTCACTGTACTCCATGTTACCGTCCTCCACGGTAACGTCGTTGTCGGTTTCCTGTAAGGGAATACCTATATTATTATGGGAAAAAGTTATGATTAATAACAGAAAATGGTGTCTTGAAAAAGACGTGTGAACTTCCTCTTCAACACTATCGACGTCACTGTCTGTGGGGCTTCCACTTCACTGTGCACTCTGATGGCTCGGTGTACGTCCGTACGCTTTCACTTCTCGATGCACACTGAACGCCCTGAGATTTCTCAGCTAGTAAAATTTTGTCGTGGGCACGTTACATCACTTATCCGGGCTAGGTAGTTCTGCAATCTGCTACGCACAGCAACCCTAAGTAGTTTATGTATGTTATTTAACAGTAGCAGTATTTTATTTTATTTTTAGATGCAACCACCCAATAGGTAACCAGTTATAGGGTGGGGAAGATACTTTGATAAAACACTAAAAGTACAAAAAATGTTAATATCAAGTGTGCAGTACATCATTGGTATATATGAAGATAAATAATGTTAAAATGTAAAAGATGAAAAAACAAAAGAAAATACAATTATTATACAAATACTAATAGTACTATCTAATACTAAGCTAACCATAATAAATAGATAAAAAGTGTTTAATTGAGGCAAGACTACAATTAAATATATCAAGCTTATTTTGCAGCGAGTTATAATTTCTACACATAAAATGTATAGGTGAAACTTTTAATAAGTTAGTCTCGGGAATAGCAAGATAAAATGTTTCACGATTTCTACTATCTATAAGAGGTATACGAAAATATAGTTGTTCCAAAATAAGCGGGCAATCAAAGGTATTGTGAATAATTTTATATAGGAATACTATAGAGTGGGCTATTCTTCTGTTTTGTAGACTCGACATGTCAAACCTTTCTAACATAATGCTTTGTGGATAACCAATTGTAGGATAATTGCCATCTTCAATAAAACACATATACTTAACAAAGCGGCGTTGAATGTTCTCAATATTGTTTATGTATGTAGCGTATCCCGGGGACCATACTAGTGAGTAATATTCTAGTTTTGACCGCATAAAGGAAAAATATAACAATTTCATTAGATCTGTATTATTAAAACCCTTAACCCCTTCTAATTACGAATCCTACGCTTTTTAATTCTGAGGACACAAATAAATCTACATGTTCATTAAAATTTAAGCTTCTGTCGAAGGTAACACCAAGATCCTTAATTGTATGTGGTCTATGTAGCTGTTGATTATCTAAATGGTAATTATAACTGACGTGAGTGCGAGCTCTATAAAAAGTAAATGCGCTACACTTAGATACATTGAGAGATAAATTATTTAGTATACACCAGTCATTTATCTTATTTAAGTTATTCTGAAGTTTCTCGCAGTCTTAGTCAGCTCTAATTACAGAATATATTTTCAAGTCATTCGCATATAATAAGCTTAGTACGTCCAGATCTGAGAAGATATCGTTCATAAAAATATTAAAGAGTAACGGTCCCAGTACGGATCCATGGGGAACACCTGAGCTAACTAAGATATCGAAAGATCTGAAACCACGGTATTCTACATATTTCCGCGTATTTTCTAAATATGAAATAATTAACTCTAATAATGTCAACGAAAATCCAAATTTACTTAGCTTTTGTATCAGAATACCGTGATTTAGACGATCCAATGCCTTGGAAAAATCAGTGTAAATGATATCAACCTGTTTGTTATCATCCAGTTTTTCAGAAACATACTGTGTAACACAAGTTAAATTAGTTTCAGTGGATCTGCCTGGTACAAATCCATGTTGATTTGTTACAGTCTGGTTTTGTACGTGCCTAGATAATGATGTGTTTAGAGTAAACTCAAAAACTTTCGCAAAATTGCAAATGATGGTTATTGGTCTATAATTCTCCGAATTGAAATTGTTGTCTTTTTATAAACTGGACACAGACGAGAGTATTTCCATACATCAGAGAATACCTGCAATTTTAGGAACAAATTAAAAATAATTGTGAGTGGCCTGGCAAATACATGTGCACAGTCCTTTACCATAAATGCAGGTATATTGTCAGGTCCTTTGGTAAATTTGGGTTTAATTTTCTTGAGAGATTTTAGTACCTCAATTTCTGAAAACGTCGTCAGGCATAAATTATTACTGTTTACATCGGCACTAGGGGGTTTTTATTGCTATTATTATTAGGGTTCAAATATGCCGCTTGAAAGAAAGTAGCAAATGCATTAACAATGTTCTGGGGATTCGCGTGTTGAACGGTATTATATGTAATATTATCCGGAATTGGACTACAACCTCTTTTACTATTTACGTACGACCAAAATTTTTTTGGATCATTTTTTATGTTGTTTTGCACATTCAATAAATAATTCTCGTGTGATTGTTTTACATCCTGCTTTATTTTCTGTCTTATATTTCTAAATGCATTATAATCATCTTCATTTTTTGTTTGTTTATACTTTTTCCTAAGAGAGTTTTTTTTCTTTATATCTCTTATTATATCATTTGTGTACCACATTGGATATTTAGGCTATTTAGGAATATATTTAGGTACAAATTTATCGAAAATTTCTGTTAATTTAGAATAAAAAGCAGTACACGCTGTATTAACATCATTCAGCTCAGTTAGAAATGACCAGTTTGTTTCAAATAGGCTTTCATATAAAAGAGGCTAATCGGCTTTTTTGAAGTTATAAGTTCCAATGAAATTACATGAGAAATTTTCAGGTTGAAAATTATTAATTTCTAGAGATATATCTAAAAGGGGGTAATGTAAGTCTTCAGTTAGAAGGCATTCTAATGATCCGCTAACGTCACGGTTTGTATTTGACAGTACCAAATCAAGTGCAGTCCCATTAATATTTAACACATTATTAAATTATTTTATGTCAAAAAATTCTGTAAAGCGTTGCAAGGTAGTTACACGATTGTTTGGTGCAGTATTTTCTTTGTTATACTCAGGAATATTAAAATCTGCTATAAAATAAACATTTTCATCATTTAGGTAATCTAGGGACTCTATACACTCAAATAAGCCCTCGCAGGATATATATGGTATATTAGGAGGGACATAAAAAATGAAAATAAGAATATTTCGAAAGTGAAAGGTTACCTTAACACCAACAATATCTATTTGAGGGAATGCTTCACGTATAAGACTTACATCAAGTTCATCATATATATGTTAGATAGTGGATTGTTTGAATGACTTTTTTGAAAAGATTTATTCACTTATAATGGAGTCGAGTTTGACTCTTGTAAAAATAACAATAATGATTTTGAATGTGTTTAATCGAAAATGAGTATAAGACTGATTACAAAAAGGTTGTTGGTAATATTTATAATGTTTTGAGAACAAAGGAAACAGTGTTGCTGATTCAGCACAATCAGGATTACTTAGAATTGAAATATAATGCTCATGCAGCGTGAGCGGTTATTGAGAAGAGCTGTTACGCAGTATGTAATACGATATGTTTGAGAAGGTTAAGCCTGTCTCGATAATATTATATATCATAGTATATTTCTAATATAACAGCTTCCCCCTTATAAAAAAAGTTGGTGTTTTATGCGGCAACTTTTGAAATGAATATAAAATGTATATAAAAGGTAATGGTACAATTTGGAAAAATATAAAAGATACAAAAATGTTAAATCGTAAGGTTTAAAATACAGAATATAACCTTAGCGTCTAAAATATGAAATGCAAGCACAATAAGCTTGATTCATAAAATAAAATAACATAACATAAAAATGTTAGAGTTAAAATATAGCTTTAGCAGGAAGGCGTAAAATACAAACATACTAGGTTTGAATTGTAAAATGGGATAAAATATTCCCAAGGTTAAAATATAGCTTTACTGTGAAAGCATAAAATATAAGCATGATGGGTTTGAATGAAAATGACGTAAAAATATTAATAAAATTGAAATTAACAAATGATAGAAAAATAATGAAATATAATGATTAAACAAATGAAATAAAATTCACTGAAGAGTCTAGCACTAAAAGTCAGTAAAAAGGCACAAAACAGTTTGTCTTTAGGTAAGTTCTATGTCTTCGGCTTCGTTGTCTTCTCTTCTTAAGGTAGGTCATCTTCGTGAAGGAAATAGGTTAGCAAATGTCCTGTAGGGTTTGCTAGGCCTCGGTGGAGACGGGGGTGATGCAGAAACATCGATGGCTAGTCTTCGTCTTTTTGTTCTGCACTTATAAAATAGGTACAGAAATAACAGTCCAAATATTAGCACAATGATAAAATAGGTGAACCAGGATATGTGTTTTGTTATAAAGGGTTCGTTGATCAAATCATCTAAATCTCTGGAGTATTGGTCCAACTTGTGTTTGGCAACTTCGAGGTCTTCCGTATTGAGATTGTTTAATTTTAGTGGTTTAAGATTTGGAGCTCGGATTTTGTCTAGAATATGTTTACAACATTCAAATGGAATTTGGATTGGATGGGTGTCGTCTTTTACATCGGTTACTTCATTGGTACTGGCTTGAATTTTTGTGATGCCTATGAAGGCGTAACAATTTTTTTGTAATTTTACTATTGAATTTTTGTAGATGACTTCAGTTTTTGAATTTTTTTCTGGACAGTTGATGGTTGTTTGTAGAGGTTCTGCGTTAATAACTAACCATGTGTTTTCGTCTATTTTTTGGACGTTGTAGCCATGGCTGATGATAAATGACGTCTGGCAGTTTTCTGGCAGAGTTTTGAGGTTCTTGAAGAGACGGGCTTCGCATATGGCATTGTTGTCAATAGGATATGCAAATAAGTTTGGACATAATTTGGTGTTGAAATAAAGTGGTTTGCATTCTTTAAGGTTCGAGATAGATATGTACATTAATGAATCATCATCTCTCGCGATATATTTTTGAGAAGTTGATAATACATGATATAAACCAGTTCTATTATCCAAAATAGGAATAGGGTATAATTGAAATACTGAATATGTTTGAGGGTCTATTAAAGGTATGTCTAACACAAATATTAGATCCGAATTTGTTTGAAAAGCTTTTAATTCTATAATGTCTAAGTACTGTGCAACCTTTGATAGTTTGATTGGAAGCGGTAAATTGTTCCTTTGTAGGTTTTGCGAAATTTCCTGTAGAGAATTTACTAAGTCTTTTGGATTTATAATTGACGTGTGAATTATTTTAAGCCTCGCGAAAGTGATGGAATTTAGGATGTCATTTAGGTTATCCTCGATGAATAAATAACTTGCCATAAGTTGTTCGCAGATTTCGATAAATTTCAGTTTTGCATGGACGTTTTCTATGTCTTTAGTCATGTCAAAAATTGAGGTTTCAATTTCTTTAATATCCTTATTGAAAGTTTCCTCGTCAACTTGCAATTTTTTAATAGTTGCGTTGAAATTTTTGATTACTGAAGTTGTAACGGATATTTGGTTTTTAATTAGGTTTTCGAGTTGGTGTTCGTCATTATTCAATTTGTTGATACAATCAGAATAATACTGACCGTCTTCTGCGTCTAAATTTCCGGTTATTGATTTGAAAATCGTTCCGATGCCATTTAGTATTCCTCGTTTGTATCGTTTCGTGTCAAGGTAAATTTCGTCAAATTTTGATTGTATTGATTGGGAAATTTGCGTCAATAAGCTAAGGTGAGTTTTTACATTTCCTGAAAAGACGTTCATGTAATGATATGCTGGGTCGAGTGTGTTGTATAGTGTCTGTAAGATCTTGTCGTTTTTGTCGAAAGCTGTCTTAAAGGTAGATATGTTTTTGTGTACCAGTAAAGCCCATTTCTTGTGAGAAATCACAATGTCCGTGTCTTGGTGATAATATACTCCGATCGTATTGTTAATAGGTGTTATTTTAAATTGAGCAAGTGCTGATCCGATCAGCAGGAGAAATCTGATAAATAAATTTAATCTTCAGTATATGATTTCATTCGATCAAAGTTTACTTTGGTTGTTTGGTTTGTTTCGAGATTTAGTAATGTAGCCGAATTTTGAAAGATTTCTGTAATTTCAAAGGGACCGTTGAATTTATTTTGCAGTTTATTTTTTATTTGTGATTCTTTGACGTACACTTTGTCGCCAATATTATATGTGTGTCTATTTTCGGGAATGTTCTTGTCGAATCGAACTTTGGCTTTTTGCTTTTGTGCTTCTGTTCGACTTCGCGCAATTTTGTAATAATGGGATATTCGATTATTTAGGTCTTTAACGTATTTGGTAATCAGGTCTTTTTGGTTGTAAAGAGTTTCAGGTGGTCGGTTAGCTGTATATCCGAAAATAAGTTCGTATGGCGTAAAGCCATGAGTTTTGTTTACTGAATTGTTATAACATATTACCGCGTATGGTAATATGGTGAAAGGATGTTCGTTCGGATTCTCTGTTTTATGTATTCTGATCATTTCCGCTAGAGTGGCATGGAATCGTTCGATAGATCCGTTGGATTGAGGGTGTCCTACGCTTGAGTATGTTAGTTTTATGTCGTAAAGGGTGCAAAGGTCTTTTAATAAATTATTATCAAATTCACCGCCATAATCGCAATGAATTCTTAGTGGGGTACCATAATGCTGAAAATAAAGCAACAGGGTATTTACGACTGATTTTGCGCTCTTGTCTGGGACTGCGTAAGCCTGAGTAAATTTTGTTAACTCGTCGCGGATAGTTAATGCATAGTTTCGCGTGGGAAATTCGAATAGATCAATATTAACTCTCTCAAATGGAGTTTTAGGGGTTTCGGTAATCACTAAGGGATTGTTGAGGTTCTTGCGACAGACTTTTGTTCTTTGATATGTTTCACAATTTTTTATAAAATTTTCGACGTCTTTTGTTAAGCCTTGCCAATTATATTTATTTTTGATTCTACGTATCGTTTCATTTATTCCACGATGTAAATTATTTTTTCCGGTGTGATGCTGGTCGAGAATGATCGGACGTTGGTCCTCGTCGGGAGTTCGTACTAAATTTTGACATATGATTAGTTTTAAGTCTTTTTCTGCAAAAATAAATGATAGGATTTCGAGAATTGGAAAGTCTAGATTGTTTTCAACATGGTAAGTTTTGGAAAGGTCTAATTTGTTCCGGTGTTTATATAATGTTAAAAATAAGTGTTCTACCACAGACTCTGGGTCGAAGGGTAGAGCGATAATGTAATAATTTCTTTGTCGGGTCGATTTACTGGAAACGATATTGATTGTATTGTTATAGAATTCGGCGGTTTCCTCGAAAATATCCTCGATAATTTGATGGTGAAGGTCTGTCAAGTTGTTTTGTTGGAAAAACGTTATGATGTTTTTATTTTCTCGATCTAATAGTTGTTTATTTGTGATTTGAATTTTGGAATAGTCTATTAGAGATTTGGTTTTGTAAAGACGGGAGAATGTGTCAAATTCTCGGGCAATTTGTTCGTCAGTGATCTCGTCGTCGTTGTCTGAGGTTTCATCTTCGTCTGAGTCTTCGTTTGAGTCTTCCTTTGCGGCTAGAATTTTTGAATAAAATTTGGAACATTCTGAAAAGTGATTGATTTTTATTCTGGACAACGCGTCCGCGTTTTTATTGATCTTTCCGGATTTGTATATTATCTCGTAGTCGTATTCTTCTAGTTTTAAGCGCCAACGCGCTAGCCTACTACCTGGGTCTTTTATGGAAAATAACCAAATGAGTGGTCGGTGGTCGGTGACGAGTTTGAACTTCCTTCCGAATAGATATGGCCTAAAATGCTTTACACTCCAGACCAAAGATAAAAGTTCACGCTCAATGGTTGAATACTTAGTTTCCGCGCCGCATAAAGTTCGAGATGCGTATGCGATTGGCAAATCTTTTCCTATACTTCCTTGTGAAAGTACAGAACCTATTGCAAATGCACTAGCGTCTGTAGTTAGGACAAAAGGTTCATCAAAGTTGGGGTAGATCAATATCGGGGTAGTTGTCAAAGTTTGTTTTAAGGTTTCGAATGAATTTGTACAGTCATTGTCGAAATTGAAAGGTATATCTTTTTGTAGCAACTTAGTTAAGGGTTTTGAAATTTTGGAGAAATTAGGAATGAAGCGTCTATAGTAGCCTGCTAGACCTAGAAAAGATTTAATTTCTTTCTGATTTTTGGGCTGAGGAAAATTTAGAATTGCTTCGACTTTGGCAGGGTTTGGTTTTACACCATCCTTTGTAATAAGATGCCCTAAATAGGCGACTTCTTTGCGAAGGAATTCGCATTTGTCTGGCTGAATTTTGAGGTTGGCTTTTTGTAGACGTTTGAAGACTTCTGTTAATCGGGAAATATGTTCATGGACAGTAGGGGAATAAATAATAATATCGTCCATATAGACGAGACAGCGTTCATTTTGGATGCCTAATAGAATATTGTCCATGACCCTCTGGAAAGTGGATGGAGCATTTTTTAGACCGAACGGCATACGTACAAATTCGTAGTGGCCATTCTCTACCGTGAAAGCTGTTTTTTGGATGTCCTTAGGATCGATTTCAATTTGGTGGAAGCCAGAGGCCAAGTCTAGAGTCGTGAAATATTGACATCTGCCTAATTGGTCTAGAAGATAGGAAATGTTGGGCAAAGGATGCTTATCACCTATCGTTACTTCGTTCAATTTTCGGTAGTCAACTACCGCCATTTCTGTTTACCAGAAGCGTCTAGTTTTTTGGGGACTACCCAAACTGGGGAGGACCAGGGAGAAATTGAAGGCTGGTCGAGCATTTTTGAAACTTGTGATTTTACCTCTTGTTTATGAATTTGGGGGTAACGATAAGATTTAGTGAAAATTGGTTTAGAATCGTTAGTGTCTATTGAATGTTTGATTTCATTGGTAAATGTCAAGTTGTCACCTTCTAAATAGAATATGTCTGAAAAGTCTAAACAGAGTTGAGTAATTAATTCACTCTCCTCATCGTTCAAGTGGTCTAAGCGTAATTGGTTTCTTATTTCGTAATTTCTGTCTATATATTGGGAATCCGGATTTTGAAGATTTACATTAAATATTGACCTAAATTTTTGGACGGGTTCAAGTTTAAGATTTGGAAATTTTATTGTTTTCGGAATTGCATTTGAGTTTATTACTGTCGTCAAAAATTCGCCATTGTTGTCTACTTTGACAATGGCGTTCGGTAAACGTACCTTTTCGTTTTCCTGGGCTATTAGTATAACTTCGGTATTTTGTAAATCGCATTTAAGTTTAAAAATCTTTTCTCTGCGTGGTTCGATAGAAATTACATTTTGGTTTTTGACATTTAAATTTGGGTTTGAAATTCTAATACCTGGATTATTGTTTTCGTTAGAATTATTGTGGTTCCTGATTGATGTTGCCTCAGTCACCTCGAATAGTGGTACGGTTTTAAAATTGGTAATAAGTTGATTATTTTCAAAGTCCACATGACACTTATAATATTTTAAAAAGTCTGCACCTAATAGTTCATCGAATTCTATATCTAGGTCGTGAACATAAACCTTGTATGGGTCATTTGAATTGAATGGTATTAGAACAGATTCGGTGATATTGATTTTTTCATCTGTTATACCCTGTATAATTACATTTTCAGGATATCTTTGTTTGTACCTTTCCGCTGTTTTGGTTTTAAATACAGAAATACCTGCACCTGAGTCGACAAGAATTTTGAAACCATTTGTGAAGTCTTATGTAAAATAGATTTTTGGAATTTACGACATTTAGTTTGTAGCGGGGTGTTTTTACATGAATTGGTTTTCCGGGAAGTTCAGGTTTGGGTCGAAACTGTCCTGGAGGTTTATCGCTTGGACTTGATGAGAAATTTGGTCTAGTTCGTTCGTTTGTTGTGTTGGAGTACTCGTGGAATACTCCGGGCCTATGCAAAAATCCGGAGGATTAGCAGTATAATCCTCGTGCTGTTGAGGTTGAGAATTAGCAGTATAATTCTCGTACTGTTGGGGTTGAGAATTAGCAGTATAATTCTCACATTGTTAGGTTCCAAAATCGTAATCATAATTGTTTTCATTAATTTCTAAATTATTTTGGTATTGGTAATTGGGAGAATAACTTGCGGAATAGTCTTCATATTGATTTGAGCTATCGTAAAATTCTTGGTTCAAATGATGCGTTTTTCGTTGATAGGATTTGGCCTGATAGCTGAGGGCCTGTTCTGTTGAGAATAATTTTGTTGCTGGTTAGGAAAGTTTTGTGGTCTATGATTATATGTACTCTGGAAATGTGGCCTTGGAGGCTGTGCTTGATTAGAATAAGCATTTGGTGTGAAACTGGGAGATGGGGACTGATAATTTTGCCTTGTGCGGCATTCGTTAATATGGTGCCCATTTCTTCTGCAGAATGTGCAGAATTGATGAGAATTTGGGCGTCTTTGAACATTTTGGACAGGGTTTTTGATTGGGGCTTTAATGGAAAATTTTTGTGATTTGAAATATGACAACTGTAGTTCTCGTTTGATCCTGTTTATGGCGTCTAGAATGTTGCTAGGATTACCAGCCCTAATGATTTGGCCTAATTTGGGTTCTAACCCGGTCAATAGAGTGGTCAATGTTATGTTTTCAATCAAATTTGATTGAGCCGTTTTTTCTTCAAGGGTTAGAGTTTGTTTTTGTATAGCAGCATGCATTTTCGCGTTGTGTGTCTGCAACCTAGATACAAATACCAATGCAATTTCGTTAGATGATTGGCGAATCCTCTGTAGATCCTGAATTAGTGCCGTCAGGTCACGAGAATCACCAAAATGAGCTTCAAGTAAGCTTTTGATTTCTGCCCATGTAAGCAGGGTTTCGGGAATATATTAATTCTGCGGCTTTTCCGCGTAATTTATTTTTTATGTGAAGCGTTAATAAGACGCGCTGATCATCAACAGCGATCCCCTGAGCGGTTATACAGGCTGAAATAAATGTTTACAAGAATATGGGGTTGCCGTCAAATTCGGGCACTATGGAAAATATTTCGCTTAACCTATAAGATTCAATATTTATGGTTTCATTTGCAGTGACTGAGTTGTTTACATTCGTAGTGATTGAGTTGTTAGCAGCATTTGCGTTTGTAGTGGTAGCCATTTTATTTATATTATTTAGATAATTAAATAACTTAAAACGCCTTTTTCCAATTTAAGTTAGTACGCTACTGGTGTTTAATAAGAAATTTTTATATGAAATGTGCAAGAATTTATTCTGTAATATTTAAAATTTATATTATAGAATAGCTAGATTAATTCGAAAAACGCGTTTGGTTTAAAAAGCGTTTTGAGTTTGGAAATAGTATATTTTTGATAATTTTATATTTTAATGTATGCACTTTAAATAGTATTGTGGAACATAAGCTTTGTCTTACGGCCTTAACTTTAACCTTTTATGTGGTATGCAATATTATATTACGATAAAAATGCTAAGATAGCAATGGTACGTGATTACAGTTAATTAGATAAATTCGCACTTAAAGAGTATATGATATTACCATAAAAATAATGTTACGATAGGAACAGTGTATGATTACGGTTATTTATATAGGTCACACAAATTATAATCAAGATATTTTGTTTCAAGTTTAAATAAAATTACTACCTTAGATATTAGAACTGTATGTAGCAATGTAATGTATTTTGATAAAATATAATGTCAAATTATGTCGTTGAAAATCAATAATTGCGAGACGATTCAAAAATGACTTACCCTAAATTTTTCATTCCTCGTGGTCCAGTTGAATGCGACTTCGTGAGCTTAGCTTCACCAAAGGTCTCTCTCTGCCAGGGGCGTCACTGGGTGTTCCTTCCACAGGGTTGCCTTTGATGCCGAAGACACCAGCGATGGGACGGGATGAAATTCTTACTTGCTAATTATTGAATCGTGTTGATTTGAAATGTTGCTTTGTTGCTTGTGTTTCTTGATAATTATTATTGTTTCGCTTCTGTGCGTTTGAGAATAATGTAGGTTCTTCTGAATAAAGGATTGGGATCCACCACCACAGCCAAGAAGTTCTCCTTGTTCCAGAAGCTCTTTTCGTCCGGTTAGGCACCTTTTTCAGATGGACTCCTTGTTCCCTCGGATATGTTTGCTACT
Source organism: Leptura quadrifasciata (assembly GCA_963675555.1). Taxonomy (NCBI): domain Eukaryota; kingdom Metazoa; phylum Arthropoda; class Insecta; order Coleoptera; family Cerambycidae; genus Leptura; species Leptura quadrifasciata. The sequence goes on along the minus strand of OY776674.1, from coordinate 78,732,413 downwards.
GGTTAGGCTCCCGAACTGTGCGTGTTTTTCAGATCCGCCACGACTGCGCCAATGTTAGATAGTGGATTGTTTGAATGACTTTTTTAAAAAGATTTATTCACTTATAATGGAGTCGAGTTTGACTCTTGTAAAAATAACAATAATGATTTTGAATGTGTTTAATCGAAAATGAGTATAAGACTGATTACAAAAAGGTTGTTGGTAATATTTATAATGTTTTGAGAACAAAGGAAACAGTGTTGCTGATTCAGCACAATCAGGATTACTTAGAATTGAAATACAATGCTCATGCAGCGTGAGCGGTTATTGAGAAGAGCTGTTACGCAGTATGTAATACGATATGTTTGAGAAGGTTAAGCCTGTCTCGATAATATTATATATCATGGTATATTTCTAATATAACATATATACTTATTGTTTAGCGCAATTAGTACACCGCCACCTTTTCTTTAACTGGTTTCTGCAAAATTTCGGCCACAACGGATAACATGGTAGTGGGAAGATAGAATTTCTTTATTCAGAACATGTGAATTCAGCCAGGTCTCCGTGAATGGCAGTAGCGTCTAAAGATAAGTCTTTCAATTTTGTGTTTAAATATGGTGTATTGAATCGAAATAATCGTATAAAATCGTATTATCTACGAATTCTGCTCAAAATCACGTATTTTGTAGTTGATGAGATACCGGTTGAAGGTATCGCCTGGTCAGACACTCGCCGCTTTTTACTCGAAACCGTATGCTCTTTTTCAGCCAATTCAAGCACGCATTTAAGATCATGTGCGATCCTGTAAGCACTTGTTTGCCTCCATATACGTATGCATGTACAGCATTAGCCTAAGCGCACATGCACGTGTGTAAAGTGGTCTCCCTTCCTTAGCCTTATCCTGGATAGACGTTGATGTGACTGAAGAGTGTGTGTGCGTCCGTTTTTATTTAAATTTTTAAAATGTTAATATTTGTAGTATTTTTTAAATTTTTATTACTTTTTTCGTGTACCTATATTGTTTTAGCGTTTATCGGTTGGTTGTTATTATTTAGGTAAGTGCCTTTCTTGGCTGTAGTCTCTAGTCTTGGGCTGTCTCTAAAATATTTACTTTTCAAATTACCGTTAACAAGAAAGATAACCATGGAAGCAACTGCAACTTGAAATTTATTTTTAACAATTCGATTAATTATTCCTTTTGAGGTTATGGTTAAACGATGTGTCATTTTAGTCATTTGTGTTCATTTACAAAAGTGTTTTTCGAATTTTATATACTAACAATTTCCACTTGAAATATAATTTTATTTGACAATGAATTGTTTTTTGAGCTCTCCCCGGAACCTTCATTTGGTTCACTGATAAGAAATTTACAAAAAGCCCTTCCGGAACAATTTTTGTGCTGGACATTTGAAACATTTTTTGATTTTTCTAAAAATTGCATATGGTCCTCTCTGAAACCGTTCCTGGTTCATTGACGAGAAATTTACAAAAACACTTTACAATACAACTTTTCATGGTGAATTATTTTTATTACGCAAAAGTATAGTATGTCAATTTGAACACGAATAATTAACAGCTAAATTAATTTATTTTTGATAAGCCAAGAAACAAAATTATTAGACCACCTAATGATGCCTATGTATCGAAACAATATTCCCGTATTTAACTTTCTTCGAATTCGTGGCATTGGACTTCAATGAAAAACTTGAAACATGAATCTAAGCGTAGATGGTCTCATTATAAATGTGACACCATTATAATAAATGTTATAACTTCTGACTATGGCTGAAAAAATTTGCAGGCGGATATTTATTTCTTAGGCTTTAAAGTTATTATAAAATGACCTAATGTATTTAATAAATCTCTGTATGAATTACATCAAGAAGGAGAGCTATTTTGGAAATCGTATATTTTATACTATTTCTATAATAATAATGATAATAAAATGCCTTTTTTTCATAAGATCACCTATTTGCTTTATATGGATGACCTTAAAGTTTATGCCTCCGGAGAGAGGGATCTCCAACAGTCCCTTAGGGTGGTACAGGAGTACACACAGTTCGGGTTGAACAAATGCGCATTGATCCATCTCAAGAGAGGACGATGCGGTGACTACGGGGAGGACGCGCAGCTCGTGGACGGAAGCATCTTACACCATTTAGATGTCGGAGAGTCGTACACTTACTTGGGTGTCGAGAAACGCTCCACCCAAGAAGTGAGTGTAGTGAAAAACGCTCTCCGCGACAAGTAGCAGCACCTACTTTGACAGATCTTAGTAGTAACCCGCAAGAAGATGCATCTCAATAGGAGCTTGCATCCTAAATCGTCCGTTCCACGGTTATATCTTCCACGACATAGGGGAGGCCTTGGATTCTTGAGATTGGAGATTCTCCATAGCAGGATGGTTCTGGATGGAGCATGTAAAGTCATCAGGAGTTCGGATCCCCTCCTCTGCATGGTCCAAGACTATGAAAATACAGAGGTAGGAGCTTTTCTCTTTAAATCAGCATGGCGAGCAGCCGATGAACTTGGTCTCATCAACGTCGAGCGGGTAAACCTCAACTCTGTCCCCGAGTTGAAACCCGTTCTTCTAAAAGCCCACCTTAGGGCTCCAGAACACAACATCCTTCTACAGCTCCATAAGGATAAGCCATTGCACGGAGTCTTCTATAAAAATATAGAAGACCTCGGGATTCATAATGGCTTGCCAGGATGGTGTATTTAACACCTTCGTCTATCGACGTCGTGTCATGGGTATGGAGGTCCCTGATGTCAGCTGCAGGGCCAGCCGCAGGGCGCCGGGGACTGTATTGCACTTACTGTCGGCTTGCCCGACATACGCAGTCTCGGTCTATATTCACAGAAACGACGCAGCATTACGAGTGCTTTACTATCATGTAAGGCACTCGTATGGGATAGACGAAACACCAGTGCTGCCTTACGCTCCGGGGATATTGAGTCCGTTGTGGGGAATGTGAAATGTCTAATTTATTGGAACTACTCGTTTCTCACCGTCAGGCAAATACAAGCCAACAAGCCTAACATAGTATTCCTCGACTACCAACTCAAGACAATGTATGTCGTGGAATTCTCAGCTCCCGCTGAGAGCAACATTGTCTTGAAAGAGGAGGAAAAACGGACAAAATATCGATATTTGCTCTTCGAACTCCGCAGGCTTTATCCAGGCCATTCTGTTAAAATAGTGGTACCGATTATAGAAGCCCTCGGTGAAATGAGACAGACGCTGCTTTCGGAATTAAAGATCATACCGGCGTGCCGAGATTCGGCAGAGGTCTTAGCCGGCAGAATGCAGTCATCCTCGGTTCATTGCGTCTGCTCAGGGCATACGACTTGCGGACCCCGTAGTCACTCACCTCATGGGCGTGAATATTGGTATTTCCGGGTGCTCTCCCGCGTCGATGGTCGACTCCTCCAGGAGTCACGGTTGTCTAAACGACGTTTCGGCAGAATCTCATATGCCATCTTCAGGTTCTCACTGAAAGCTGCCTACTGGTGCTCCTCGTTGCTCGAACTGCGGTCTAGGGTGCGCCTGTGCGTTTGGCTGCGTGTTACCGGTTCTCCACCACCTGTGGTAGGCGTAGCGGGCGCCTGAGCCAACCCGACAAGTGACCTCACTGAAACGTCACGCTCCACGTACCTTCTCGCTGGTGATTAGCCATCCTCGTGACCAATCGGTGCCGCAGAATGCCGTGGTTCTCCTTGATTTGTCAGCGCTCGGCTCTGACTCCTCGTGATATGTCCATTTCGGGCAGGTTGCTGTGTTTCTTCACTATTTGTCAATACATGAACCTACCTCCTCGTGATTGGTTCGTCCACGGTGAATCGTTGCGTGTTTTTGGTTACGTATATTCCCACAAGAGCGGGCTTCCAAGAACTAGGCAATCTCTGCGTATCATCTCGTTTATTAATATTTTGTGGTCTTTTTTCGATGCTATGGACTCTCTGGTAATCCTTGACTTATAATGTTCGATATTAGGTAGTGTTCTGGTGTTATCGAAGTCTATCTTGTGTCCTGTGGATTTTAGATGCTATGCTAGGGACGATCTTTTCTCCTCTTTTCGTACTGCATTCATATATTCTTCCTTTCTTACACTAATGCGTCTATTGGTCTGTCCTATGTATGATCTGTTGCAATCTTGGCACGGGATTTCGTATACTCCTTGGTTTTCTAGGTTATTTTTTGATTTTGGATTATGGAGGACTGCACTGATTATTCGGTCTGTTTTAAATATTGTTTCTATGTTATGTTTACGTAGAAGTTTGCCGATTTTATCTATCGTCCCATTTCACGTAAGGTAGATATGCTTTTGCTATTGGTTTCTCGGGTTCCCCTTGGGTTTTCTGTTTGTATGGCCGCTGCGACTTCTCTATTGTATACCATGAAAACCCATTTTTCATTAGTGCTTTCTGAAGTGACAGCGATGACTGGATATAACGGTGAACCCATCGGTGCTTCTTCCGTTTGCTTGTAGCGCTGTTCATTGTATATAAAGTACGTGTCGTTTAAATAGTGTTTAGTTAGGCTAAGAATATGCTTCTCTGGATGATACTTTTGTTTGATCAATTCGAGTAACTTCTCTATTGGTCTGTTAGTGAATAGTGACACTAAGCTGACTAGAATATATTTAGGTTTATCGTTGTTTAGTAACTAGATAAAATGATGTGCGTTTTGCACATAAGACGTTGCTTTTTCAGCTAGTGGCTGTATCTGTCTAGCCAGATATTTTGCTAACTCCTGTGACGGTGACCCTACAGAGCTAACAATAGATCTTAGTGGGGCTCCTTCCTTATGGATCTTGGGTAGACCATATAACTTGGGACACCTTAAAGATTTCTCTCGGTATATTCTGGTTTTTCGCTTGATCTCTTGGTATGCGGTGTCTTCTAGTAGTTTCTCTATTTTACTGTGGTAGTCCTTGCTATTCATTACTACAGTGACGTTGTAATTATCTGCTGGCATGATTACGATGTCCTGGTTATGTCGTAATGCTTTCAGTGCCCTTCTTGGAAGCCCGCTCTTGTGGGAAGATACGTAACCGAAAACACACAACGATCCACCGTGGACGAACCAATCAGGAGAAGGTACGTTCAAGTATTGACAAATAGTGAAGAAATACAGCATCCTGCCCGAAATGGACCTATCACGAGGAGTCAGAGCCGAGCGCTGACAAATCAAGGAGAACCATGGTATTCTGCGGCACCGATTGGACAGGAGGATGGCCAACCATCAGCGAGAAGTCACGTGGAGCGTGACGTTTCAGCGAGGCTCAGGCGCCCGATACGCCTACCACAGGTGGTGGGGGACCGGTAACACACAGCCAAACGCGCAGGTGCACCCTAAACCGCAGCATATATAAAAAGCCGCACAACGCTAAGATCTTTGACATCCTCATCCTAAGTCGGGTCCAGTGTAGTCTGGATGCCTCTGGATTTTTAAATAAATACCAATACGGCTTTCGTACCAGTCATTCCACCACCCAGCAGCTTTATCGAGTTGGCGAAATTGTCACAACCAACTTCAATCGAGGTCTATACACAGGGTTTGTCGCCCTAGACCTCGAAAAAGCCTTTGACAAAGTCTGGCATCCTGGACTTTTATATCAACTCCACGTCGCGAAAATTCCGATTCGCATCATTAAGTTGATGCAATCATACACTTCTAATCGCACTTTTCGAGTAAAAGTTAACAAGGATAGCTCTCCACTCACCCCCATATTGTCTGGCATCCCCCAGGGGTCATCCCTTGGTCCTGTACTTTTCAACCTTTATATTAACAACCTACCCCCTCCCCTAGATCGTACCACCCTCTGCCTCTACGCAGACGACACCGCCATCCTGACCACATCCGTAAGCCCTGCCATCATGACTAATAACCTACAACGACAGACGGACGCAACAATTACATATTACAAAGACTGGGGACTTAACACGAACCTCGACAAGACCCAGGCAAACTATTCCAGCAAGAAACAGAAAGCTGTTACTACCTCCCTTAATTTTCAAGGCCACAACCTTTCCTGGTCAGAGGACATAACCTACCTCGGTGTGACTCTGGACCGGAAACTTTATTTAAAAAAACACGTCGACAATGTCACCGGTAAGTGCTGGCGACGCACTTCACCCCTATTTCCTATCCTTAAAAACTCCCCATCCCACGTAGCTACTGTAATCTGCAAATCCTACCTCCGCCCTATCCTAACTTACGCTTCCCCCATTTGGTATCCCCTCATCGCTCCATACCTTCAGGCACAATTGCAAACAGTACAAAACAAAATTTTAAAAGTTTCACTCCATTTACCTTCCCGTACCAGAAACATCGATCTTCATACTTACACCGGTACGCCACTTCTCTCAGACTTCATCTACAAAAGACTACTGCCAAACTTTGCAGACACGCTTGTTTCCTCCACTAATCCCACTCTCCTTGATCCCGTTACCCCTAAATTCTACACCGCTCCCAAGTATCCATCCCTTAATTATATCTTCACCCCATAAAAATTGTATTGTTGTTTGAAAAAATGAAAAAATCTAAAAAAAATAAACAAAAAAATAAAAAATCGAAAACCAAAAAAATTATTAAAACTTAAAAAATAAAACAAAAAAAAATTAACAATGCAACAAGCAAAAAAAAATAACAAAAAAAATACTATCACTGCTTTATATTGCCTCTCAGGCGGAATCTGAAAAGAGCCATTTTATTTTTAAAGATTCGTTTGTCAAAAGATGCCACTTTACCCCTCCAGTACAACTTTAACTAACACATCCTAACATAAAAACAACCTTAAACATACTAACCACTAAGCACGCATCCCACTGCAATCTGTAAATGACACAACTCACTCACCAGATAGCCCAGAGCACGTTATTTATTTACACTACACAACCTGCGGCAAGCACTTTCGGGTGGAACGCCGAAGTACCCCCGCAGAAGGGGACGAATACTTTCAATGGGGAACGTCAGTTCAGTTCGAGCAACGAGGAACAGCAATAGGCAGTTTTCAATGAGAACCTGAAGATGGCAAATGAGATTCTGCCGAAACGTCGTTTCCTGGAAATACAATAACACTTCATTTAACACCCGCTAAAACCTAAAAAACAACATATATATAAAATTATCTAAATAAGACATTAAATAAACTTTTTATAAGAATGGTTTCAAGCAAAGTGGGACACGCTGTAGGTACAACTTGTAAAAGTTATGTTTTTAAATATCATATTATGCTTACTTGTTGCTATTTTCGATACTTACATAATATGCAAAATCTGTGCATGTTTTACTTATTATTATTATTATTTGTCATTTTCTGTGTTACAGTGAAAGTTAATATGAATTAGGATACCCCCTCTAAGTGTACTCTCTTATTATTTCAAATCACTCCCAATTGTGGCATTTCTGGTACGTTCGCTACATGAAAAATTTAGCCCCCACTAGAGAAAAGAAGAGAGTGGGAATAGACATAAGCATTACGCTCCCACATAAATAATTGTTTTCGCCGTTATTGCAGTTAACTAAAATTTTCAGCTTGACGTCAGCTTACATTCCTACTAAATTAAAACAAATGATCGGCTGCTTGCTCCTATTTCCCCTTTCTATATTCCCTTACGTTTTCACGCGTAAATTAACAAATAATAGTTATCTCTAAAGCGTTGATAGCAACCGTTTAAATTTAATATGCGATTATGCCAACCAGCAACAAATTATCAGTAACAGTTAGCGTTATTGTACGCTCTACTCGAAAATCACAAAATCTCAATATCCTGATTAGAAGCTTTACATGTAAATGTGTGTTTAATGTGTTAATAGTTTAGTAGAAATTAAACTCCTGTGTTCTCGTGCAAAAGTTAATTGGTACACTAAATAGGAGTAGGAATATATGTATTGCGTAATAAAATAATATGTGTTACAGAAATTATTGATATTTAAAAAGGTCTTTATCCATTGTTTATCATAAATATTTTATCCTTCAAATTTACTACCTAATATTTGTTTGGAATGGAATGGAAAACTGCAAAATTGAGGATTCAATCAACATGTCATTTTATAGGATTCTAAGTACTGAACACCCTCGTGCCTCTGAATTTGTGATTTAGGACCCACGTTGGGCACCATGAACGCCAACCAACCTCTTTCGTGGGTAAAAATAATTGATTTTTGTTTGAAATGCTCAGCTGAGTCTCCTGAGACCGAAGATGCACATAATCTGTAGATTTGAGAAGGTGGAGGATTGTACTTGAAAATGTTGGACAGGACAAAAAGCTACGCCCTGTATTTTCCTCCTCCTGTGGGTTGCCCTGATTCTAATTTTAAAAGTCCTGATTAATCACTGTATTATTACATGTGTCCGGGTAGAAACCAATATTAAGCGTTTTGTACTTTAGATACGTTATAGTTCAAATTGGAAAGTCAAAAATTACTTTGGTTTAAATATTGACTTTTTTCCAGGTGAGATTGCGGCACCCTGTATATGATATTCCGATGTAATGTTAAAGAACACGCCAAATACCTTGAAAAAATTTTCGAAACTATAACAAAATCTTGCGAAATATTTCGCATGAAAATTTTAGAAAGTATCGTGAAAACCGACTTTTAACTTCGGAAATTTCGAAAATAAAAACCCTTTTAAGAATCCACGTTGTGCAGCACTGCAACTCATGAGTTATGTTAAATATGAGGACACGTTCTCGAAAATAGCCCCTTAACTTTGAGGGTGATCTTTCACTTTTTTCTAATGAATAACTTACCAAGTTATTGTGAACGATCCATCTTTATGGGGTCTGAAGGACGTCTTTTTCTGTCTTTAAAAACTTAGAAAAATTTAAAAAAAATAGGTAAAAGAAAAAATAAATTTTCTTGTTCCTCAACTCTTTCTTTATCTCTAAACAAATAAATATTACGTTCACAAAATTTTAGGGTTCAACACGACTGTTTCAGACGGAGAATAATATAAAAAATCATACGTACTGTCGTTTATGCTTAACTGCTGCTTTGATGGTATCAATTGGACGTCGTAACACTATAAACCTAACACTGTCTGTACCACACTTTCTTAAAATTAAACCTGAAAGGGAATTTTGTTAGAAAACACAACTAAAAGACAATATAAAGTTCAAATATATATATATATATATATATATATATATATTAAATCTTTAAAAATTTATGTTTCTACAACAACTTTTATTTCAAGAGAAATGTTTAACAAACACTAGTCTGGCCCGTGTACAACACATGGTGAGGAACGGAACGATTTACAATGTACCAACTACCATCCAATATGCGGTTTTATAAGCTAACGATGCACAAAAAGATTCAAGAAAAGTTCAATGTAACTGAAATTTGGTGGGCTTTTGCTTGCCTGTCTTATAAACGTATTATATAATTCACATGAATTTTGGTCGCTCCTCGGAGCTTAAAATTGCTTGAAGCGCTACTACTTCGATTGTATTCTACAATAACAACTTTTTACGTTCAGGCAAGGCGGATCCCATGCACGTATGAGTACATGGTAATAATACTTTTTTGACTCCGAATCACTGAGGAACCGGTTTAGGGCAAACCCCGTCAAAACTCATCATTTCCCTGTCAAAACCGACGGCTAGGAAATGATGGGGGTCCCATGTCGCTAAGGGCTATTTTCGCTATAACTTCCGATATACTTTGAATAGTCGTTGGATTAACTTGTCCTCATATTCAATACCTCGTAAGAGTTGCAGTGCTTGACAACGTGGATTCGTAAAAGGGTTTTTAATCTTGAAAATTTCGAAGTTAAAGTCAAATTTTATTATACTTTCTAAATTTAGGTGGCCGGGGCGACATTACGTCCCTGTGCAGCGACATTTGCTACACTTTCTAAATTAACGCTCCTTGAGGAGTTAGCGAAAATTTTGCATAAAAAACGCTCCGAAGAGCGAAAATATTATTACAAGTATTAAAAACCTCTTCCACGGCGTTTTTACGTGAAGCACGCTTTTCGTACGAAGTATTTCCTAAGTCGGATTTTGTTACAACGTCGAAAAGTATATCGGGGTTATAGCGTTCTTTAACATTATCTCTGTGAAAGTTTAGAGAGCTTGCTAAAACCTATAATAAGAATATTTATTTTGGCCTTGGGGCGAGCGTAGGTGCGTCTTTACTATGTACATATTTCAATAAGCGATATAAATCTCGTTTTAAATTTGGGTACCTATCTCAGTAACAAAATTAGTTCAGTGTGTTACATGGCCTATGTCCATTTAACAGTTTTATATACAAACTAGTATTTTGTTTATATTTTGCACGATCTGTATAGCATTTTGATTCAGTTTTTGTAAGTGAAACTGTTTCCAACTAGCAGAATTTTATTTGTATAACTGCTAAATCATCTCACACTGTTTTATGTACATATTTTTATATCTTAGGAACTCAGTCATGTTTTTTTACAGTAATATATATGTCCGTTCTATTACAGCATTGTCGATTGTCTACAAAACATTTATTTACATTCATATACCTATATTTCAATTTCAATATTTTGTTTACTGTGAGTACATGTGGTTACCTTTCTTACCTTTAACTTCCTAATTAATGTATTATATAGTGTATCCTATAAGATGTAATATATTTGCAGAATTCTTACATAACATTGGTGTATGTCTTACTATTTATTACGACATCGACAGTTCACAACTCGTTAGTAGGTTAAAATTTGCAATAAATGTCATTATTCATTTATGCATGCTTATATAGATTCCTTTTATCGATTTTGTCATTTGCTTGAGTACGGGAATCTACATGAGGCAGGTTGTTGCGCTTAACTCAACAATTGACCGATGCCGATACCTGTACCATTTTTACGATTTACAGCTTTCCATATAATTACTGGAAATGGATTTTTCAAGTTTGTGTGATGGCATTATTTTGTAGAAAGTGGGACAAATAAAGTATAGCTTATTAGTAAAATTCACCAAGAAATCATTTGCTTGCAGCTTTTGTACTGATTCGAACGTACATAAATTTTAACTGTGGACTTCAGTAATTAATATTACATTTTTAAATCCACGCTAACAAGTGTTTAACATTCAGGTAAATTCCATTCATTAGTAATTTAAAATTTAAATAATTTTCAATTTTTGGTTTTGTTGTAGTTTCAATTATTTTTAAAATAAATTTAAATTCAAATTCAATTCTTCTTAATTTAATAAGTAGTTGAAATACTATATGTACCACATGGTTTTAAAATATTTTTTCTTTTTTTTCATTTTGTTGGCAATTTATATTTACGCAATCAACTTCTACATTTCTGCATAGCTTTTGCACATCATATGCATAGCTTATGTATATCTTTCTGCATATTTATACTTTAAAAATGTCCATATATTGAAAATTTGATTTTTCTGCATATTGATACTTTAAAAATTTTCTTCGTATTGAAAATTTGACTTTCTTCTTATTTTATGCTTATGCTTTAAGCTTTATATTTAAGATTTATATTTTTTTTATTGAAAACTTGAGCATCCGCATTTGCATTCATTAACTTTTCAAAAACCACATAGTTGGACAATTATTTTCCCACAATTTTCAAACTTCATTTCATAAACTAAATTGACAAGGAAACCTTTAGACTCCATTTTTGCAAGAGACAATTGTGGTCCTGAATTGCTGTTCCAGAACCAGTTACCTCAACAATACTCAATCCCGGAATCTAGAATCCTGGTATAAATTTGTTATATATTGTCTTTTAAATTTTTATTAGTCTTTGTTAGCCGATATTACTAAGTAACTTCAAAATTTCACTTTATACAAACCGATTTATCCATTCATGTAATATATTTTATCATTCTTTTTATTTCTCTTACCAACAATTTCAGCCTGATCTATAGTAAACTGGTTATTCGAGAAAAAGAGACATTCTACTTATTTTCACTGTAGATGGCGCCCAATTTAACATAAATCTTTTTTTGTCTCCTTTTCTCGAAATAAACAGAAATCTGTCATTTATGCTGTACATTTCAAAAAGGGTAAGTTTCCCCACTCTTACGAATACTCCGAATCCACGGCTCTTTGTTCTGGTTTAAACCAGCTAGTCGTCCGCATATGTTGCCTCAATTTTTTCTAAAAATAAATAATAAGGGAAAGGAGGTAACAAGTGTAGTGAGACAGTTTTGAGTTTGTTTAGTTCTTAAGCTTCGTGTGTCTTTTAGTCGAACCGAAGCCGCACCGCCTGGCCATGCAACCCGCCACTGTAAAGCGCGGTGGTTGCATAGTAGGTCGCAATATTATGTATTAATTTTAATGAAATTTGTTTGATTTGATTTGATATGCGATGTAAAGCAACGTTAGGCGCGGTTAGTACTTAGATGGGTGACCGTTTCAAGTGTTATAGAGTATCTCACCTACAAGCGAAAAAATAAAAACAAAAATTTTCAACATTAATTAAAAAAACACATTGATTCACTGATCATATAACCAAAATCAAAAAAAGCCACCCAGACACAAAAATCATCAAAAAACCACATTCAGTGGCAACAAAATCTGAAAAAATGTACGAACATTCGATAATTCTATAATAACCTAAATTTACCAATACCGAACCTTCAACATTCAAACAAAATATTACAACCCCCCCCTAAAAATACCGGTCATCAACAAGATCAAAACTACTATCCACACCTATAGTCACAACATTTTACTTGGTTTCGTTGATTTTCTACAACTCGTTTTCTATTTCAATTTTCATTATTTATTGATACTCGTAATACTATATACAATATCGGGATTCTCTTTGCAACCGACACCAAAACTTATTTCCATTCCATTCACCTCGCACCTATCGGGAATATTCTCAAATCTTTTCAACCGTAAAACGTCGGACCGTCGTGACAACTTTACGGGGTTATTTCAAAAAAATTAAATTTCCAGACAATAAAACTTTAATAACTTCTAAACACGAATTGGTTCAAACTTCGTTTTTATATTTAAAATTCCTCCTTTTCATTGCCGATTTTTCTATATAATTTTTATTTCCGAAATTTAAACTTTTGCAAAACTATTGCGCACTATCTAGACTTGACGGTAACATTTCCAGCTCTAAACAGGGGGTAAAAACGTTCATGCTTGACTTACGGAGCACGAAAAACGAAACGGAGTGTTCATACAAATATCGGAACACCGTGAACACAAAGCAAGTTAAGAAATTAATTGACAGTGACTCCTAAGTTAAGTCGAGTGGTATCTAAAATAGTTATTCTAAAAGTTATATGGTAAAAATTAATATACTAGTGGATTCGGTTCGGTTTCTATTTAACTTAAGTTGTAGTTTCCCACCGTCTAGTTAGGCTTTCCTATTTTGATCCTAGCATACTTGTCGTGACAAACTGTTAAAATCTAACTTCCCAAACCAAAACTTGCTAAAAAAGAGTAGTTTTTAAGTAAATCAATTCGCCGTCGCGGCCTAAACATAATAGTGAATTTTTTCAGAACAATTTTATATATTTTAAATAATTTATTTTTCGTGAAATTCATACATGACTAAATTTCTGCTGTGGAATAGTTATCTATTCCCAAATATTGTTAAATAAAATAAAACATGTTTGAAACTTTGTTAATGAAACTTAAATATATCCTCCAAGATATTGAAGTTTTTGGATGCATTGTTACTAGAACCCCTATGTTACATATTTAACTTATGTTTTGAAAAAGGTTTCTTTCCAAACATGCTAAAAATATCAACTGTGACACCTGTATACAAAACAGGTGATAGAACAGTAGTAAGAAATATTGCAATTTGTTTTTTATTATTATTTACAGAATTATATATAGTTTTTACAACCTCATACATACCATCTTCAGTACTCATACCTCCCTTAAAGCCATATTGATTAGGAGAACGGATTTTATTATAATAGAAATGTTCTACTATTCTATTTTTTATACATTTTTCTTAAACTTTTGCAATATTGTTGATTACCGAGATGGACCTGTAGTTACTTACTACTAACCGAGCAATTTGTGCATCCCGCATAACCGGCCACGTACGTGATTGGGTGGCACAGGCTGCTAGAGTCGAGCTTCCACGTAAGTGACCGGCGGCAACGGATGTGTTAACTAATTAGGCATCCCAAAAAATACTGAATAGTTATTTTACGTAATCTAATTCGGAATTTGGTTGTTACTTTTAAGCCCGAATAACTAATATTCTGATTGTGCGACGTTACACGTTGAAGAGATTGGTTTTGGTACAGAAGACAAGTTGGAAATTTTCAACTTCAAACTTCTGTTTAAATCTTGATTAAGTTTATTCATCAAAGACCGGAACTAAATTTGTTTCATTGCCCCGTGCCTACCTAATTCTTTTAATATCGTTCTTATCAAAACTAATATTGGCGAATTTTTAAACTTTACACTTGTCCTATTGGTGTTTCTAGTTTCCAGCACCAAAATTACCACAAAATTAGAAAAGCAGCATAGAAAATCTGTAGCAACACAATTTCAAAAATAAAATACTAACCAACTAGGAACGAATTTTGATAGTGATTCTTTAAATTCTTCTCTCTATCCTTAAAATAGTTCAAACATCTGCGTTCATTTTTGTTCGGTATAATGTGTTTTTACATATTAAATAGGAATCTTTTACCAAGTTATTTTCTCTTCAATAACTTGAGTTCTTTTATAATTTCTACTAATAGTCTCGCGTTGCATGTATATTTGTTTGTTAGTGGATCTTGTTCTACGTCTGCCTGCTTGATAATTTATATAAACCTCAGAATGCTTTTATGAAATGCATCGTATAATTTATTTCCTAGGAGGTTTTAAATGTATTTCGTGTAGTGAATCCGCCGTAATAGTGGAGACAAATTAACTCAGAAATGCGTTATGTTTCGGAATAATTACGGGAAGCTTGGATTTCCGTGAAACTGTTTGATATACACTTAAAGTAGCTTAAAATAAAAAGTTATACAGTTATACGCTAATTGATTGTTAATTGTTTACAAAAAAATTTTTTTAAGTGAAATTGTAATAACACAATGAATTTCAAAGCAATTGTATTCAAATTGATATTCTAGCGATTGTTGAGATCACTGAAAAAGAATATAATGTTGAAAAGTAAAAAATTAAAATGGTTAATCCAATATGGCTGACTTTAAGTAAAATATTTCATAAAAAACCATTGCCCAAGGAATCACTACTTCCATATCCAGATTTTGTAGCCAAGTCTAAATCCTAATGTAATATTTTATTCCCTTTAATAATAGAGTGGAGGCGATAAAGGGGGTGGCAAATGTAAAAAAAATTAAAAGACCTTGGTTCCCGTATACCCACTAAATTACAATTTAATTTTATATTCCCTTAACAATAGGGTGGGGGTGGTAATGAGGGTGGCAGAAGGTGTAACTAATGCCAAAATAAATTTTAAAGGCCCTTGGTTCTCGTACACTTACTAAATCTCAATTTAATTTTTTACTCAATTCAATAATAGGGTTGGGATGGACTTTTACCTGCTTGCTTTGTCTATTTACCCTAATTTACCCCCAACCTCTTCAACGAAATTAGATCAAAATACAATCTAGTTCCAGATCTCATTACAATACATAAGTGTACTTAATTTCAAGTCAGTATCTTAAACGGTTCTAGAGTAAACGTGCGCACCAAAAAAAGTTACAGACAGACCAACAGACAGGAAATTTTTTTGCTCAAATTTAAAATATCGACGTTTCATGACATTTTAAGCCTATTTCAACAAAAAAACATATTTTTTTTGCGTTACTATAGTTCCACTGGGCGTGGAAGTAATAGAACGTAACTCAAAGAATTTTAAATAAATTTCGTTCTATTGAGCATTGAGAGTCAAAATAATATATAGCAATATAAAAATTTGTGATGTTTTATTTAAAATTGAACAATATAAATTCACCAAAAAATTTTTGACAGTTCGGGCAACTAAAGCCAGAACAAGTGGAGCAGGCTACGGTACAAAATAATCCAGCTTTCCTACAACCACACAGCCTGTTTTGCATCAACAAAAATCATTTGAAGCAGTTCGTTTGGGGTTGGATCTTGGGTCATGGCAATTGCCGATATACTCGAATCCTCTCGTTTCCAACTAGTCCGGGTGAAAACAGTTACCGACCGGGAAAATTTATTCGGATGAAATATTTTTATATTATCTTGTTCAAAATGTGCTCCTTTACAAGAAGGTACAGTTTGCCAGATGGAAATGTGATAAGGAATTGTTTAAAAAAAGTTTTTTAAAGAAATTTAAAAAAATGACTTGCTCGTTTTGGAAAAAATGGTTTCGTATTTATCACAGCGAAACAAACAAAAAATCTTAGACATTTTTATCTAAAGTTGATGGACTTCGCGAAAAAAATTCATGAAATCTGAAAAACGAGAAATTTTCGATTTCCGGTGCTCAAAAACTATATGTAAATTAATGTTTTTTAATGTAAGAAAAAAATTTGTATCTATTCTTTGATGCTGATACCACAATAAAATGTAGATCAATTTTATTATTTTTTAGCTTAAGTGCTTGTTTTTATTAAGAAGCGCGCGCACGCCAGTCAGCGTAGCATTAGATCTAGTGAAGTTACAAAAAACCGTTGATGTTCTCAAGGCATTAGGTAGTGGCTTATAGTTGAATAGCGATCAATTTAGTGCATTCGAGAAACTATATTTACAATGGTTGGAGAAAAAAGGTGAAACAGCTGATGATGCTAGAATAAATATTATTTCGCGTTCGGGTCGAATAAAACTTAAATTGAATAATATCCCATGCACGTCAGATGCCATATACTTGCATATTTTGACAGCATTTGCGCAAACATATAGTTGGAAAAATGTAATATTTCCCACATACATTGAATTAGATCTAACACGTTTTGGTTACAAATATGAGGATAATATGCTTGTCCCTATATTTATGACAAAAATTCCTTTGCCAGATGGCTTATTAAAAACGTACCATTGTAAAAACTTATGTAATACCAATGTATGTAGCTGTAAAAAATAACGTTACTTGTACATCTATATGCGGCTGTGATTCTTGACTATTATAAATATGTGGAAGTTGTATAATCATTTTAATTGTATTTTAAAGGAAATTAAATAAAAAGTAAAGTTCAAGATACATTGTATATTTTATATTACTCTACTTACAATTATTTTATTTATATTAAATATGTGCAATGTTTCGTATTTTGTACAATTTGTTTTATACTTCAGTGTATGCACGACGAGCTAATGCAAGCGTATATTCTATAAAAATACCCATTTTGTTTATAGTGAGGCGCTGACTGGCGTGCGCACATCTTAACAATTAAAAAACAAGCATTTAACATAAAGAATAATAAAATACATGTACAGTATATTGTGGTATAAGTTTCAAAGAATAGATAAAAAAATTTCTTACATTAAAAAACAACTTTCATACAGTTTTTGAGCCCTGAAAATCGCAAATCTCGCAATTTTTGACATTTCAAGAATTTTTTCTCGAAATCTAGAGAAAAATGCCTAAAAATATGTTGTTATTATTTTGGTGTGAAAAATATAAAAACATTTTTTTTCGAAACGAGAGAGTCAATTTTTCTAATTTGTTTAAAAAACTTTTTTTAAATCATTCCTGATCACATTTCCATCTGGCAAACTGTATTTTCTTATGAAGGAGCGCATTTTGAACAAGATGACACAAAAATATTCTGTACGAATAAATTTTCCCGGTCGATGACTGGTTTCGCCCGGACTAAACTTACTAGTAACGTCTTAAGAATAAGATTTTTTACAACTGTATGTACAAATATATTTTTATATGTACACTCTAAAAATTGAATAAAAATTGTTTTAATATAATTTTATAATAATTGTGAAAAGACATATAATGAAAATAAATAAATAAATATCTTAAACCTTAATTAGACAGAAAATATGTCATTTTAAAAACAAATACCATGTTGCGATACACGATTGAAAAGGAAATTTAAAGATGAATCAGATAGGTAAAAGAAATATACAGGATACTATTTAAAATAACAAAGTTTAGATCATTTCCGCATTTAACTTCTTAAATACCAAAGTTACAGAGTATTACATGTCACCTGGGTCACACGGTACATAAAGAAAATATACGGAATTTCCTTCTTTCAAGGTCCTACTATAAATATATGCTAGGAAGGACAACGATATTTTGTTTAATAACAATTATAAAGATTTATTTTATCTCAATTTTCATTAATTTTGAAGCATTACTTTTTAAATTTTGTATATTTATAATAGAGAGCCTAAATTTAATGTTTAAGATATAATAACTCAAATTATTTTAAAGAATACATTTCAAGTTTTAAGAAACGCATCTTTAAAGTTCAAACGGAAGCAATAAATCGTTGAAATTAGTCGTAAAAATTAAAATTTGGTACTTTTTCAAATTTTCCAATTTTTCAAGTGCTGTATATTAACAAATACATTTTTTAGATTCTTTTCACACATACATCTTTTCAGAGGCGGATCATGGGTATAATGTGCTCCAAGCTGAACTAGAATTTGCGCCCCCGCCCCCTTTACCTTTACTACATTTGTCTGTTTTTAACATGGACATACAATGAAAAAACAAAACAATTTTATTTCGATTCCATAACTCAAAAAACGGAATACGAAATTTCAACAATCAAACAAAATGAAAACAATCAAAATTTGACTTTAGTCTAAAAAAATTTGTTTTTTTTTGTTGCTGACTTCTTTTCACCTTGCGACCTTTTTTGAGATTTTTATTATATCATGAAATATAATCAAATAATTTAAAACCAAATAATTAAAAAAATATTTGCAGGAAATTTTGGGCCACTCAAATTTTGGCGCCCAAAGCGCTAGCTGTCTTTGCTTGCTAGTTATCCGCCTCTGCATCTTTTGTTTATTACTTTAAGAGTAAACTGTGAAAGTTCCAAATTTTTACTTAAATATTTTAAAAATAACATAGCTTTAACAGATATTATAGAAAAATTGATCATAATCATAATAATTAAACTTCGGTCAAAAAAAAATGTACAACCTACAGTTTTGATTTTAGAATAATACTTTCAATATAATTTTCATGTAATGTAAAATTTTGCCTTCTTTCAAATGGATGTAATAGTTTCTTACAAACATTTATATTTTAAAAGATTTTTGAAGAAAACTGGTATATTGCAACTAATTTGTTAAATAAATAATAGAAGCGGGCATTCTTTTGTTGAAATTTTTTTGACAGTTCTAACACCCAATTAAATTTCGTTATTTCTTGTCATGTGACACAAATCACCCAATCATTTTAACATTACACTGACAACACCATTCAGGGAAATTTTTAATCGCTATGACAACAAAATTATTTAACTTTGACAACTTCATAATAACTTCCAAGTAAATTTCAAAATGTCACGTTTTGGCAATGCCAATTCTCAATCTATAAACGCGCTAATAAAATCTATTGCTGAATTAAATTTTAGCAACTGTACCTTTACCAGCTCTACTTTTAATAAATAATTGTTTTGTTGTGTTGCAACTTTTTGAATTTTTTTTTTCAAAAAATTTTCTGACCGAATATCCCACTGACATTGACAAATATCTCGTAATTTTATGACAAATTTCGCAAGCACGTTGCTTGGTAGTAGCCATCCGCCTTCGGCCTCGGGCTATTACCAAGCAACGTGCTTTCGATTGTCATAAAATTATATCGTACATTATCAATATCCTAGGGATATTATAGCTGATAACATTTTATATGTTGTCCGTAACATACTCATGAATGTCCAGTAAAAAGTTACAGCTTCCAGGAATTTTTCCGAAGTGATAACCTACTTTGACTACACTCTAGCAGTAGTCATTGCATTAGAAATAGGTCACATGAATGATGACATTGTAACATAAATTGATCAATGTTTTTCTAATTTATAATATAAAATAAAATGGCCGAAATGACGCAAAGCGCTTATCCCAATTCTATATCATTGCCCTGTAGATTATAAATATCACTTCTTTGAACCTCTATTATACAGGGTGAGCCATCTAAAATGAAACAGATAGGTATTAAGGTAGTTCAAATGTGCTTTTAGAGGGCGGAATATTATACATAATATTTTTAGTCGCAAACTCCTCTATAAATCCTTATTTTTACTATAAGGAACCTAACCAGACTGCAACCAACAGCTACTCTCCGGGCTATGTGCCCCGCCGAGCGCTGAATTACAAGTTACAAGCCTGGCGCGTTAAGTGCAATAATTGCATATTACCATCAACGTTTTGATGGTAATATGCAATTATTACCATCAACGTTTTGATGGTAATATGCAATTATTACACTTAACGCGCCAGGCTTGTAACTTGTAATTCAGCGCTCGGCGGGGCACATAGCCCGGAGAGTAGCTGTTGGTTGCAGTCTGGTTAGGTTCCTTATAGTAAAATAAGGATTTATAGAGGAGTTTGCGACTAAAAATATTATGTATAGGTATTAAGGTAGTTCAAATAAATTTTTTTAAAATACGCTCTGATATTTTCATTTTTCACCTGAAAGTCACTGCACTCTTTCGCTTTTCAACAATAAACCCTAAAATTATAAACGATGTAGGTAATATTGCAAGTGATACTTCATTTAAAAGGCCTTTCTCCTTTGAATACCTCACTACAAACTGTCAAATTTTATTGATTCATTTTCAAGATACTCAAAATTCAACTTACAGATCTGTTCATTATTTACTCATGTAAAAAAACTTCAGATATATTTTCGTCATTTATTTCTAATGAACTGTTAAGATAATATATTCGAAATAAAAAGAATATTCTATGAAAAATATTTTTTTGTAGCATTGCTTTACTAATATTATTAAAGAAAGGAAGTTATAATAATAATAATAATAATCTTTTATTAATCCAAAAGATCAACAGATATTGATATAGGATAAGTCAAAAGAAAGAAAGAAAAAATAGTATAAACAACAACAAAGAAATTGAAATTAAAAAGCTAAATATTCATCTACACTATAGAAGGCATTGGTGAGTAATATATTTTTAACAGTAGATATAAATTTTTTAATACTGCTTTTAATACTTAGATCTAGTTTATTATACAGAACCGTACCGACATAGTAAGGATTGGATTTTTAAAATTCTAGCCTGTGTAATGTATGCTGCAAATTTTCTCCGTGACGCGTGTAGTATTCATGAGAGATATTTTGAAAAGTGAATAGATTGATATTTTTTTTTACAAAAGTTAATATTTCAAGTATATATAAACAGGGCAATGTTAAAATCTTTTGTGCAATAAAGGTTTGTTTGCAGGATTCACGAAACTGCAAACCGTACATAGAACGTAACGCTCTTTTCTGCAGCACAAATACACGGCTAGCTGTACTAGCATTACCCCAACAAATCACTCCATACCTAATTATTGATTCAAAGTTTGAATGATAAAAAATTTTAGCAACATTTTTACTTGAAATTTGGCACATTCTCTTTAGAGCAAAACAAATACTTGCACACTTCTTGCTTACATAGTCAATGTGAACTTTCCAGTTTAATGACATCAACATATATACCTAGTAGCTTAAAATCTGTAACTTGTTGGATTGTTTTATGCTGAAGTTTAATAAGTGGACTAGATATATAGTTAGCAGTAATAGGATGAAATTGCATAGAAAACGTTTTTTCTTGGTTTATTGCCAGGTTATTTGAATTAAAATATTTAAAAAGAGAAAACAAATTATCCTGCAGAAGTTCAGATACTAAATTTAAATTTTGATTACATGAAACAAAGGACATATCATCAGCAAAGGCACAGTAAAAAGTGGATATGAAATTTTCAACATCGTTTATATATAACAAGAATAGAAGTGGGCCCAGAACACTACCCTGGGGAACTCCAATATCGACTTCCATTTTATGGGATCTTTTTCCATAATAATCAACAAACTGCTTTCTGTTGAAAAGGTATGATCGCAAAATCATATTATTATTATTGCCTTATGCCTTAAAGAGAAACACAATGCAGTTACGAACACGTGTTTCGGAGTTATTGCTCCTCATCAGCGTAGCCTAGCTTAGCAAATATATCTTATAGTTGAGCAAATAAAGGTAGGAAAGTACAGTACACAGTACACATTTAGGGCCTCAAATGAGAGCAGCCAGTACGGGGAGCCCTATGTGTACTGCTCTATTTCCACCCGGCAAACACAAAATAAAAGTTGAAGGGCTTATAAGGTTAAATAATTAAAGAAAGTTATTGCCTTATATCTCAAAAATAAATAAAAATGCAGCTACGAACACGTGTTTCGGAGTTATTGCTCCTCATCAGCGTAAAGAATATATCTTATAGTTGAGCAAAACTAATAAAGGTAGGAGTACAGTACACAGTACTCCATTTGTGCTTTCATACTTCATGTGCCACATATAGGACCTCAAATTAGAGCAGTCAGTACGAGGAGTCCTATGTGTATTGCTCTATTTCTACCTGGCAAACACAAAATAAACGATGAAGGGCTTATGAGGTTAAATAATTAAAGAAAAAAATTTATTGCCTTATACCTCAAAAAAAAACAACATTGCAGCTACGACGCGTGATTCGGTGTTATTGCTTCTGATTAGCGTAGCGTAGCTTAGCAAATATATCCTATAGTTGAGCAAAACTAATAAATGTAGGAAAGTACAGTACGCTGTACTCCATTTGTACTTTCATACTTCATGTGCCACATTTAGAGGCTCAAATGAGAGTAGTCAGTATGAGGAGCCCTATGTGTACTTCACCATTTCCACCTGGTAAACACAAAATAAAAGATGAAGGACTTATGAGGTTAAATAATTAAAGAAAGAAATAAGTTATTGTTTTCCTTAAGTTAAACCAAAATCATATTGTTAGCTACCTCTGAGTACTATTTAGACATGTATTTTACAATTGCTAAAAGGGTTGAATAACCAAACTATTTTCACAAAATGAAAAGTGTTGCAACAGTACAAAAAAAATGATTCATTGAATAGCATCCAGACTAGCATATGAACAGAAAATATATTTGTAGTAACAAAGCTCTGAGAGACTGGATCATCAGTGGTTAACAAGACACTAAAAGTGAATTTCCAGTAAGGAACAAAGCAATTGAAATTGCAGTTTTAGTACATATTATTGCAGACCAAACCATAAACACAAGAAAATTAACTACTGCTACTACAACGAAGCGCCTTATCTGGGCAAATACATTCTTTTAAATTAATTAACGGTAAGTTCCCCTCTCCCTTATAAGGTAAATGATTTAATATTCAGGTATTATTATTATTCATCCTCTTAAATATTAGGTAAATCCTACTTATTGTAGACGTTTAATTTCTGCCAACAATTCATCCAAAGTTTTAATACTACATAATATGTCTTAATTTCTCCGGTCATGCAAAGTAGAACCATGAATAGCAATATCTACAATCATTTTCAATAGATCCGTTTGTTCCTCTTCTGCTCGTGGTCTTTCACCTTTACTTATCTCTTTTTCTGATAATTTCCCTGATTTCGAATGTTTTTTCCAAAATTGTGCCCATTATCCCTCCAACCTACTTTCTTTTTGTCTTACTTGATTCTGAATTTTCTCTTTTAAGTTAGTTTCTAACTTATCTTTCGATTTATCAAGTTGTTTAACTGTTTGTTGCTGTTCATATATCCAGTTTCCAACTAAATCACAGTTTATTAGATCCATGTTTTCCCTAATGTCATCTTAGGATTTATAGGTGCTTGTTTTACAATCGGATATATCTCTCTCGAGGTAGATGGTGTAGCAGTATCTATAACAGTAACAGGAGAAGCCGCAGCTGATATGGTTACTGGTGTGCTTTGCTTGTTACTTTTGAAGAAAAATTTTTTGTGGTCATAGTTTCATCCCAAAAACTAAAGAGGCTTCCCTTTTTGTTCAATAACAATGTCTCATTTTCGTTAATAATATCATTATGTACTTTTGTGTAATAATATTATTATGTACTTTTTGTGATGTTACCAGAATTTTTTATTCTGTTCCAAATTATAACCGTGCTTTGTTGTAAATGCTTTTTCTTTTTCTGGGGATTTACCTTTACAAGTGACTGGAACGATTTGTCATTTTCTAACATGTTTTACAAAAAATTGCCTTAAATAATATTTTTAATAACTGACAATTCACCGCCAAATACATGACTTAACTATGAATTTGATGAACTTAATGCGCAATACGATTCATGTGTATTTCACGTGATACAAGACAAACATAGAGAGCAATGCGCGTACCTCAGTGAACCACGTTTTATAGCAATTGTTTGCATTTTTGTTTCGCCGGACAGAAACTAAGAAACATAAATTTTTGGGTAAGTACAGTGTACAAAATGTCTTATCATGTATTTATATACAATTAATCCTTAAAAATTTGGTTTCTTACAAGAATTGAAATACTTAAAATTTAGTAATTGCAAGAATAATACGAAATAGCTTGTAAGCAAGAATGGCCTTTATTTCGAGGAGCGGGCGAACGTCTTGACTGTTCGCATTTTTAAAAGTTACTCGCATACCACCATAATGCAAATGAAAATTCATACTAGACATTCTTGATCATTCGCAAGACATTCGAGTATTCGCATTAAACAGCGAGTGGATTTTGACAATCGGTAAATGTGCGAACGATGATATAACCTAAATTTTATTTCAAAATCTTTAAATTTATTAGGTTCGTGATATGGTATAAATCAAAGTCTCTTGTGTTGCAATTTGTTGATAATGGGCGATTTACAATATATTGCGAACATTGAATATATGGAAAATGTATTTATTTCATAGGGCCCTCCTCCAATTTTCTACGTTGGTCATCTTTTTGAGTAAATTCCTTAGAAAATTTACCAGACGCGAGTTTTGGATTTTTCTTTATAAATTCCAGTATTAACCGTTTTTGTTCAGTAGAAGCATTAGCAGTTCTGCGTGGAGTCTCCATTACACAATAAATTATTAACAAACAAATGTTTTTCTTTGTGAATACAAATATAACCTACAACAAACTAACATGAGCTAACAATCAAGAAATGTCGGTCGACAATGCTATTCTGTCATCCCTACCAGAGTGAAATTAGATATTTTTCGAAACTGAGATGTTGCCAAGTGCTATTTTACGTGCGATTAATTTCGTTCGTGTACATATGCGAAGTGCAGTCGAGAATACCATATGTTGAAAGTGTTCGCAAATACACCGCTCGCATTAACACGTATACGCACAACTGCGAAGTATGTCAAGAATAGCGCTGCAGATATGGTTGATATGTCAGTTTTTGAGATTAAAATGTTTTATTTCAGTTTTCCTGAAACCAGACAGATGTTATAAATTATCGACGAAACAAAACAATAATCCACAAAGTAACCTGCTTTCTCTATACAAGACATAAGCGTTTAGTCATCTCACAGAGTAGGACGAGAGCCATTTTTTCTGTGATCATCTGTCAATTTAGTGAGAATTTTAATTGGTCGAACTTTTTACGGCGAAGATAAGAATTCAACTATACGGTGTATGTATCTCAAATGGTTAATATATATTATTATTATTATTATACGGAAATTTTCAACATTCTACGTAGGCGCTTACGCCTTATGCGTATATTGTGTAAAGGAACATTTCAAAGTACATGTTGGTTATTGTTTACGTTTTACGTCATACGGCTAAGTCTTATGTCAAGCCATTCTGTAACGGCCTTTAGAATTGAAATAAGAAGAGCTTTTTAGCCCGGTTCATTTAGTTTAAGCTCAGAGTGTTTTACTTTAAACTTTTGGTGTTTAATAATTCATTATGTGAGCAATGACTTGATAAACCTTTTAATATGTTGAATTTTAGGAACTGTAATAAAAATGAAATTGTAAGTATCAAAGGAATACCATAATTTTAGGTATATCTAGAAAAATTTTTAGATTTGTAAAATTTGTGGAATGACGTTTAAGATTAATTCATGATTTTATTTTTTAAGTTGAAATTTAATGAAGAATTATTATTGTATTAAGAATACCCAATGGCTTTAGGTATAGATCCAATAGATCCATATCGTCGTAAACATTCATATTGCTTTCTGTTACTTCAGTCTTGGCGTTTAAATAAGAGTGTCAACAGCAGCCCATATACCCCAAAAGAGCAAGAACGTATTTTTTGTGCAGGTACCGCGCGCACAATGCCCTTTGCTGCAGTTGCAAAATGCAGTATTTAGTAACAGATCAGGAGCCGGTGGCAAAAGGGTTTGAATCGATTCCAAACTATTGTTAACAATCGTTCACCCAATTTTTCTGAAGTTGAACATTATCAATCCATTTTTGTAAGTGCAAATACAAAATTTCTAAATAAATGTTGATACGATGCATTAAACGCGGACGCTATATTGGATAATTTTACAGGCTTATTTAGTCTGGTTTTCTTTGTGAGAATAAAAACATTTTTCCTTTCTTCTACATTGCCAGAAGTAAGGAAATCCTATTTTCAGATATTGTTCCTAGTGCACTTTCTTGTATTTTAAAAACTTCAGCACAATCCAAGTATGTGATTTTGGAGCAATGACTTTATGGCTTTATGATTAATAATTGAAGTTTGATTGACTTCATTACTTCATCAGCACTTATTCATTCTCTAGAACATATGGGAAACATGCACTGCGGGCGTTGTTGTTCCGGGAAGTTTCTGCGGTCGTTGGTATGAAAAATACTAGGTTCTCGGGTTGAAACGCGTCTGAGATTGTTAATGTCTCGACGTTTCGGCTCTCATTTTGGAGCCATTTTCAAGAGAAAAAGGGGGTCATGAAAAAATTGTTAAAGAAAATAATGCTAGAAGTTCGTAGAACTGGTTAGATTCCGAGGTCCCAATCTACTTACTCCTTAGAGCGAACTCGCTGGCAGTATATGACGAAGTGTTATTTATACGAAAGCTGTCTGTTGGAGGGAGAGTGGTGAGGGATTGAGGGTCCGTTGATGGAGACATCAGAGCAGAACGGCTGCTATCAAGATTATGAGGTGTGGATGAAGATTGTGGCGCTAGTCTGGAGATCAATGATTTCCACGCGACTGGAAAGCGATGAATGTCATCCCTTTTGTTTAGACAATTGGGACGTTTTTCAATCTTAATTGCTTCGTGGATTATTCTCGGTTTCTGGAAAAATGACGGTGCTATAATTTTGGTGCTATCGAAATCTACATTATGGCCTGTTAGGAGGCGGTGTTGGGCAAGTGATGATGTGGGATCGGATTGGTTTGTCCAATGTAGGTTTGGGGACAGTTTGAGCAAGGTATTTCGTATACACCGTGGGAATCATTAGGTATTTAGTCTTTTGGGGTTCTGATTAAATTGGAAATTGTTTGCTGTGTTGTGAATATGGTTTTTATGTTATCGAATTTCAGGACTTTTGAAATTTTGTCTGTGGCACCTTTGATGTAGGGTAGAAAGGCTTTTTGCTGAGGAGGAGTTTCTGTCTGTTGAATTTGGGAAGAATTTTGTGCTTTGTGTATGGATCACGTTATATGTCCTTTGTCGTAACCGTTTTGTAGAAGTACTTCTTCTAATGTTTATGGTTCGGATTGTCGGTTGTGATTGTCTTTTAGTCTGAGAGATCTGGTTACAAGAGTGTCGACAACGGAATTTATTTGTGATGGATGGTGGTGTGATTTTGAATTAAGGTGACAGTTGGTGTGGGTTGGGTTTCTATACACAGAGTAGGAGAATTGATTTAATTGGATGGAATCTGCGGTATGTTCTTGGTGAAACATATTCAATAGAATAATTATAAATATTCAAAAGAATAGTTACAATACGCACTTGGTTTATTGTTTCATTAGTTCTGTTCATATTTCTCTGACATATATTTCGGCCTTAATAACTTTTTTTAAGACTCTTTGATAATGGTAAATCCGAACAAAACTAATGAAACAATAAACCAAATGCGTATTGTAACTATTCTTTTGAATATTTATAATTATTCTGGAGAATTGATTGTTGTTTTGTTTTGTAATAAGGACATCTAAGAAAGGGAGGGAACAATTGTTTTCGATTTCAATAGTGAACTGGATCTAAGGGTGTATATGATTAATGTGGGCAGGAAGTTGTTTAGATGTCATCTACGTATCCTAACCAGCAGGTAAGCTTCAGTTCGGATGAATTCAGGGCTAGGGTTTCGAAGTTGTCCACGTAGATGCTGGCTATGTCGGGGGACAGAAGTGATCCAATTGGAACTCCTCTCCCTTGTCTGTAGTAGTTGCCTTGAAAGAGAAAATAGGTGTTGGACAGATAATGTTCTAGAAAGGTCAGAGTGCTGGTAGAAATATTGCGTTTAGTTTTGAGAACGTTTAGGGCTTCAGTGAGTGGGATATTGGTGAATAATGACACAATATCGAAACTGACTAGAATGTCGTTCTGGGAAATAGAGTAATTTTGAAGAAGATCAATGAAATGGGTGAAGTTTTTAACATAGAAAGGGGCTTGTTCAGCAATGGGTTGTAGAGTATGGGCTAGATGTCTCGCTAATTTGTGAGTTGGGGAAAATAAATTCCATTGTCAACACTCTTGTAACCAGATCCCTCAGACTAACAGACAATCCGAACCACAAACATTAGAAGAAGCACTTCTACAAAACGGTTACGACAAAGGACATACAGGGTGTCTCACCGGGAATTGAATCGATCGATATAGAGAAAAGCACGCATCAGAAAATTTTTAAAATTTAGATAATTACTAATGTCGGTGTGGCCAATCCAACTAAAATAATTACAAGCAGCTGGCACTTCCGTTTATACCGGAAGTCGATACCAACTTGCTTATTTCAAATGGAACACCCTATATATTTTAGGGTTTTCGAAAAGAGCATAATCGAAAATAGTCGAAAATATGTAGCATATCCTATACATAAACCTATCCGTTTCAGAGATATTTTATATTTTATAGAAAATTTGACAGGTGCAATGGTTTGCAAGAACCGTTATAACTTTCTTCGTGTCAAAGATCCTTATTTGCTTCTTATCACGTAAAAAGAACACAAGGAGAATTACGTTCTACAACTGAAATAAATTCAATAATATCATATCAAGTTTAGGTCAAATGGAACACCCTGTATTTTTTTACGTCAAGTTGTGTAAAATTGAATTTCCTTTTTTCTGATATTAGAATTGTTGTAATCATTTCATCAAAATAGCCATGATTAGAAAAAATCAGTCATTATCTTATGTCAAAAAATGCCAGCACGTTTAAATCATACCAACGAAAACTTCTCCATAAATATTAAACAAATTTAAAAAGTCTTCGTGGGTGTAATTTAAACGTGCTGGCATTTTTTGACATAAGATAATGACTGATTGTTTCTAATCATGGCTATTTTGATGAAATGATTACAACAATTCATGAATTTCTAATACAATCGCAAATATTTCAAGAAGTTGTAACTTTAACACCCACAATGCTAATATTAGAAAAAATGGAATTCAATTTTACACAACTTGACGTAAAAAAATAGAGAGTGTTCCATTTGACCTGCACAAGTTTTCGCGGTTTGAAGTTGACAAAATGTAACGCGAAAAACGGAACACTTGGTATGATATTATTGACTTTATTTCAGTTGTAGAACGTAGTTCTCCTTGTGTTTTTTTTATGTGACAAGAAGCAAATGATGATCTTTTACACGAAGGAAGTTATAACGGTTCTTGCAAACCATTGCACCTGTCAAATGTTCTATAAAATGTCAAATATCTCTGAAACGGCTAGGCTTAAGTATAGGATATGCTACATATCTTCGACTCAGAATTTTATGCTCTTTTCGAAAACCCTAAAATATATAGGATGTTCCATTTGAAATAAACAAGTTGGTATCGACTTCCGGTATAAGCGGAAGTGCCAGCTGCTTGTGATTATTTTAGTTGGATTGGCCATACCGACGTTAGTAATTATCTAAATTTTCAAAATTTTCTGATGCGTACTTTTCTCTACATCGATCGATTCAGTTCCCGGTGAGACACCCTGTATAACGCGATCCATACACAAAGCACAAAATCCTTCCCAAATTCAACAGACAGAAACTCCTCTTCAGCAAAAAGCCTTCCTACCCTACATCAAAGGTGTCACAGACAAAATTTCAAAAGTCCTGAAATCCAATAACATAAAAACCATATTCACAACACACCAAACAATTTCCAATTTAATCAGAACCCCAAAAGACTATATACCTAATGATTCCCACGGTGTATACGAAATGCCTTGCTCAAACTGTCCCCAAACCTACATTGGACAAACCAATAGACGGATTAACAATAGAACATGTGAACATCGTCTTGCAGTTAGAAAATCCGATCCCACATCATCACTTGCCCAACACCGCCTCCTAACAGGCCATAATATAGACTTCGATAACATCAAAACCATAGCACCCTCATTTTTCCAGAAGCCGCGAATTATCCGCGAAGCAATTGAGATTGAAAAACGTCCCAATTGTGTAAACAAAAGGGATGACGGTCATCGTCTTTCAGTCGCTTGGAAGTCATTGGTCTCCAGACTAGCCCCACAATCTTCATCCACACCTCATAATCCCGATAGCAGCCGTTCTGCTCCGATGCGTCTATCAACAAACTCTCAACCCCCACCACTCTCCCACCCACAGACAGCTTTCGTATAAATAACACTTCGTCAGATACTGCCAGCGAATTCGCTCTAAGGAGTAGGCAGATTGAGGCCTTAGAGACGGATCGTGGTGAGATCGGAGGAGTAGGCAGATTGGGACCCTGGAATCGAACCAGTTCTACGAACTCCTCGCATTATTTTCTTTAACAATTTTTTCTTGACCCCCTTTTCTCTTGAAAACGGCTCCAAAACCGGAGCCGAAATATCGAGACATTAATAATCTCAGACGCCGTTCAACCCGAGAACCTATTATTTTCCATATACTATACTGCAAACAAATTTAGTGTGGTATTAATAAAGAACAAACGTTTATTAAATGTTGGTGATTATCTTAAGGACGAAAAATATGTTTGTCATAATATCTATAACTGGTAAATTCTGTAATAAATACTCGTGTTTAGCCACCATCATAAATTTCTATAAATATAGCTATTGAATGGAAAAACTATTCTTGATCCAATTGGTATATTAATAGTCACGTCAATCATTAATTTTCTTTTATTCATTAAAGAATTATAATTTCGTTTAAGCACAGGAAGCGATTTTTTTATAGAACCAACTTTGACAGCTGGTTCCGTAGTGTAGCGGTTATCACGTCTGCTTTACACGCAGAAGGTCCCCGGTTCGATCCCGGGCGGAACCAATTTTTACAAATTTTTTAACAATATAAAATGAATTTTTCATTATTTTATCTAGAGATGTCTCAGAAATTCGAAACCAAAAGGAGAATATAGAAATATTTTGAAATAACAAAGAATTTAAAAAAAATATATTAACTCGAATTAATTATTATTATTATTTATTTCCTATTACTTTGAAAATATCTAAAATGAAATTACAGAATTTGCTACTTTAAAACAATACAAAAATCCTATCGTCCTACTGTCACTTTGACACTCGAGCTTTTTTATTTATTACTCGGGCGCCAGTTCAAGCCAGCAGTGATTGAACAACACTACCCAAAAGTCGATAAGCGAGACTAAGTAGCTCAGTGAAGAATCGGTCGATTCCAGTGGGTCAACAAGGGAAATTAATCTTTCACAAACACAACAGTAAAACGCAGAAATTCAATAATATTTGAGTATATCACTGTAATCCTAGTGGCAACAACCCTAAAAAAAACAGAAAGCAAAATTAACACAGGTTTATATACATATGTTTAGGCAGTAGAGGGAGAATCGCAAGCAATATGGTAATATTAGAGGCAAAACGTATAAGCGGTAAAATTAGCGAGTTTATAATAAAATGGTTATTAAGCAGATATTGTACGGATACCAGAAAATGCGAAGCAAGCAGAATTATTTACAGTGGTAAAAACACGTTATAAAACATACTTGGCTAGTGCTTTACGACGTTAAGAGTACGGAGAACTAAGTATCGAGGAGCAAATATTTTGTCATGCAGGTTTTAATCATGCACGGACTCAAAAAAATATGTAAAGATAGAATGCAATTAATTACTCGGTATTAACGCGAAATTAACAGTAACGTGACTAGAGGTAGATAAAGGTAGACAGAAAAGAAAGAACCTGTTATCGTCACAGGGCCAGAGTCAGGTTTAAGAAAAGATAGAACCTGTTATCGCCACAGAGCCAGAGTCAGGTTTTAGAAAAGATAGAACCTGTTGTTGCCACAAGGGGCAAAGTCAGGTTAAGAAAAGATAGAACCTGTTGTCGCCACAGGGCCAAAGTCAGGTTAAGAAAAGATAGGACCTATTGTCGCCACAAGGGCCAGAGTCAGGTTAAGAAAATATAGAACCTGTTGTCGCCATGGGGTCAAAGTCACGTCAAGAAAAGATATAAAAGGAAATCACAGAAATAAGCAATTTACGAAAAATATTCAAACAGTAAAATATCCGAAAAATATCAATCAGTAAAATAAACAGAATGATAGAAAATATTCATAAATGTGCAAAAATTTACTAATAGTAAAACGCGGGATAAATGTTTCATAGTTATACTAGCCAAGTATTTAAAAATGTCTTGCTCTTTCCCACTTCGGTGGGCACTGGTACACTGGTAGTCGACTGCTCTCTTCAAGTTGTAGGATAACTACTGAATAAACTACCTGGTGCCGTTTATTTTATAGGCGTTCCCTACTTGGACAAGGTGAGGATCCCCACTGCTTGTAGAATCGCGCATGGACCAATGTATTGACTCAAGATGCTTTGAATTATTTAATATAATAATTAATTCAAATTCAAATAATTATTCTAACCAACTGCGAAAAAGAAACGGATTTATACGGCCACAGATAACTAATTATTGAATTAATTAATTCAAAGTATAAACAATAATAAATATCCCGGTGTTCAAATAGTAAATATTGCCCGCTAATATACTATCGTGCGCTTAAGACGGTACAATATAGATTATATCTTAACAGAAAATATTAGATAGAGTGCAATTAAATATATAAATCTTATGCAGATTTACGTAACGAAAAATGCTTCGTTAAACTACTAAAGTCAGACATTTATAGAGTTTGGAAAACATCTAGAATTGATTGGATCTGGCAAGAACTTTTTTAACACCAGATAAAGGGAGAGCTGAAACAAAAGTATACTTATAAAAAATTTGGAAAATTTTAAGAACAGCAAAAATCAAAAATTTTATTGATCCGTATTCTCAGCGAATGTTATACTACAATGAGCTTCGACATTTTTAAATTTATTTAATTTTGTATTAGTGAACAATAGAGATTATTTTTAAAATTACAATAACATGCTGATTCGATTAATATGTACCGAGATACACGGTTCTAAAATGTTGCAATAATAAAAGGGCTCGCTGTAACTCCCGAAGCAAAATCTGGGTGCGTGTGACGTTAAAAATGCTGATCATATGCGAAGATCACTCTTTTATATCCGTCTTTATGGAAATAATAATTGTCGTTTTTTGACAATGTAATAGAAAGTGAATATTGTACATATATATATATATATATATGACCAATAAAATCAACTTCGAGGAATGATAGATGTCAAAATGCACAAAGCAGGGTTCATCGTATTCCTCTTGAATCCCAATATTTTTTAGGATGTGCGTTCTGAATGGTATTATTACTAGAAACACAATAAAGTGTTTATAGCAGACACCGGTGAAGGTACCCATTATTAAATCCGTCGCATCGGCAGTTTGGTTCTCATCAGTGCAGAGCAGACCAAGACACCATCGATGCTGCGGTCTCCTGATCTTAACACCGCAGGTAACACCATGTCGGCGACCTGCAAATAGTACAAATAGGTCCCTTCAACGGAATCTGCCACAAACACTTTAAGAAGCCTCGACTAAGGCAAATGTGATAAATAAAGTCAACTTAGAGGAATGATATAAAAGGATGATAAAAATATTGGGATTCAAGCAGAATACGATGAAACGTGCCTTGTGCATTTTGACATCTATCATTCTTCCGCGTTTTACTGTTTACTGTAATTTTTGCACACATGAATATTTTTTATCATTCTGCTTATTTTACTGATTGATATTTTTCGGATATTTTACTTATTTTACTGTTTGAATATTTTTGGTAAATTGCTTATTTCTGTAATTTCCTTTTCTATCTTTTCTTAACCTGACTTTTGATCCGTGGCGACAACAGGTTC
Source organism: Leptura quadrifasciata (assembly GCA_963675555.1). Taxonomy (NCBI): domain Eukaryota; kingdom Metazoa; phylum Arthropoda; class Insecta; order Coleoptera; family Cerambycidae; genus Leptura; species Leptura quadrifasciata. The sequence goes on along the minus strand of OY776674.1, from coordinate 78,698,192 downwards.
TATCTTATCTTAAACCTGACTCTGGCCCGGTAGCGACAACAGGTTCCTTCTTTTCTTAAACCTAACTCTGGCCCTGTGGTGACAACACGTTCTATCTTTTCTTAAACCTGACTTTGGCCCTGTGGCGATAACAGGTTCTTTCTTTTATGTCTACCTTTATCTACCTCTAGTCACGTTACTGTTAATTTCGCATTAATACCGAGCAACTAATTACATTCTATCTATACATATTTTTTTGAGTCCGTGATTAAAACCTTCATGACAAAATATTTGCTCATCGATACTTAATTCTCCGTACTGTTAACGTCGTAAAGCACTAGCCAAATATGTTTTATAACCTGTTTTTAACACTGTAAATAATTCTGTTTGCTTCTCATTTTCTGGTATCCGTACACTGTCTACTTACTAACCATTTTATTATAATTTCGGTAATTTTACCGCTTATACGCTTTTGCCGCTAATATTACCATATTGCTTGCTATTCTCGCTCTACTGCCTAAGCATATGTATATAAACCTGTGTTAATTTTGCTTTCTGTTTTGTTTAGGATTGTTACCACTAGGATTACAGTAATATACTCAAATATTATTGAATTTCTGCGTTTTACTGTGGTATTTGTGAAAGTCTAAGTTCTCCTATTGACCCACTGAAATCGACCGATTCTTCACTGAGCTACTTAGTCTCGCTTATCGACTTTTGGGTAGTGTTGTTCAATCACTCCGGGCTTGAACTGGCGCCCGAGTAATACATAAAAAAGCTCGAGTGTCAAAGTGACAGCCTTATTTCTCGCACTGAACGAGCAAAAGAGCGTCACAGTAGGACGATAGGATTTTTGTATTGTGTTAAAGTGGCAAATTCTGTAATTTCATTTTAGATGTTTTCAAAGTAATAGGAATGTTAAATCAGAAATAATAATAATTAATAATAATAATAATCTGGTCGATAGCCGCGTGGATTAAGGCGCGAGTTGGCAATCGTGATTAATCACACAGGCATCGCACCACCGGATTCGAATCCTGGCTCCAACACTGGCACTGTCGGAGGAAATGGTTGTATGTCCACGTTTTTTCAATGTGTAACCCCTTCCGCACAATCCCCTGGCTTCTGGAATTGGGCGTTGTCTAATTTCTGTGGTGTTTATTTATTATTATTTATTAATTCGAGTCAATATTTTTTTTTAATTCTTTGTTATTTCAAAATATTTCTATATTCTCCTTTTGGTTTCGAATTTCTGAGACATCTCAAGATAAAATAATGAAAAATTAATATTATATTGTTAAAAAATTTGTAAAAATTGGTTCCGCCCGGGATCGAACCGGGGACCTTCTGCGTGTAAAGCAGACGTGATAACCGCTACACTACGGAACCAGCTGTCAAAGTTGGTTCTATAAAAAAATCGCACCGTGTGTTTAAACGAAATTATAATTCTTTAATAAATAAAAAAAATTAATGATTGATATACCAATGATTAATATACCAAATGGATCAAGAATAGTTCTTCCATTGAGTAGCTATATTTATAGAAATTTATGATGGTGGCTAAACACTAGTATTTATTGCAGAACTCACGAGTAATAGATATTATGACAAACATATTTTTCATCCTTAAGGTAATCACCAACATTTAGTCAACGTTTGTTCTTTATTAATGCCACACTAAATCCGTTTAGTCATTTAACAACGTCCAACCAACTTTAGTAAATGTTCGAAAACATAGCTGTCTTATTAAATTAATTAAGCAACGCTCACTCGACGTTGGTAGATTACCTACCAAAAAGTAGACCACCCTGCCAAAAATACCACATTAAGACACATAAAGAAATATAAACAATTTATATTTGACTTTTGACAAATTTTCATGATTTTCTATGAGCTTCTAAGGCTTATTGAACATATATAATAATAATAATAATAATAATAATAAAGCAGGAGGGGCTAACTTCTATCTATTAAGCCTTTGGTGAGTAGCGCCACCACTTCTCCAGCTAGGGGCGCAAAACCGAACCGGCAGCCCTAGTGCACCCGGGAGGGGAAAGCATCTTCCCCTCTGGTGTCGGTCGTGGGCCTGCTGGGCTAACCACCCACAGGCCCTAATCTTTGGTTCCAATAGGCCGAAGACAGGGCCCCCACGATCGACCCCGTTCGGATAGGGGTGGGCAAGGTGGTGGGGCCCAACCGGATAGACCGCCCGTTGACGACGTACGCAACGAACAAGGACGCTTTGAGTGGACAGATGAGCTGAGGGATGAACTTCTGCATTGCTATGAAAGCAGTGAGCCCGCGCGGAGGGGATACATAGCGCGGATGCATGCTCTGTGGTGTGAGAGGCTACCAGAGCATAGCGCCTTCACGCCACAAAATCTGCGTGACTATTTATCCCACCTTCGTAGTAGGGGCTACGTGAGGACTGCTCCTGGACCGTTGAATGAGGTGGTCGAAGGGCCGCCACATTCACCGGTTGAGGACGTAGTTCTCCTCGTTCCGCCAATACCAGAGGGTCTCAGTACCAGAAGGGGGTTACACCGTCTGAAAACCCCCGGGCCACAAGACCTGGCCAGAGTGGACGCTGAACTTCGCACAGCGCTACCAGAAGAGGCTGACATCTGGCACATAAATTGTGCCGTGTATGCCGCTGCTCAACGCTCGTCTCAGGTGGAGAGGCGAAATACCTCTTCCCCACAGGAGAGAGCGCAGCGGCGCATACAAAAGATGGAAGCCAAGATCCGGTCGGCGAGGCAACACGCATCCCGTATCCAATGTGTGATGGACTATATGGCGGCCAACAGGCCGTTCACGCCTAAAGTGCGTCGATTAGCCGCCAATTTAAGACGCGCCCATCACACACTTAATGAGGCAGTGCTGCGAACCACCAAACAGCACTGTCTCGACAGGATACGGATGCTAGTGACTTGCAAAAAGTCATTAGTGAGGCGGGCGAGAGGGCTTGTGGAAAATAAACTGTTCCGTGAAAAGCCCTCGCGCCTTTTCCAACCGCCTCCGCGTGTTGTAGAAAATCCGCCGACTGCAGATCAGGTGGAGAACTTCTGGAAAACGCTGTACGAGGAGAGGCTTCCACTCAATCGAGATTCTCCTGCCCTTGCACACTTTGAAGCCTTTTGTCAAAGGCTTCAGCGACCACAGGAAGTGTGCGAACCAATAACCCCAGAAGAAGTTCGTAGGGCTCTTGAGGGCTCTAAGAACTTTGCTGCTCCAGGTCCCGATGGGATAAATAACTTTTGGTGGAAAAAGTTATCGAGCACCCACCACCATTTGGCCAGAATTTTTAATTCCTGGTTAAATGGGGAGCAGCAAATCCCTTCTTGGGTTGTTGAGGGGCGGACAGTGCTGATCCCCAAGAACGGAGATTTGTCCAACCCAAAGAATTACAGACCGATAACCTGTCTAAACGCATGTTACAAGGTGTTTACACGCATTTTGTACATGCGGGTGCTCCACGCAGTTGAACCGGTTTACGAACGGATATATGAGCAACGAGGGTCGAAGAGAGGTGTCGCTGGCTGCAAGGAGAACCTGTTGATTGACAGATGTGTCACGCAGGACTCCATGCAGTATAAGCGGAACCTCTCTATGGCCTGGATCGACTACCGCAAGGCATTCGACATGACATCGCAGGAGCTCATTGTTCACTTGCTCCGATGTCTTGTGGTACCCGGTCCCGTAGTGAGATGTATTGAAGAACTGATGCCGCTCTGGAGGACTCGCTTTACCATAACATCGGGTAACGATAGAGTCCAAACAGAGTCGGTAACATTCAGAAGAGGAGTATTTCAGGGAGATTCCCTCAGCCCCCTTCTGTTTTGCATCTCACTACTGCCATTATCCGTCTCGCTCCGGAAAATCCGTGGCTACAACTGCGGTACCCCCGGCGACAGGAGGCATAAGGTCACCCATCTATTTTATATGGATGACCTTAAACTTTATGCCTCTGGAGAGAGGGATCTCCAACAGTCCCTTAGGGTGGTACAGGAGTATACGCAGGCTGTCGGTATGCAGTTCGGGTTGGACAAATGCGCACTGATCCATCTCAAGAGAGGACGATGCGGTGACTATGGAGAGGACGCGCAGCTCGTGGACGGAAGCATCTTACACCATCTAGATGCCGGAGAGTCGTACACTTACTTGGGTGTCGAGCAACGCTCCACCCAAGAAGTGAGTGTAGTGAAAAACGCTCTCCGCGGCAAGTATCAACACCTACTCCGACAGATCTGGTCTTCAGAACTGTCGGGGAAGAACAAGGTGTCTGCTACAAATATGCTTGCCGTTCCGATCCTTCTCTACTCTTTCGGAGTAGTGAAGTGGACTAGAGAAGAGCTGCGTCAACTCGATGTAGTAACCCGCAAGAAGATGCATCTCAATAGGAGCTTGCATCCTAAATCGTCCGTTCCACGGTTATATCTCCCACGACATCGGGGAGGCCGTGGACTCTTGAGCTTGGAGAGTCTCCATAGCAGGATGGTTCTGGAGGGAGCATGTAAGGTCATCAGGAGTTCGGATCCCCTCCTCTGCATGGTCCGAGACCATGAAAATGCAGAGGTAGGAGCTTTTCTCTTTAAGGCAGCACGGAGAGCAGCCGATGAACTTGGTCTCATCTTCGACGTCGAGCGGGTAAACCCCGACTCTGTCACCGAGTTGGAACCCGTTCGACTAAAAGCCCACATTAGAGCTGCAGAACACAACATCCTTCTGCAGCTCCATAAGGATAAGCCATTGCACGGGATCTTCTATAAAAATATAGAAGACCTCGGCTTATCCGAAAGGCTGACCTTCGCCTTCTTAAGGTCAGCTGGGCTGAAGTCTGAGACCGAGGGATTCATAATGGCTTGCCAGGATGGTGTATTTAACACTCTCGTCTATCGACGTCGTGTCATAGGTATGGAGGTCCCTGATGTCAGCTGCAGGGCCTGCCGCAGGGCGCCGGAGACTGTAATGCACTTACTGTCGGCTTGCCCGACATACGCAGTCTCGGCCTATATTCATAGACACAACGCAGCATTACGAGTGCTTTACTATCATCTAAGGCACTCGTATGGGATAGACGAAACACCAGTGCTGCCTTACGTTCCGGGGGATATTGAGTCCGTTGTGGGGAATGAGAAGTGCCTAATTTATTGGAACTACTCGTTTCCCACCGTCAGGCAAATACAAGCCAACAAGCCTGACATAGTACTCCTCGACTACCAACTCAATACAATGTATGTCGTGGAATTCTCAGCTCCCGCTGAGAGCAACATTGTCTTGAAAGAGGAGGAAAAACGGACAAAATATCGAGATTTGCTCTTCGAACTCCGCAGGCTTTATCCAGGCCATTCTGTTAAAATAGTGGTACTGATTATAGGAGCCCTCGGTGGAATGAGACAGACGCTGCTTTCAGAACTAAAGATCATACCGGCATGCCGAGATTCGGCAGAGATCTTAGCCGGCAGAATGCAGAAGGCTATCATCCTCGGTTCATTGCGTCTACTCAGGGCACACGATTCGCGGACCCGGTAGTCACTCACCCCACGGGCGTGGGGAGTGGCTATTGGTATTACCAGCTCCCCTCTGTGAGGGTCGGAGCCACAGAGTAGGGTGACTGATTTTTTATAAAAAAAAAAAAAAAAAAAGTCTCTCAAAGTCCAACCCTACGTCCGGCACATACCAACTAAGCCACGTGAGAGACGGGCAACGTCACACGTTGTCACATGACGGCAAACAGGGCTATGGCAAAACCCATGTAATAATGGAGCTTAACAGAAGTATAGCCTCGGATGAAGGTAACGACGTTAACGGTGCCAGTTTCGTGGAAACTGTTGCCGCGTCCGGCAGGAGAGCTGAGGTCTCTCAGGTCGTCACCATGCGAAATCCTCAACTACCAAACCACGAACAAACGAGCAACCAACAGCAGCCCCCAGCTCAACCAGCCCAACGTGCTTTGCATCGTCAGGAAGCAACCACCAAGGCTGGATTACCCAGGCAGCGCATGAAATGGACTGACAATTTAAACACAGGTTTAATGCGCAGTTATTATAGAGTCACACAAGGAGAAACAACCACTGTTGGAGTTAGACCTCTCCTTCACGCGGCATTTAGTGAGCTACATCCTGAATTATCACACTTAAGTGAACAAAGGCTTATGGATCAAAAGCGAGTTGTTATTAACAATAAACGTCTCCCCCGTGAACTGCTGGACCTCATGAAAAGAGATGCATTACAAACAATTGTACCCCCGGCCGCACCTGATATTCCAGTTGACGAACCAGTGATCGATGACGAAACGACACCGAATAGTGAACCAGCAGCCCCACAAAATGTAGATGCACCCGCAGCAGACAGGGATGGCACTCTAATAGTAGAACTTCAAAGTGCATTCAATAAGGCATTTATTGAGTTTAGTGGTATGAGCCCAACGTGCAGGCCTTCAATACCCAAGCAGAATTCCTCTAGAAAGCTGGCGATTATGACAGATCTCATAGACAAACAAATCCTAGCGCCTTATCTCCAATTGCATCACACCTTTGAAGAGATGCACACGGCTGTATACGCAGCAGCCGTTGCAGTGATAAGAACTTTGGGATCGGATGTACTAGGCAAAAGCTGAAGCCCTCGCAAACCCAACCCTATGACCCAACCTTGGAAACAACGTCTGAAAAATAAGGTGGATGCAATAAGAAGAGATTTGGGACGACTGATGGCATACCGGATTGGTCACAAGAGCCGAAAACTTGAAAAGCAGGCAGAGCAAATCTTGCACAGAACAGCATTACACTGCAATAGAGATCCTGTGAATAAGACAATTACTGAAGTAATTGACACATTAAAACAGAGACTCAGTGTTGTTATCAAAAGACTCCGTAGATACGAAGAAGCAGACACCCGTAGAAAGGACAATACATTGTTTCGCAACAATCAGAAACAGTTCTACCGAAACTTGAAAGGAGACAGTGCTACCATAGATACAGAACCTCCAATAGCGCAGGAAGTTCAGGAATTTTGGTCGGCAATTTGGTCCGTACCCGACGAACATAATGATGACGCCCCCTGGCTAAAGAGAGAAGCTGCAAGGATGAATGACCTCACACCGATGGAAGACTTAGACATCAATTTCTTTGATGTCCAGAAAGCTATCAAGGAGTCACAAAACTGGAAGGCAGCAGGAGTGGACAAGATTCAGAACTTCTGGTACAAACGGTTTCCCTCCACCCATAAACATATGACGAAGCATTTCAATAGTTTTTTCCGCAATCCTGATCATATACCAGCATTTTTTACTGAAGGTAGAACCTACCTACTACCAAAAGATAAGGACACACGTAACCCAGCAAAATACAGGCCCATCACATGCTTACCAACAATATACAAACTGTTTATGGTCTGTGTCACCGAAAGAATATACAGACATTGCGAAGAAAATGGGGTACTAGCCACTGAACAAAAGGGCTGCATTATAAAAGCGCAGGGGTGTAAAGAGCAACTCACTATAGACTCTATAATTGTAGAACAAGCAATTCATAAACATAGAACCCTGCATACTGCCTACATAGATTACCGCAAAGCGTTCGACTCAGTGCCCCATTCTTGGTTGTTGAAAGTATTACGTTTATATAAAGTGGCGCCATCAATTGTCACATTGCTGGAACATCTGATGTCATCGTGGAGAACAAGGCTGGAGGTCACGTGCAAAGATGGAAGGGTTACCACGGATCCCATCAGAGTCTGCAAGGGCATATTTCAGGGGGATAGTTTTAGTCCTCTATGGTTCTGCCTGGCACTTAACCCTCTCTCCTATATGCTTAATGAAAGTCAATATGGGTTTTCCTTGAAGCATCAATCCGCTGTACAATATAAAATCTCCCACCTTATGTACATGGATGATATAAAACTATACGCCAGTAACGCTACACACATAAAGGCACTTCTAAGAATTACCGAGATTTTCTCTAAAGACATACGCATGGACTTTGGACTAAATAAATGCAAAACTCAGATGGTCTCTAAAGGAAAACATCAAGCTGTTGGATTCCAACAGATGGACGGCAATGTCATTGAGCCAATGGGAGACGAGGAATCGTAAAAATATCTCGGTATGCTACAATCTACACGCACCGATCAGAAAACTATTAAACAGAGGACACGAGCAAAATATACCGAAAGACTACAGAGCCTCTTAAAGTCCAAACTTAGCGGCAAAAACCTCATCAACGCCATAAATACATACGCCATCCCCGTCATCACATACACGTTTGGCGTGATAAAATGGACGACCACTGATATAGCAGAAGTAGAAAGACAGACAAGTGTAATCCTCACTAAATACCGCGCCCTCCATCCTAAATCAGCTGTTGAGAGATTAACAATTCCCCGAGAAGACGGAGGTCGGGGTTTAATTAATTTAACATTTCTTCATCACAAGCTTACATACGACCTCCAACAATATTTCTTGGGAAGAAAAGATACACACCCTCTCTATAGTGCGATATGTACAGCCGACCAAAACTACACTCCTCTGTGCCTATGTAATACTACTCAGACCGAAGCCACCAGTAAATCGACTCATACTAGATCTCTACAAAATCAGTGGATGCAGAAGCAACTCCACGGCAGGCATCCTAATGATCTCAGCTTGGATTATGTCGACAAAATTGCGTCGAACTACTGGCTGAGTCATGGAGATCTGTTCCCAGAAACTGAGGGATTCATGATAGCTATCCAAGATCAAGTTATCGCCACGAGAAATTATATGAAATATATAGTTGGGGATCAGGATACAGCTGATGATCGGTGCCGAAAATGTAGGGGCTCTCCAGAAACAATCCAGCATATCACTGCAGGCTGTACTCATTTAACATCGTCTGACTACTTACATCGCCACAATTGTGTCGCTAGAATTATTCACCAACAACTAGCAATTAATATCGGCTTAAATACGGAACGACTACCATATTACCGATACAGCCCATAGAGTGTACTTGAAAACGGGAACCACCGATTGTACTGGGACAGAACGGTGCTCACCGACATAATAACCGCAAACCGACCCGACATCATCTGGGTGGATAAAAGTAGGAAAAAGACCTTCCTCATAGATATTGCGGTCCCTAATACAAACAATCTCCGGGACACTTATGTCGAAAAAATTAACAAGTACATGGATCTTGCCATTGAAATCCAGCAACAATGGCAGCAAGCCACAGTCCGAGTGGTTCCCATTGTAATCTCGTCCACTGGAATCATTCCAAAAAATTTGAAAGACAGCTTAGCAACATTGAACATAGAACTTTGTGTCATGAGGGATATCCAAAAATCAGTAATTCTAAATACCTGTAATACTGTACGCAAGTTTCTTTCCTACCCATGACTCACGCATAGTGCATCTTGTCAGCAGGCCGATGTACATGTGAAATAGCACCGCATAGAGCGAGAGAAGAGAAAAGATAATAATAATAATAATAATAATAATAATTAAGCAGGAGGGGCTAACTTCCATCTATTAAGCCTTTGGTGAGTAGCGCCACCACTTACTCCAGCTAGGGGTGCAAAATCGAACCGGCAGCCCTAGTGCACCCGGGAGGAGAAAGCATCTTCCCCTCTGGTGTCGGTCGTGGGCCTGCTGGGCTAACCACCCACAGGCTCTAACCTTTGGTTCCGGCAGGCCGAAGACTGGGCCCCCAGGGGTCAAGGGCAAGGTGGTGGGGCCCAACCGGATAGACCGCCCGTTGACGACGTACGCAATGAACAAGGACGCTTTGAGTGGACAGATGAACTGAGGGATGAGCTTCTGCATTGTTATGAAAGCAGTGAGCCCGCGCGGAGGTGGTACATGGCGCGGATGCATGCTCTGTGGTGTGAGAGGCTACCAGAGCATAGCGCCTTCACGCCACAAAATCTGCGTGACTATGTATCCCACCTTCGTAGTAGGGGCTACGTGAGGGCTGCTCCTGGGCCGGTGAATGAGGTGGCCGAAGAGCCGCCACATTCACCGGTTGAGGACGTGGCTCTCCTCATTCCGCCAATACCAAAGGGCCTCAGTACCAGAAGGGGGTTACACCGTCTGAAAACCCCCGGGCCACAAGGCCTGGCCAGAGTGGACGCTGAACTTCGTACAGCGCTACCAGAAGAGGCTGACATCTGGCACATAAATTGTGCCGTGTATGCCGCTGCTCAACGCTCGTCTCAGGTGGAGAGGCGAAATACCTCTTCCCCACAGGAGAGAGCGCAGCGGCGCATACAAAAGATGGAAGCCAAGATCCAGTCGGCGAGGCAACACGCATCCCGTATCCAATGTGTGATGGACTATATGGCGGCCAACAGGCCGTTCACGCCTAAAGTGCGTCGATTAGCCGCCAACTTAAGACGCGTCCATCACACACTCAATGAGGCAGTGCTGCGAACCACCAAACAGCACTGTCTCGACAGGATACGGATGCTAGTGACTTGCAAAAAGTCATTAGTGAGGCGGGCGAGGGGGCTTGCGGAAAATAAACTGTTCCGCGAGAAGCCCTCGCGCCTTTTCCAACCGCCTCCGCGTGTTGTAGACAATCCGCCGACTGCAGATCAGGTGGAGAACTTCTGGAAAACGCTGTACGAGGAGAGGCTTCCACTCAACCGAGATTCTCCTGCCCTTGCACACTTTGAAGCCTTTTGTCAAAGGCTTCAGCAACCACAGGAAGTGTGTGAACCAATAACCCCAGAAGAGGTTCGTAGGGCTCTTGATGGCTCTAAGAACTTAGCTGCTCCAGGTCCCGATGGGATAAATAACTTTTGGTGGAAAAAGTTATCGAGCACCCACCACCATTTGGCCAGAATATTTTTATTCCTGGTTAAATGGGGAGCAGCAAATCCCTTCTTGGGTTGTTGAGGGGCGGACAGTGCTGATCCCCAAGAACGGAGATTTGTCCAACTCAAAGAATTACAGACCGATAACCTGTCTAAACGCATGTTACAAGGTGTTTACACGCATTTTGTACATGCGGGTGCTCCACGCAGTTGAACCGGTTTACGAACGGATATATGAGCAACGAGGGTCGAAGAGAGGTGTCGCTGGCTGCAAGGAGAACCTGTTGATTGACAGATGTGTCACGCAGGACTCCATGCAGTATAAGCGGAATCTCCCTATGGCCTGGATCGACTACCGCAAGGCATTCGACATGACATCGCACGAGCTCATTGTTCACTTGCTCCGATGTCTTGTGGTACCCGGTCCCGTAGCGAGTTGTATTGAAGAACTGATGCCGCTCTGGAGGACTCGCTTTACCATAACATCGGGTAACGATAGAGTCCAAACAGAGTCGGTAACATTCAGAAGAGGAGTATTTCAGGGAGATTCCCTCAGCCCCCTTCTGTTTTGCATCTCACTACTGCCATTATCCGCCTCGCTCCGGAAAACCCGTGGCTACAACTGCGGTACCCCCGGCGACAGGAGGCATAAGGTCACCCATCTATTTTATATGGATGACCTTAAACTTTATGCCTCTGGAGAGAGGGATCTCCAACAGTCCCTTAGGGTGGTACAGGAGTATACGCAGGCTGTCGGTATGCAGTTCGGGTTGGACAAATGCGCACTGATCCATCTCAAGAGAGGACGATGCGGTGAGTATGGAGAGGACGCGCAGCTCGTGGACGGAAGCATCTTACACCATCTAGATGCCGGAGAGTCGTACACTTACTTGGGTGTCGAGCAACGCTCCACCCAAGAAGTGAGTGTAGTGAAAAACGCTCTCCGCGGCAAGTATCAGCACCTACTCCGACAGATCTGGTCTTCAGAACTGTCGGGGAAGAACAAGGTGTCTGCTACAAATATGCTTGCCATTCCGATCCTTCTCTACTCTTTCGGAGTAGTGAAGTGGACTAGAGAAGAGCTGCGTCAACTCGATGTAGTAACCCGCAAGAAGATGCATCTCAATAGGAGCTTGCATCCTAAATCGTCCGTTCCACGGTTATATCTCCCACGACATCGGGGAGGCCGTGGACTCTTGAGCTTGGAGAGTCTCCATAGCAGGATGGTTCTGGATGGAGCATGTAAGGTCATCAGGAGTTCGGATCCCCTCCTCTGCATGGTCCGAGACCATGAAAATGCAGAGGTAGGAACTTTTCTCTTTAAGGCAGCACGGAGAGCAGCCGATGAACTTGGTCTCATCTTCGACGTCGAGCGGGTAAACCCCGACTCTGTCACCGAGTTGGAACCCGTTCGACTAAAAGCCCACATTAGAGCTGCAGAACACAACATCCTTCTGCAGCTCCATAAGGATAAGCCATTGCACGGGGTCTTCTATAAAAATATAGAAGACCTCGGCTTATCCGAAAGGCTGACCTGAAGTGCCTAATTTATTGGAACTACTCGTTTCCCACCGTCAGGCAAATACAAGCCAACAAGCCTGACATAGTACTCCTCGACCACCAACTCAAGGCAATGTATGTCGTGGAATTCTCAGCTCCCGCTGAGAGCAACATTGTCTTGAAAGAGGAGGAAAAACGGACAAAATATCGAGATTTGCCCTTCGAGCTCCGCAGGCTTTATCCAGGCCATTCTGTTAAAATAGTGGTACTGATTATAAGAGCCCTCGGTGGAATGAAACAGACGCTGCTTTCAGAACTAAAGATCATACCGGCATGCCGAGATTCGGCAGAGATCTTAGCCGGCAGAATGCAGAAGGCTGTAATCCTCGGTTCATTACGTCTACTCAGGGCACACGATTCGCGGACCCGGTAGTCACTCACCCCACGGGCGTGGGGAGTGGCTATTGGTATTACCAGCTCCCCTCTGTGAGGGTCGGAGCCACAGAGTAGGGTGACTGGTTTTTTGTAAAAAAAAAAAAAATAATAATAATAATAATAATTAAGCCTTTGGTGAGTAGCGCCACCACTTACTCCAGCTAGGGTGCAAAACCGAACCGGCAGCCTTAGTGCACCCGGGAGGGGATAGCATCTTCCCCACTGGTGTCGGTCGTGGACCTGCTGGGCTAACCACCCACAGGCCCTAATCTTTGGTTCCAATAGGCCGAAGACAGGGCCCCCACGATCGACCCAGTTCGGATAGGGGTCAAGGGCAAGGTGGTGGGGCCCAACCGGACGGGCCGCCCGTTGACGAAATTGGCAATGTCCAAGGACGCTTTGAGTGGACAGATGAGCTGAGGGATGAACTTCTGCATTGCTATGAAAGCAGTGAGCCCGCGCGGAGGGGATACATGGCACGGATGCATGCTCTGTGGTGTGAGAGGCTACCAGAGCATAGCGCCTTCACGCCACAAAATCTGCGTGACTATGTATCCCATCTTCGTAGTAGGGGCTACGTGAGGACTGCTCCTGGACCGGTGAATGAGGTGGTCGAAGGGCCGCCGCATTCACCGGTTGAGGACGTAGTTCTCCTCGTTCCGCCAATACCAGAGGGTCTCAGTACCAGAAGGGGGTTACACCGTCTGAAAACCCCCGGGCCACAAGACCTGGCCAGAGTGGACGCTGCACTTTGCACAGCGCTACCAGAAGAGGCTGACATCTGGCACATAAATCGTGCCATGTATGCCGCTGCTCAACGCTCCTCTTAGGTGGAGAGGCGAAATACCTCTTCCCCACAGGAGAGAGCGCAGCGGCGCATACAAAAGATGGAAACCAAGACCCGGTCGGCGAGGCAACACGCATCCCGTATCCAATGTGTGATGGACTATATGGCGGCCAACAGGCCGTTCACGCCTAAAGTGCGTCGATTAGCCGCCAATTTAAGACGCGCCCATCACACACTTAATGAGGCAGTGCTGCGAACCACCAAACAGCACTGTCTCGATAGGATACGGATGCTAGTGACTTGCAAAAAGTCATTAGAGAGGCGGGCGAGAGGGCTCGCGGAAAATAAACTGTTCCGCGAAAAGCCCTCGCGCCTTTTCCAACCGCCTCCGCGGGTTGTAGAAAATCCGCCGACTGCAGATCAGGTGGAGAACTTCTGGAAAACGCTGTACGAGGAGAGGCTTCCACTCAACCGAGATTCTCCTGCCCTTGCACACTTTGAAGCCTTTTGTCAAAGGCTTCAGCGACCACAGGAAGTGTGCGAACCAATAACCCCAGAAGAGGTTCGTAGGGCTCTTGAGGGCTCTAAGAACTTTGCTGCTCCATGTCCCGATGGGATAAATAACTTTTGGTGGAAAAAGTTATCGAGCACCCACCACCATTTGGTCAGAATTTTTAATTCCTGGTTGAATGGGGAGCAGCAAATCCCTTCTTGGGTTGTTGAGGGGCGGACAGTGCTGATCCCCAAGAACGGAGATTTGTCCAACCCAAAGAACTACAGACCGATAACCTGTCTAAACGCATGTTACAAGTAGTTTACACGCATTTTGTACATGCGGGTGCTCCACGCAGTTGAACCGGTTTACGAACGGATATATGAGCAACGAGGGTCGAAGAGAGGTGTCGCTGGCTGCAAGGAGAACCTGCTGATCGACAGATGTATCACGCAGGACTCCATGCAGTATAAGCGGAACCTCTCTATGGCCTGGATCGACTACCGCAAGGCATTTGACATGACATCACATGAGCTCATTGTTCACTTGCTCCGATGTCTTGTGGTACCCGGCCCCGTAGTGAGATGTATTGAAGAACTGATGCCGCTCTGGAGGACTCGCTTTACCATAACATCGGGTAACGACAGAGTCCAAACAGAGTCGGTAACATTCAGAAGAGGAGTATTTCAGGGAGATTCCCTCAGCCCCCTTCTGTTTTGCATCTCACTACTGCCATTATCCGTCTCGCTCCGGAAAACCCGTGGCTACAACTGCGGTACCCCCGGCGACAGGAGGCATAAGGTCACCCATCTATTTTATATGGATGACCTTAAACTTTATGCCTCTGGAGAGAGGGATCTCCAACAGTCCCTTAGGGTGGTACAGGAGTACACGCAGGCTGTCGGTATGCAGTTCGGGTTGGACAAATGCGCACTGATCCATCTCAAGAGAGGACGATGCGGTGAGTATGGAGAGGACGCGCAGCTCGTGGACGGAAGCATCTTACACCATCTAGATGCCGGAGAGTCGTACACTTACTTGGGTGTCGAGCAACGCTCCACCCAAGAAGTGAGTGTAGTGAAAAACGCTCTCCGCGGCAAGTATCAGCACCTACTCCGACAGATCTGGTCTTCAGAACTGTCGGGGAAGAACAAGGTGTCTGCTACAAATATGCTTGCCGTTCCGATCCTTCTCTACCCTTTCGGAGTAGTGAAGTGGACTAGAGAAGAGCTGCGTCAACTCGATGTAGTAACCCGCAAGAAGATGCATCTCAATAGGAGCTTGCATCCTAAATCGTCCGTTCCACGGTTATATCTCCCACGACATCGGGGAGGCCGTGGACTCTTGAGCTTGGAGAGTCTCCATAGCAGGATGGTCCTGGATGGAGCATGTAAGGTCATCAGGAGTTCGAATCCCCTCCTCTGCATGGTCCGAGACCATGAAAATGCAGAGGTAGGAACTTTTCTCTTTAAGGCAGCACGGAGAGCAGCCGATGAACTTGGTCTCATCTTCGACGTCGAGCGGGTAAACCCCGACTCTGTCACCGAGTTGGAACCCGTTCGACTAAAAGCCCACATTAGAGCTGCAGAACACAACATCCTTCTGCAGCTCCATAAGGATAAGCCATTGCACGGGGTCTTCTATAAAAATATAGAAGACCTCGGCTTATCCGAAAGGCTGACCTTCGCCTTCTTAAGGTCAGCTGGGCTGAAGTCTGAGACCGAGGGATTCATAATGGCTTGCCAGGATGGTGTATTTAACACTCTCGTCTATCGACGTCGTGTCATGGGTATGGAGGTCCTTGATGTCAGCTGCAGGGCCTGCCGCAGGGCGCCGGAGACTGTAATGCACTTACTGTCGGCTTGCCCGACATACGCAGTCTCGGCCTATATTCATAGACACAACGCAGCATTACGAGTGCTTTACTATCATCTAAGGCACTCGTATGGGATAGACGAAACACCAGTGCTGCCTTATGTTCCGGGGGATATTGAGTGCGTTGTGGGGAATGAGAAGTGCCTAATTTATTGGAACTACTCGTTTCCCACCGTCAGGCAAATACAAGCCAACAAGCCTGACATAGTACTCCTCGACCACCAACTCAAGACAATGTATGTCGTGGAATTCTCAGCTCCCGCTGAGAGCAACATTGTCTTGAAAGAGGAGGAAAAACGGACAAAATATCGAGATTTGCTCTTCGAACTCCGCAGGCTTTATCCAGGCCATTCTGTTAAAATAGTGGTACTGATTATAGGAGCCCTCGGTGGAATGAGACAGACGCTGCTTTCAGAACTAAAGATCATACCGGCATGCCGAGATTCGGCAGAGATCTTAGCCGGCAGAATGCAGAAGGCTGTCATCCTCGGTTCATTGCGTCTACTCAGGGCACACGATTCGCGGACCCGGTAGTCACTCACCCCACGGGCGTGGGGAGTGGCTGTTGATATTACCAGCTCCCCTCTGTGAGGGTCGGAGCCACAGAGTAAGGTGACTGGTTTTTTGTAAAAAAAAAAAAAAAAAATTTATTTCCCTTCAAATAAGTAACATGTAACAATAATTTAGGAAAAAAACAATATCAAAATAAGGGAAACCACTAGGCTGTGTTCAAGCAAGCAGTACAGAGTACTGCCCCCCCGGATTAATACACTAACCTAGTTTACTATAACACCAAATACTATAAATGCACATGCCCTAATTCTATATTAAATTTCTAAGTTGTGATGTACAGCCAAACAAACAAACAAGACTTACAATAAATTTATGTACAACACTACAAAATAATTAATTTTTATTTACAAGTTTATTACAGTGATTGTTTTTCCACCAGGTCGTCCGGGCACCGCCTCCACGCGCGGATTGCATAGCGATCCAAGCCGCGCGCAGAGGCATCGACCAAACGACCAAATGGAAAACCGTCACTAATCTGTTACTGGTTACTATATAAATACTTCGAAACATTACTTTTAAACTGTTTAGTGGACATTACTTTAAAATTATCTGGGACTGCATTATAAAGTTTTGAAACATTACAAGAAAAAGATCGTTCATAGAGACTAGATTTATGGGTCGGTGGTATTATGTGGTTTCTACTCCTAGTTTGAATGTTGTGCACATCTGAGTGAAAGGATATTTTATCATAAAGATAATTAGGTTTTCCTACAAATTATTTGATGATAAAGGGATAATGTCTGTAATTTTAAGCGATTATTCATATTTAACCATTTTAGATCTTTAAGTTTATGCGAGATATGCTCCCTACGCCGTATTCCATATATATACCTTATACATGAATTTTGAGTCCTTTATATTCTGTTTTTTGTTAATACATCAAGACATGGGTAATAAACAGGGGCATAATATAGGAAATTTGACAGGACAAGACTTTCACATAATAATGTTTTTATTTTTATAGATAAATAATTTCTGTGTGGATAGAGCAACTTTAGAGCTGAATAAGATCTTTGTATGCACTTACTAATGTGTGAGGAGAATAAATAAAAGTATTGTCAAGAAGTAAGCCCAAATTACATGCATCTTGAACAATTGGAATAGTTGTGCCATTAATTGTTATGTGAAAATGTTAAATATCAGAAATAGCACCTTTATTACCAAATAAAATTAATTTTGACTTACTAGGATTCAAAAATAAAGAATGCTCCATTGACGCCCTTTCGATAACTTTCAGATCTGAATTCATTTTTATTACAGCATCATCAACAGTATTCCTACTGAACGATAAATACAGTTGCGTGTCATCTGCATACATATGTGAGTCACAGTATTCCAAATTACTACAAAGATTACGTGTATAAATACAAAATAACAAAGGTCCCAAAATTGTACCTTGAGGCACTCCGACTTTAAGATGACTACAGTTTGACAGTGTGTTTTCTATTTTTACTGGCTGAGTACGATTTTCCATGTAATTTGTTAGTAAACTAACTGCATTTGCACCTAAACCAATAAAGTGAAAAATACTTGTGAGAAGTTGATGTTGCAAGGTGTCAAATGCTTTAGTAAAATCTAATAGTACTAGCGCACTAATTTTATTCTCATCAGAAGCTTTCAAAATATCATCAGACACTTTCAATAGTGCAGTAGTGCAACTGTAATTTTGTCTAAAGCCTGACTGATAAGAAGGGATAATTTCATATTTTTTTAAATGTTTCGTTAATTGAAGATAAATAACCCTCTCTAAAATTTTAGATAAAGTAGGCAATATGCTAATTGGACGTAAATCTTTGGCAGACTCGGGGTTTGCAATTTTTGGGACTGGGATTACATAAGCTTGTTTCCATTGAGCAGGAAAGGTATTAGACAATAAGCAACTGTTTATTATGTGAGTAATGTATGGAATAATATGATAACTGCAGTGCTTTAACATAACGAGATTTATACCATCTGATCCTACAGCGTGCGTTTTAATATTGTGCAAAATTTTTGAAACGGTATCTTCATTTACTAAACTAAAATCAAAATCAGCTGGAATATTTTTAAAAGTGTTGGTTGCATAATAGTTTACTAAATGATCATTTCTATAATTTGATATCGGTATGTTATTTATAAAATGATTGTTAATCATATTAGGTTCTTTTAGTTGCACAGGTAATTCAGTATATTTTTGTTTATTCACATTTAAAGATTTTAGTTCTTTCCACATAACTTTAGTGTAATTTGTTGCAAATTTTGAATTATAATATGCCCTTTTTTCATTTCTTATCGCCACCTCTGTATAATTACGAATTTGTTTATAGTAATCCAATCAACATTCAATTTAGATTTTTTGAATTTCTCTTTAGCTTTATCTCTAAGTGATATAAGAAGTCTAATATTATCCGTTAACCATGGTTTACGTGGTTTAGATATTTTGACAGTTTTAAGGGGTGCATGAACATTAAATAAATCAACTAAACAGTCATTAAAATACTGAACTTTATGCTCTACATTATCAAGATTATATATTAGATATAAAGGAATATTTATTAAATCATTTGTAAATTGATCTTTGTTAAATCTACGAAAGTCGCGGTAAGTAATAAAGAAAGGTTCAAATTTGTTATCTATCTTCAGTTCACAAAACACCAATTCATGATCAGCAACGTGCAGTTCCTTATTTCCAAAATTTAAGACGACGGAGGCATCTGACACAATAATTAGATCAAGAATGGTTTGAGAATCTTTTGTAATTCTAGTAGGTTTATTTATAAGTTGTGTTAATCCCAAGGTCTCTAAAAACAAGTTTAGATACACAGTATCAGGACTGTCAATATTAAGTAAATCTATATTTAAATCGCCCAAAATCACAAACCTATCGCATTGAGGAATATACTTGCATACTGAGTCCTCCAGATTAGAAAGAAAAAATTTATATTCAACAGAATGTGGCCTATATACCACTCCATATATATTTACATCATTTAGAGTTTTAATAGCAATCCATAATTGCTCAATATTATCATTACTTTCAATAATTTTAAAATTTAACCTATTAGATATGTAAAAACATACTCCACCTGCTCTCTCTAAACGATCCTTTCTAATAATATTATATCCATTAATATATAATAAATTATTATTTATATTTCGTGACAACCAAGTTTCAGATACAGCTAAAATGTCATATTTGTAGTCAGTTAAAATACTTTTTATTTTATGTAGTTTTGGTATAAGCGATCTGACATTAACATGTCCTACTTTAATATTATTTTTACCCATAAACCTAAATGTAATCAGTAACCACTATATAATACAAAAACTAAGTAAAAATTTTCTAGAAATATAAAAATACAGAGAATATGTAGTAAAAACGTTTATAATTTATCAGCGAAACAATAATATTCACCAATAGTATAGACACTAAAGGTGAGCTCACAGCATTAATTTATAAATTTAATTTACCCAGGTTCGTTAACGAGACAAGCTTAAATAATTCCTTATTTACTTTGCAAAACACCTTCCCATCTGAACTCCAAACATTTCTTGGCCCAAATTTTTCGCAAGCTTTCTTGTACACTTCCACTCTTTTTCTTGTTAAACTTCTTTTATGACAATTCTGCTACCTTTTAATTTGCTTTTATTTTTGTAAACTTCCCGTCTAATCTGATGTCTACAAAATCACACCATAATCGGCCTGCTGGTTCCTTCTTTACTTTTAAGTCTATAGCAAAAATCTAAGTCATTAGTACCCAGTTCAACGCCAAGTTTTTGCTCAATTAGTGTACAAACTTTGTTTTGCACATTTTCATTTTCTTCTTCAGGCAAACCATAAATTCTTAAATTTTTAAGACGCGAAAACTGTTCCTGGTTATCGATTTCCTTGTTGATATCCATTAGTTTATTACTGAGCTGTTCAACCTTTTCGTTATATACCTCGACAGACTGTTCAATACTTCCACTTACTACTTCTGACATTTTGTTCATTAATTTAGTCAGGAAATCTTCAGAGGTAAATATCCTCTCTATTACACGCTGTATCAATCCTTCCTCATCTCCTCGGCCCTTGCCGGTCCTTGTTTTAGGTAAATCACTCATAGCGAAAAATTACTTCGAAATATCAACTTAGAATAGATTAAATAAAGCTGGAGCTACACACAAGCACGTTTACTCTGCCTGACTATACATATCACTGTATACGAGTTTTAATGAGGCAATGGGCACATTCTATTTTTTTTATCTTCTATGAGTTTTTACAAGACGAGAAATGTTTGAAAGTTTACAGTTATAATAAAATAATACAGCTTGAATTTTTATCATATTCTATTAGCGTTCATTAGGCAGGGAATTATAATGGATATAAAAAAGGTTTATTAAGGCAATGCAGATCAAATTCTGATAGTTATCTATGAGCAATTACTCAGCAAAAAATACTTAAGAATTTATGAGTTTTTTAGGAGAAACTGCGATTCTAACTCATTGTTAACTCACTTCATTCTCAAATCATTGCATATCATTGCATTGTTGTTCACCAGTCTAGAGTTTGTGAGGGATTATGAATTTTGAAGAGTATAAGAGTATTATTATTTTATTAAATCTTAAAGTTTTTATAAGACATGAAATTCTTATATTTCGTATTTTTGCAAGATAATACAGTTCTAATTTTTATTGTATTCTATGAGTTGTTCAAGAGATAAAAAGTGCTTTAAAATTTATTAATTTTTATCAGAAAATAGAGCTTCAGTTTTTATCATATCCCAAGAGTTTTCATCCGACAAGAAATAATTGACTTTCTTATAAGTCAACTCAGTTAAAGCTTTTATTTGGAAAAAATACTCTAGGATTTAGGAGTACTTATAGGACAATACACATTCAGCACTCATCGTATGCTAAAACTTTTTAACCAATAACAATTACGTCAGAGTTCTTATAAGACAATAAAGTTCTAATTTATTGTCTTTTCATCAGAAAAAATGTACTTAATGCTTTACAAGACTAATTAAGTTACATTTTATCGAATATTCGATTGCCGACTTTTTAATAGAGCTTTGATTTTTATCGTGTTCAATGAGTTCTTCATTATACAAAATTTGTTTTCATCGCATCCCAAGTGCTTTTAATATTTTAATCGGCAAGAAATAATTATATGAGTTCTTTATGAGTCAATATACAGTTACAGTGTTTATCACATCCTTTGAGTTTTTGTTTGGAAAAAGTACTCGGGGGTTTGGGGAAGGATTATTTAGGTATAGATTCCCAGATAGATCCTCATATATATTCCATTGTGGTTTCACGTACATTTTTACAGTGTCTTATATTTACTTATAAAGGGAACTTATACAATTGCATAGATATAGATCATTCAAGTTTCAATTCCCAGATAGATCCTCATGCGTATAATTTTGGAACCACATCAAGCCTCATTCCATTGAGGTTTCACGTACATTCTTACAGTACCTTATATATATACTCATAAAAAGTGAATTTGTGCAATTGCATGGATATAAATAATTCCGGTTTCAGTTCCCATATAGATCCTCATGCACACCATTTTGAAACCACAGCAAAAGCCTCATGTATTCCATAGGGATTTGATGTACATTCTTACCGTATCTTATATATACTCATACGGGGAATTTATCCAATTCCATAGTTACTGATCATTTAATTTCCAATTCCCAGATAGATCCTGTTACGGACCTCTAGCGTATGCGACCCACCATACGCTTTAGCGTTTTGTGGGCCGCATTATAACAACTGCTACACGTCTGTAACACATTTCGCTATTCTCCATGGGAGGGCGACACATTTGTGACACGTGATCAACGGAAGCAGACATTTTTGGTTGGCTTGGCTTGGCTTGTTGGTTAGTTGTTATTCTGTGAATCTTGATTTTATTCAAGGCATCCGCATGGATTTTAGAATAACCAACTCAAGAAAATTTCCTCAATCCGTTGTTGTTCCGTTTAGCGGAATATTTTGTGTTTGTGAGTAAATTTTATCTGCGGAAGCAGGATATTAAATTACACAAGGCTTTCCTGTGGAAATACAGTGTCAACTTTAAAAGGCGACTCAACCCCATTTATCCGACTGTGGCTTCCAGGAGTTTTGGTGGATTGTTCCCTCATCAGTGAGGGTTCCACGGACGGGGCTTCTACGCACGTCAGTGAAGTTCCACGGACGGGGCATCCACAAACAGTGGAAGGTTCCAGGGCTGGTGAGGCCACGATCAACCCCATCCTTGGGTCCATTTCTTGTGTCCCGAAGGCATCTCTGCAGGGCTTCAGTTCTTCCACCGGACTCGGTATCGTACCACCCTAAATAAGTGTGTGTTTATTATTTTTACTTACCGGGGACCATCTTCAGTGGTTCCGCTGGACATCAATTTATACTTTTTGGCATTTTAACCTGTACATTTTTAAATATTTTATGCATATATTTACATATACTTAAGGAGGTTCTTTAAATCAAACCTTTGTGGCAGAATCTATGACAATTTTATGATCAAATTGTAAACCGATGTGTAGCTACACGAGGCATTTTATGAATGTGTTATAACTTTTTAAGCGTGAAATATTGGCCACAACTGTGAACATCACCAGGTTACATGCTAAAGAACCAATTTTGTAAATTGTTCAATATAGTGCATTGCATTTTTTTAAAGAAAGTGTCATTATTTCGTCTGCGACCACTACATATGGAAAAACTCAGTGATTTGTTAAGTAAGTAAACTAATAATTTATCATAGTTTGTGTAAGCTTGGGCTTAACGCCCTGAGATAGTCTGAGCTAGAGAAATTTTATCGTAGGCACGTACATCACTTTCCGGGTCAAGTTTGCTTACGATATCTGCTACGCCACGGTAGCCCAAGTGATTTCGTTACGTAATATCTGATAATCATTAAGATCCAACGTATCTATTTGTTTATGTACGTTCAACTCGTAGCAGTGGCGCCCAACGTGGGGCCCAACTTAAATAGTGAAGTTATCTCAAGGGGATAGTAGTATCGCCCCTAAGTAAGTTTTTTTTGGTGATAAATTGAGTGTTCCATTTGTTGGTGGTTTGCATATGAAATAATATCCAAACACATAGTAACGTTACGTGACACACATCAAAAGGGGGTTACTTTGCCTCAGCGTAATCGCTTCGCTTTTTTTTTGGTAGGGGAGTGACTTCGTTTTTTTTGTCTTACTATTTCATGAGCGGATTAGTAAACAATAGTTGTTACGTATAAACCATTGGAAAGATTCCTAAGTGCAGCCAACAGTTTTTTTTTTTGTTGTTGATACGTACCGACGCCCAGCGTCGTTTTGCTAATTTACCCGATATTGTCATTTTTACACATTATTAGGTACTTACTAGTGTTAGTAAACTTTTTCTGCGTCCATACAGTTGCCGACGCCCAGCGTCGTTTTGCTAATTTTCTAGATTTTGTCGTTTTTATACATTATTAAGTGCTTATTAGTGTTTGTAAACTTTTTTTACGTACCGACGCCCAGCGTCGTTTTGTTAACTTACCTGATTTTGTCGTTTTTACTCATTACTAAGTACTTGTTAGTGTCGGTAAGTTTTTTTGTGTCTATATACGTACCGACGCCCAGCGTCGTTTTGCCAATTTACTTGATTTTGTCGTTATTACACATTGCTAAGTACTTATTAGTGTTGGTAAGTTTTTTTTGTGTCTATATACGTACCGACGCCCAGCGTCGTTTTGTTAATTTACCTGATTTTGTCGTTCTTTCGTGTGTTTGATTGAAAATTCAGTATGGCTAGTTCACAAATTAAGTTAGATATCAATAGGTTAGTTAGGGATGAGCTTGTTTATGAATTACAAGTACGTGGCTTAGGAGATGGTAGTGATCTTACTGTGGCAGAGTTGCGTACCGTTTTAAGAGAAGCCATACATTTAGAGAAAACTACTTTGGCTATTAAAAGTCCTCCATATCCATACCAATTCACTGTCGATTCTGAAGCTCTAACGGCATCCCTAGCTGCTATTCAAAAACATATTGATGAATTTGTGGGTAGCGAGCATGATAGTAAATACAAGGGGATTGTTTCCAAGATAGCTCATGCGTTGGGTCGTGTTAACAGGTCCATGCCCACTAATGACGAGCAAAAAGGTGTGAAGTCCAGTACTCGGCTTAAATTATTGTTAGCTTTTGATAAACTTAAGGATAAGGCCCGCGGGGATCGTAAGTGTAAAGAGTCAGCCATCCTCGATATGTCGGTATTGCATAATGCCATGGCTCAGGTTCAGCCTGATGCGCATAGCTCTGCAATAGCTGCTGATTTTAGTTCAGATGAGGAGGAGGCTGCGAAACCTAAACCCGTACCGGTTAGAGACTGGGGCTTAAAATTTACTGGCCGAAAGGGCGACATGTCCTTTGCAACTTTTTTAGAACGTGTTGAGGAGAAACGGAGGTCTCGTGGTATTTCACGCGCACGGTTATTTAAAGATGCAGTAGACTTATTCGAGGGAGATGCCTACAATTGGTATAATCTGGTGAAAGACTGGGCCACCGATTGGCCATCCTTAGTGGAGGCAATGAGGGAACAGTTTATGCCAGAGTCTTTTGACCGCGACTTGTTTGAGGAGATTAAGCGACGTACTCAAGGTAGTCAGGAAAGTATAGGATTGTACATCGCTAGTATGATTGGGTTGTTCAAGAAGATGCACACTCCAATACCTATGGGAACCCAGCTCGAAATCATTTTGGAGCGCATAGATCCATACTATCATCCTTTCCTTGCTTTTGAAAACATAACTTCTGTCACGCAACTCCTGCAATGTTGTCGTATGCTTGACTCCAAACGGCAATTGGCTAAGTCGTATGTTCCTCCTCCGCCTAAGAGTAAATCTCTTATACCAGAGTTGGCTTATGCATCTACTAGTTCTACTACTTCTCGTTCAACCTCTCGTTCTAGTCTCGTCTTGGATGAAGTCCAACATTCTGGAATCAAATGCTTTAATTGTGGTCAAGTAGGTCATGGGCATCGGGAGTGTCAGGCTCCTAGGAAAAGGTTCTGCTATAAATGTGGTAAAGCAGAGGTTACTATTAGGTCCTGTCCTAAGTGTTCGTGTTCGGAAAACTGTCCAGGGAGACGCTAATTGGTCGAACAGTTTCTCCCGGTGTATGTGAGTCGACCAGCAATGTTGTTGACTTAAAGCAACAAATTTTTCTCGATTATGTCATTTCTCATGTGGTTGGTGATCAGCGTCCTTACTTACAACTTTCGGTGTTAGGTTTTCCTATGATGGGTTTGTTGGATTCAGGTGCTACCAGGACAATGGTAGGATCATCTGGTTTTGAGGTCTTCCAGCAGATTGGTTTAAGTTTGAAGCCTTCTGTCAATGAGTGCAGAGTGGCTAACGGGCAAGTCTGTTCCGTTATAGGTTATGTATCTGTTCCTTTCTGCTTGGGTGACAAAGTTCATGTAATAGATGTCCTAGTAGTTCCGGAAATACCGCATAAGTTAATTCTAGGGATAGATTTTTGGGTGGCGATGAATATTATACCAGATTTACGACAAGATGTTTGGCATTTTTCTGAGCAGGAACCACTCGTTGAGGTTAACAGTGTCCTTGACGAAACTTCTTTAAGTGTATCACAGAAACTAGCTCTGGATAGTTTGGTGGATGAAAACCGGAAACTGATGGGTACTTCCCTTGGTCGTACACATCTCGTTTCTCATGAGATCGAGTTACTCCCAGATACCAAACCTATCAAACAGAGATACTATCCTGTTTCGCCTGCCAGACAAAAACTTATTAATGATGAAATTAAGAAAATGCTAGAGTTAAATATCATCGAACCGTGTAAAAGTCCTTGGTCTTCCCCAATATGTTTAGTTCAGAAAAAGGATCAAACTCTGCGTTTTTGTGTAGATTACCGGCGCCTTAACGCTGTTACTAAAAAGGATGCCTATCCTCTGCCGCTGATTTCCTCCATATTAGATCAGTTGAGGGATGCCAAATATTTAAGTTCATTAGATATTAAGAGTGCATATTGGCAAGTTCCTATTGCTGAGTCTTCCAAAGACTATACCGCTTTCACTGTCCCTAATGGCTTGTATAGGTTTCGAGTTATGCCTTTTGGTTTGTCAAATGCGCCTGCGACTTGGCAGCGTCTTATTGATACCGTGCTTGGAGCTGATTTGCAGCCTTCGGTTTTGGTTTATTTGGATGACATTGTGGTAGTGTCGAAGGATTTCGAATCTCACCTAGAAACGTTGCAGAAGGTTTTTGATCGCTTGCATTCTGCTGGGCTGATAGTTAGTTTTGACAAGTGTCAATTTTGCCGTCCTGAGCTTAAGTACTTGGGATATGTTGTTGATAAGTATGGTTTACGTCCTGACCCAGCGAAAGTAGAGTCGATTTTGAGTGTACCTTCTCCGAAGAACGTTAGGGAAATTCGTAGATTTATAGGCACAGCGTCTTGGTATCGAAGGTTTGTACCGCAGTTTTCTACAATAGTGGCTCCTTTGTCGAACCTCACAAAGAAGAATGTTAGTTGGTGTTGGTCGCCTGAGTGCGAGAAATCTTTTAAACTTCTTAAGGAGTGTTTGGTTACTGCACCTATTTTGACCTGCCCTGATTTTGAGCGTACCTTTTATGTACAGACAGATTCGTCGGCATTCGGTGTCGGTGCCGTGCTCACGCAGCAATTTGAAGATGGCGAAAAGGTAATTTGCTATTTGTCCCGTTCTTTGACTAGCCAGGAGCGCAAATATAGCTCGGTCGAAAGAGAATGCATTGGCGTAATTTGGGCAGTGGAGAAGCTACGTCACTATCTGGAAGGTTTCCACTTCAAAATCATAACGGATTGTCATTCTTTGCTATGGTTGCAGCAGCTAAAAGATCCCCAAGGTCGATTGGCCAGATGGG
The DNA here is from genome assembly GCA_963675555.1 of Leptura quadrifasciata. Classification (NCBI taxonomy): domain Eukaryota; kingdom Metazoa; phylum Arthropoda; class Insecta; order Coleoptera; family Cerambycidae; genus Leptura; species Leptura quadrifasciata. Next base: position 78,670,883 of record OY776674.1, on the reverse strand, counting down.
CACTTCGTCTGCAGCCTTATGATTTTGAACTGATTCATCGCAAGGGCTCTGAACATACCGTCCCTGATTTTCTGTCTCGTTCAGTACCAGTAACGGTGGAATCCATCGAAGTATTGTCGGTCACGGACCATGCTGATTTTCTCACCGATAAATGGTATTTGAGAATGTTGGAGCGAGTCGAAAGGTCTCCTATGCGTTATCCCTTATGGCGTATACAGAATGGCCAGTTGTACAAGTATGTACGTTTGCGTTATCCCGAGTTAGCAGATCCTGCCGACACTTGGAGACTGGTTTTACCCAAAGAGAAACGCCTAGAAGTAATTAGGTCGTTGCATTGTGATGCGAGTTGTGGACACGCAGGGGTCCATAAGACTGTGGCTCGAGTGGGAAATAGGTATTATTGGCCGAAATTAAAGGCCGATGTGGCTAAGTTCGTTAGGCAATGTGAGATTTGCATAAGTACTAAACCCGAACAGAAGTCGCTTAGGGGAAATTTGTTGAGTAAGACGCCTACCGTGGGAAAACCTTGGCAATTAGTTAGTGCCGATCTGATGGGTCCATTACCCAGGACGGCCAAGGGTTATCAGTTTATTCTTGTCGTGTGTGACAATTTTAGTAAGTTTGCCATGGTGTTTCCGTTGAGGTCAGCTACCGCTAATAGCATATCGCAGGTCATCGAGGATAATGTAATTCTCTTATTTGGCGCTCCGAAGACTATAGTGGTAGACAATGGTCGTCAGTTTCAGAGTAACCGTTTCCAAAATCTTGCGAAAACCTACAACATTGAAATAGCGTACACTGCAAATTACCACCCTCAATGCAACCTGACTGAAAGGGTAAATCGTGTTGTTAAGACTATGTTATCTGCGTATGTAAAGGATAATCACAGGGCTTGTGGATTGTCATTGTTCAAAACAAAACAGGTCGAAAATTGAGAAACGTCATAAATCTTAAAATTTTGGAAGAATAAATTAACAGAGTTATTATCAAACATAATACAATGTCAGAAAGCGAATCACAAATTAGAAAATTGAGGCTATCAATGGAGACCTGGAGAGAGGCAATAATAAGAATAAATGATGTATTATTATGGGACAAGCAGTGGCATCCTTCAGCAATTATTGGAGGATGTACTGTAATATTTATGTTGCTGTGGCTCTTTGAACCGAACTTGTTAACAATCATATCATTGCTAGGGCTACTGATTACAGTAGGAGATTATATATTGCCAACATTGATTGCATCACTCTTTAAATCTGAAGTGTGGACCACGGAAAAACAGAAACAGTATGAAGAAATATGCACGAATATAATTCTTTACAAGACAAAGCTGGAGCTACTAATTTCTTCTTATTACAGGATGAGAGTTACCAATTCAAAACTGTACTTCAGCATCACTATTTTTGGGCTTGCTTTTCTCGCATGGATTGGAGGAACGATAAGTAACCTTATTTTGACATTATTTTGGTTGTTATGCCTGATGATAACTTAGGAGATGAGTTAGTCATCCTCGTGCATTTAAGTCTCATTATTTTCATTGTTATGCCTGATGGTAACTTGGGAGGCGGGTTAGCCATCCCCGTGCATATTAAGTCTCCTCACCAATTATCCATCCTCTGGTGAGAAGCTAGTAAGAAAAAAAAAATCTTCGATTTTTTTTTCCTGCGAGTAAAGGGGGAGTTGTTACGGACCTCTAGCGTATGCGACCCACCATACGCTTTAGCGTTTTGTGGGCCGCATTATAACAACTGCTACACGTCTGTAACACATTTCGCTATTCTCCATGGGAGGGCGACACATTTGTGACACGTGATCAACGGAAGCAGACATTTTTGGTTGGCTTGGCTTGGCTTGTTGGTTAGTTGTTATTCTGTGAATCTTGATTTTATTCAAGGCATCCGCATGGATTTTAGAATAACCAACTCAAGAAAATTTCCTCAATCCGTTGTTGTTCCGTTTAGCGGAATATTTTGTGTTTGTGAGTAAATTTTATCTGCGGAAGCAGGATATTAAATTACACAAGGCTTTCCTGTGGAAATACAGTGTCAACTTTAAAAGGCGACTCAACCCCATTTATCCGACTGTGGCTTCCAGGAGTTTTGGTGGATTGTTCCCTCATCAGTGAGGGTTCCACGGACGGGGCTTCTACGCACGTCAGTGAAGTTCCACGGACGGGGCATCCACAAACAGTGGAAGGTTCCAGGGCTGGTGAGGCCACGATCAACCCCATCCTTGGGTCCATTTCTTGTGTCCCGAAGGCATCTCTGCAGGGCTTCAGTTCTTCCACCGGACTCGGTATCGTACCACCCTAAATAAGTGTGTGTTTATTATTTTTACTTACCGGGGACCATCTTCAGTGGTTCCGCTGGACATCAATTTATACTTTTTGGCATTTTAACCTGTACATTTTTAAATATTTTATGCATATATTTACATATACTTAAGGAGGTTCTTTAAATCAAACCTTTGTGGCAGAATCTATGACAATTTTATGATCAAATTGTAAACCGATGTGTAGCTACACGAGGCATTTTATGAATGTGTTATAACTTTTTAAGCGTGAAATATTGGCCACAACTGTGAACATCACCAGGTTACATGCTAAAGAACCAATTTTGTAAATTGTTCAATATAGTGCATTGCATTTTTTTAAAGAAAGTGTCATTATTTCGTCTGCGACCACTACATATGGAAAAACTCAGTGATTTGTTAAGTAAGTAAACTAATAATTTATCATAGTTTGTGTAAGCTTGGGCTTAACGCCCTGAGATAGTCTGAGCTAGAGAAATTTTATCGTAGGCACGTACATCACTTTCCGGGTCAAGTTTGCTTACGATATCTGCTACGCCACGGTAGCCCAAGTGATTTCGTTACGTAATATCTGATAATCATTAAGATCCAACGTATCTATTTGTTTATGTACGTTCAACTCGTAGCAATCCTCTTACACACCATTTTGAAACCATAGAAAGTCTCATATATTCCATTGTCGTTTCACGTACATTCTTATGGTATCTTATATATACTTATAAAGGAAACTTATACAATTGCATATTATAGGTATAGATCATTAAGGTTTCATTCCCCAGATAGATCCTAATACGTATCGTTTTGGAACCACATCAAGCTTATATATCCATTGAGGCTTCACGTACATTCTTACAGTATCTTATATACTAGATACTCATAAAGATAATTTATCTAATTATATGGATACATATCATTCAGGTTTCAATTCCCAGATAGATCCGTATACACACAATTTTGGAACTATATCAAGTCTCATACATTCCATTGTGGGTTCACGTACATTCTTATAGTATTATATCTACAGGATGTAACGCAACTTATCCGAAAAATTTTAATCATACATGCACCTTTCAAAGTCCAACACAGGAATAGATACAAATTGTTAAAGTTACAAATTAATGAAAATTTGTCGATGTCTTGGTCACTCATGAAGCTATTTTTACGCGTAATGGTACAACCAATCTACATAATATGCACGTTTGGGCCATTGAGAATCCTCATCCAGTAGTTCGGAATCACTTTGAACATCGATGAATGCCTAATTGGTCCGTTCATATTGCCAAATCAGATGGATGGTCAGCAATATCTGCAGTTTCTCCGTAATGATCTTCCTGGTCTTCTTGAAGATGTGCCCTTGGAGGTCCGAAGTCGGATGTGGTTTTTACATGATGGTGCGCCCCCAAATTATCGTTTAGTAGTCCGAGATAACTTGATCCAATTAAACTGAATACGTTGGAGACGGGGTGTACCTGTAGCTTGGCCTCCGCGGTCCCCGTATTTAAATCCTCTTGACTTCCTTTTGTAGGGATATTTAAAAAATGAAGTCTACCAAACCGAAGTTGACAATATCGATGTATTACGTGAACGTATCACAACAGCTGTCCATAATCTGCGTCTTAGGGAACAGCAGGAATGGGGAACACTTCAGCTAGTGTGACAAAATTGGATTAGACGGGTTCAGGTGTACTTGAATGTAAATCCACAGAACTTTCAACAGTTTTTATAGAAATAGTACTTTATTTTAACATTTCAAATAATTTGTAATTTTAACAAATTGTATCATTTTTTGTGTTGAACTTTTATTAAAAATTTTTTTAAGAAATCGACTACTTATTTAAAGGTGCATGTATTGTTAAAATTTTTCGGATAAGTTACGTTACACCCTATATACTCATAAAGGGAACTTATACAATTGCATAGATATAGATCATTCAAGTTTCAATTCCCAGACAGATCCCATACGTATCATTTTGGAACCACGTCAAGCCTCATATACTCCATTGAGGTATCACGTACATTCTTACAGTATCCTATATATACTCATAAAGGGAACTTGTCCATTTGCATGGATACAGGTCATTTAGGTTTCAGTTCCCAGATAGATCCTCATGCACACCATTTTGAAACCACAGCAAAAGCCTCACGTATTCCATAGATATTTCATATACATTGTTACCGTATTTTAGCTGACAGCCTTGCAAAAAAGAATCTAAAGCACCATTAGTTGGACCCGAACCGTTCTGTGGCCTGGCCAAGTGACACATAGCGGAGGAGCTCCAAGAATGGGAAAAGGACCAGAAAAAGTCCTACTGGAGGAATACTCCAGGCCAAAGACAAGCGAAAAAGTTTATAACTTATTCGACAAAGAATGCCACAAGGCTTCTCGAACTTGATAAGTTCGAATTAAGGCTAATCACAGGCCTTCTAACTGGCCACTGCCCCTTGAGTTATCATCTCAAGAATATGGGTAAGGCGGTAGACAACAAATGCAGATATTACGACACTGCAACTGAAACTGCGGAACATATACATTGTGAATGCAAGGTGTTAGTTAGCACTAGGCTAAGATTCCTAGAACAGGAGGAAATAACGCCTGAAGATATAGGGAAATTCGCCCCCAGAAAAATCACAAGCTTTGTAAAAAGTCTTGGAATCCTGGGTAACAACTAGATGTAGGGTAAATCACAAAAGATCTTTTAGGTCAAAGTGAAGTTAGGCTGTTCGAAGCCAAATGACCCCATAAAACAATCTACAATCTACCGTATCTTATATATACTCATAAGGGGAATTTATCCAATTCTGTAGATACAGATCATTCAGGTTTCAATTCCCAGATGTGATTCTTACACACCATTTTGAAGTCACAGAAAGTCTCATATATTCCATTGTGGTTTCACGTATATTCTTACTGTATCTTATATAGGTATACTAATAAAGGGATCTTACACAATTGCATAGATATAGATCATTAAGGTTTCAGTCCCCAGACAGATCCTAATACGTATCGTTTTGGAATCACATCAAGGTCATATATTCCATTGAGGCTTCACGTACACTCTTACAGTATCTTATATACACGCATAAAGAGAACTTATCTAATTACATGGATACATATCACTCGGGTTTCAATTTCCAGATTGATGCGTATACACACAATTTTGGAACTCTATGAAGTCATATATTCTGTTGTGGTTTCACGTACATTCTTATAGTATCTTGTATATACTCATAAAGGGAACTTATACAATTGCATAGCTACAGATCACCATTATGCTGAGCCTAGTCAGATTTCAATAAGTGTCAGTAGGTGACTCTCCTTGCAATATGCTTGTCCAAATGTACTCTAGTTTAGAGACTAGAGAGTTGCTTGAATAACGTGATTCAATAATGATATAGGAGAAATTCACTTGTTTGGTAATAGTCATCTATAGTCTGTACTAACAAAGGCCACACGATGCCTTTATAGTAATATAGTGAACAGGTTATATTTTTCTGCTGGGGTTTTCAGATAGATCCTCATACGTACCATTTTGAGACCATATTAAGACTCAAAAAACATCAGCTAATTTCCACTATTTTTCCGCATACATTCTCAAAAGATTTCATGATAACAATTTCCCATTTTTAGTGAAACCACATGAAATCTCAAATGACTTGTGAATAGGGAATTTCTAATAAACTATATAATTATTTATCTGGGTTTCCTGTTGTTTTTACAGAATAGTATATGCGAATTTGTACAGACTCTTAAGAATTACCATTTCAAACTGGTTAAAGATATATATTATGCAAATCGTGTTATAAACTAGTAAAGTTCAATGAGGGCATATAGAGAATTGCGGTTTCACTATCCAACTCAAATCTTATAGATCCATGTATGTAATATTATTTGTAAGTTTCTATGAGCCATTTTTGGCAGGGCAGTCTTATTTAGTTAGTTATCCTAATCCAATTAAGTCCCTTTCCGATGTCAAACCAACGTTGTTGCAACGTTGATTCACAACAATAGCCATTAAGTTACTATTCGACTACTATTTCCACTAATTTTGACGTTGAGATTTCGTGAAATGTTGCCTGGGATACTTAGCCTGTGAAAAGGGCACGCCGCGCCGCGCCGAGAGAAATGTCAGTTTATAAAAAAATCAAAATTTTTCTAAATATTATACGGATCATAATAATATTATGTTAGGGTAAGTATCGGAAATTAAACCGAAATATATGGCATAACAAATGGTGATTTTACTTGAAATATAAATCAATGCTTGTGTTCCAAATATAATTGTCTAAAAGTTAATTGTAACATTCTCTTAATATTTCAATTGATCCCCGTAAATCATATCTTGAACATTTTACTTAGTTGATGATATTTTGGGCGGTTTCTATATATTCTTATTTGTATGACATTACGTCAGATTAAGTATTACTATAATCAACTTTATTTAATAAAGTAATGTACATTAACTTAATTACAACCCTTGGAAGGTAATAAAACATAAAAATAAAAGTGTATTCTTATCGCTTATAACACAAATAATCCTTAAAGAAACACTTCTTGAGTCTACAAACATTAACTCGCATCGTCTCCTTTTTCGAAGGAAGACAAATTGGGCGATAAAATCCTCAATACTTTAACTTGTCAAATACAATATTGTTTCTCACTTTAAGGGATGACCGATGACTAAAGTGTCCTCAAGAGGGTCAAATATTGTATTTTTATTAGCTGAATCTGGAGTCTATTAATCAGGCTACAAGCTACAACTTAAAAATATTACATTTCGCGTGATATATGTGCAACATTCAGAAAAGCACCTACTATTATCTATTTTATCAGTGAATTTTTGTTTTCCCATAATTCTGAACGTAGTAGTAGAGTGAAATTAAATTTGAATGAGCAATTAAATGCAATGTTAATAAACATATTCCTTCGGGAAACTAATAAAGAAAATGTGTACTTGTTTCAGTGTCTATGGAATATCGCTATATAATTAAAAAATAACTAAGAAATACAGGTTGAATGTAACTATATGAATTTTTTGGTCTATTTTATTTATTATCATTTATATATTATTAATAAAACATTATAGAGCGTGCGAATGTTGGAAATGATAGATTTATGGGTGTTATAAACCCCTTCAAAGTTTTTAAAAAAGCAGTTATTTACTTTCGGTGTTATTTGTATAGTCGAGTTCATCAGTTCCCGGCACTCAAAAAAGCAACAATAACTTTACGACCTCTTAAAATACTGGAACTCTTTGTACTGCTGTTCGCAAATTGGCTGTAAGTTGGAGAATTGACAACTTAAGTTTCATTGGATTAAAGGGGAGCCGTTACCACACGAACTAACCTATGCTATGAAAAGCTGTTAGTACAATCAAATAGTACTTTGACCTGGAAAAAATTGCACACTCGATTTTTCATGCTCAACGTTATCAGGACCACTTAGGAGGACTAAAACCAAAAAGGTGACCTCCTCCACTTTTGTTTTAGCCGCTATCTTGAAAATGTTTTGAATCGCTTTATCTCGTGTTCTATTGGTCCCACTGAAAAACTCATTGAACAAAAAAATGTTGTAAATAAAATTCTACATATTTTCGGCTATTGCCGCGATGCCGAGAAGTTAATAGCGGTAGACGGCGCGGCGCCGAAGTTATTACCAAAAACAGTTAATTGGAAATCTAAATTCAATGGAATTGAGTTTATTTGGATATGTGTGAAAGTTAGTACCAAAAACAGTCTTTTTCAAAATATAATTAGAAATCTAAATTCAGTGGAATTGAGTTTATTTGGATGTGTGTGTATGACTAAAATTATTAACTAAACAGCTGGTAAGTTGAATTCCACAACACTGCTTTCAAAAACTGTTTTTTGGTAACTTCTGCGCCCTCTACCGCTCGAAATATTAATTTTTCGGCATCGCGGCCCTTACTGAAAATATTATGTGGAATTTTATTTATAACATTTTTTATTCAATAACTTTTTCCGTGCGACCAATAGAACATGAGATAAAATGATTCAAAAATTTTTCAAGATGGCGGCTAAAGCAAAAGGAGGGAGAGGTTACCTTTTTGGTTTTAGACCTTCTAAGTGGTCCTGATAACATTGTGCATAACAAATTTGAGTGTGCAATTTTTTCCAGGTCGTGGGAATTTTTGGTAAATTTTTACTGTACTATGTGATTCAGATGAGTTTGAAAATGACCCAGAACTAGATAACTTAGCCGATATATACATGATGATGAAGAAGAAAACTGCTGATTATAATGTTATTTGATTTTGCGATTAAAAGTTTGAATTTTCATTATTAAAACTTGAATGTTTTCATTTATACTCATATAATAAGAATTTTGTGTTAAGGTTCAAACAATAAAAGAATGAAAGAATATGTATTTAACCAATAATTTTGTTTTTCAGCTATTTTCCCGGAAAAGCAACGAAAACTTAAAGATTTAAATGAAATGGGAATAAATTCAAAAAATATATATTTTCTCCGTATCTCTGCGGTTTTTCGGGTTTTCCGGGTATGCTGTAACAGACAAGAGGCAAACAACTAAAACCTTTAACTAGATGGCAATACCACAAGAACATATCTTAATTACAAATTCCCACGAGGGGGGGAGGTTCATATTGATGGTTCATGGTCTATTACACACTTAAACGGTAATTTAAAAGTATTTACAGTGGTTTTGTAATATCAATTCTATAATTATTTAAAATAAAAATAATTATATAATAGGGGTGGCATTTGATGGCTATAGACCAGAAACTTATGGAAATTAAATTTCTAATATAGTCGACGTTTCGATTTATTTTAAGTCATCCTCAGGGTTCTCTGAAATCAATAATATATAGTTAATGTAACCTATGGTCTATACATATTATATCTATCTAAATATCTTTAAATTCTACTGTCAATTGATTAAAATTATTTTTAAAAAAGAAACATTAAAACAGTAGTTGAATTTGAAATTAGAACTTTGCTTTGCTCTAAATTCAAAACAAAAATAAACTAAAAGAATAAATAAAATTAACAATAAACATAAAAATGATACAAATGATTCTTTACCAGATAAATATGGAGCATTTAGATGTAAAACTAAAATACGACCACTACTCTTTTTAAAAGCTTTTATTAAACTTGTGCAATGTTTGTTAGCTAGTTAGTTTGTTTGGGTCGAATCTTGCAATCAAAATTTCTATTAGTTCTAATTAAGCTAGTGCTTTGAAATTTTGCACATGTGTATAAGTCCGGTGACAATACATTTTAACATTTTCATATAAGAAAAAATATGATGGCGGCTTCAAGATGGCGGATGACATTATAGTTTATGATCCGATTCGACTCAAAATCGATATCTGGGGTTTTACGATATCGCCAATTATGAATTCTTTGTCGAAATTCAGAAATTCAAAATGGTGGCTCCAATATGGCTGACGAATTTTGTAATTTAGGTTCAAATTGAACAAAATCGACATCTGGGGGTTTTCGGATTCGCCGATTACGAATTTCTAGTAAAAATTTAGTTCAGAATGGCGGCTTCAACATGGCGGACGACTTCATCGTTTATGATCCGATTAGACCTCAAAATTGATATCTGCTGGTTTTTGAGATCGCCAATTATGAATTCATGGTCAAAATTCAGAAGTTCAAAATGGCGGTACCAATATGGCTGACAACTTGTTTCATTCAGATCCAAATCGATCAAAATCGATATCTGGGGGTTTTCGGGTTCGCCGATTACGAATTTCTAGCCAAAATTTACTTCGGGTTGGTGACTTCAAGATGGCGGACTACTTTATCGTTTATGATCCGATTCATCTCAAAATCGATATCTGGGAATTACAGCATATCAAAAGACTAAAAAGTAAAAAAATAAGATTACATAAAAATATTTTTAAAAAAAGCTTTTATTTAAATGCTCTCAAAATTAGAAAATAAACTTTGAAGTAAATCAATCCCATCATTTTGTTGCATTATATAATTTTTTTATGATATAAAAGCTTGTCGCGAGCAATCTCCTTTACATGGGAAAATCTCGCGACAAGCTTTTATATCATAAAAAAATTATAAAATGATGGGTTTGATTTACTTCAAAGTTTATTTTCTACTTTTTAGAGCATTTAAATAAAAGCTTTTTTAAAAATATTTTTTATATAATTTTTTTAAAGGGTACTCAACTAAATTAAACTTTTTTGATCATATGCAAATTGAAAGATAATCATTGGGTAATACCTACCTAAGGTTATCACTTATAGTGGTATTATATCAATAAATGGACTGGATAATAACAAGAAAAACATTATTTAGTACAACAGCTATTAAATTACGCAAAAATGTAATATACCACTACTGATTAAAATTAATAGTATATTTTACTTACGCTACGTAGAATCGTTGTTTACTTATGTTTTATATATATTATAGTACAATTTAATTATCTAATACTTAACAATACACCTGGCGAATAAAATACAGTATTTATTAATGAATTTTTATAGATAGTTTTAAACAAAGGGACATTTTTAGCTTGCTTTATAAATTCAGCACAAATGTGGAACAATATTTGTGCCACAATCGTGCTGTATTTCTTTTTTAACTCTCGTTGAACTCGAGCTATTGAAGCCGGACGGACTATTGCCGCACCCTGTATAATATGCAACCTGTCACTAAACGAGGGAACTTTCCCCACACATGGAAGAGTGCATACCTCACCTCTTTAATTAAGTCGGATGGTGTAAACTGCGTTATTAACTTCCGATCCATTCCAGGCTTATGTTCTACGGCAAAAGTATTTGAATCGTTAGTAGCAAGTTATGTCCCGAAATATGAAAAATTATAATTCCAGTTCAAAAGGATTATTTCAATGTGAAATGAACATGTTCAAATTTAGTTATCTACAGTAATCAATCACATTACTGAGGGTATTAAAGAATGCACCTAGACTCAGTGTATGTGAATTTTATAAAAAAGCCTTTGATCGAGTAGATCACACTATTTTATTACACAAATGTAAAAGTGTAGGTCTCACTGGGTCCCTTCTTCAGAGACTTAACTGATAGAACTCTTATAGTTAAAATGGAAAAATATAATTCAATGTCATTTCGTCATTCATCTGGAGTCCCTCACTTTGGTCTACTTTTGTTTTCTATTCTTATCAACGGCATATTAACAAAATTATAATATATGTCATTATTATTTGTGGACAACTTAAAGATTTTTTTTTGGCATTAAGGCCGAAGCCATTCAGCCAGCCACGTAGTTATTTAAAAAAAGAAAAACCTACTCCAACCTAGCCACGTACCAGAAAAAAAAAGGTATTTATTTAAGTGAAAAATTATATTGATAGCCATTAATTGCAAAACTGGTGCAATCAAAACAATCTTCATTTGAATGCATCAAAATGTAAGGTTGTTTCTTTTACAAGAAAATCTAACCCAGTGGTATTTCATTACTCATTAAATTCGTAAGTATTTGAACGTTCTGCAACAATAAAAGATTTAGGGGTAGTATTTGATCAGAAATTTACTTCCTCGAACCATGTAGCACTAGTAACATCATCAGCCATGAAAATGTTAGGTTTTATAATTAGAAACTGTCACTCATTCTCTAATGAGTTTGCTCTAAAAACACTCTACTATTCATATGTTAGATCCAAACTTGAATACTGCTCAATAGTTTGGTACCCGCACTATACCTGTTATAAAAACGCCATCGAAAGTGTGCAGAGAAAGTTTCTGAAATTTTTATCCTTGAAAATTGATGGTTTTTATCCAGAAAGAGGCTACCAACACTCCCTTTTACTAGAGAGATTTAATCTTAATTCTTTGGAATTGCGACGTGCATTAAATAGTCTGAAAATATTACATAATCTATTTCACAGCAAATTAGACAGTCCGGTGCACTTAGACATGTTTTCTTTTCATGTTCCTCGAATAACCTCACGTCAAACTCACACGTTTTACTGCGAGACATCTCGAACTAATGTGCCTCTTAGATCCCCACTTCATGTTATGTGCAATAACTTCAATAAAATATCAGATGTATGTGATATCAACTGTAGTACGATTTCGGAAATTACCAATGCCTTTATCATAACTTTCACAACCAATAGTACTTAACTGTCACTACACCTACGTATTGCCAGATTATTTATAGGTATTTTTACACATATATAGATATATAGGTTTTGTTTTATTTTATTATGTATTTTACTTCAATTCTACATTTTTTTTAACTCCATTCCATTTTATTTTATAACTTAATTATATACATGTTATTCTACTACTATTTACAAATATAATATTAAGATTTTTTTTTGTTACTGTCACTATTACATTATACTTACTACTAGTATTATTTTGTTCAAGTTTGTCCTGTAATTGGATTTTTATCTGTTGGGCAATAAATAGATTATTATTATTATTAAAATGACAAATAAACTATTAGGCTAGTGCAACAAAGATAATACGGCGTTTTATATAGAACTTTTTCGAAAAGAAAACACCAATTCTATTTTATTTAACTATAATATATATGGTATTGACTTAACTTGTGAAAATCGTATTGAAGACTTAGGAATAATATTTTCTAGTGGTTTTATGGTTTTAATCAACAAATATGTATGTAAATTGTGGATTCATTCGCAAACAGTCTGCGGATTTTAATTATGTAAAATCTATTTTTTATATTATATAAATATTTCATGCTTAGTGGCCTTGAAATTGCTCAGTAATTTGGAATTAGAAGTATAATAATACTTAATGATGATATTTAGACTCGAAAATTTTTAAAATAAAATTGTCAAATTCATTTGACATAATTGAAATATTAACTACGCATAACTTAATTATGACAAAAGAATAACAATTACAGACTTTCTCTGCAAGAAGAAGATTTATAAATTGAATAAGTTTTTCATTGAAAGCAATGAATAATATATATATAGTGAATTGAGGTATGTTTTTCCCTTATGTATACCATCTTACACTACAAGAAATCAATTGATTTATATCAACCACCACAATGCAATGTATGGTAAACATTTAATGACATCACATACTTTAAAAGTGACGGTGCCATTTTTAAAAAGATTATTTCATAATTCAACAATTTCTTCTACAACAACAGCTTTCATGAGCGTTTAGAGAACACTCTATGGAATGGTACTGGATTATTGAAAACTGTTTGTTTTCCACAGGAAAAAATAGTCCAGTACTATTTTGTTTTTCACACAAGAAAAAATAGTCCAGTAATATTCTATCGAGTTTCTTCTAAACACACAAAATATTTAGAATCGGTTCAGAGATGTAAGAGAAATTGTCAAATTACGTCCACGGCGCTGTCCACTTTAAGGCAAAATGTAAATTGCAAATAGACAGATACATAGTTTATTTATAATTAAAAAATTTGTATAATTTACAACTTTTAAAAATATAGTATAAATAAATGAACATTAGATATGCACATAAGTATTAAAAATACTTGAGTATGAGATAAATATATGGAATAAATATAAATATAACAAATTGAAATGTAACAAATATAAATATTATAAATAAGTCTACATTATCATATTCACACGCTGACATACACACAAGCACAAATACACATCTATAAGTAGGGATATATCATAGTACGTATGTATATAAACATCTGGCCACAACATAATGGACATGTACAATTTATTTATTTGTTTTACTTTATTTTTTTTTTGTTTTTCGGAGAAGATGTAAAGCCAATGTCAAATATAGTAATTTAGTTATTTATTTAATCATATTTATATATATACTGATGCTGCATTTAATTGCTTGTTCAATTAATTGTGCAAGATATATTGAATTATGTAAGAGTTAATAATTGTTTTTAATTTATTTTTAAACATTAATTAGTACTTCTTATTTCAAATGAAATGCAGCTATATATTTCCAGACCCAGGAATGTACTAGAATGTTACAATGTGCTTGTATGCATTAAAACTACTAGTAAGTTACATATACTTGTACTCCGTGTTTGATGGACGTGAGCAATTACGATTTTTTTTTCAGAAAACATCTTATAAAAGTATAATTGAATTTTTATATAATCCGAAAAGTATAAATTTTAATTTCGTTACATTAATTGTAACATGAAGTTGGATCACTCTATAATTTTTGACTTACTTACTTACTTTGAAGTACTTTTCGGCTTTACTTTTTAATTCTGGGCACGTATCTGCCTCACATTATACAATCGTGTCATCTGCAAAACTAATAATGTTTCACTGTTTAATGACAGTAAATTATTTAAGTATATTAGAAATAGTATCGGCCCAAGAACGGTTCCTTGCGGTACGTCAAAGTTTGCAGTCATAAATCTACTTCGTTCGCCTCCTACACTGATCCACTCTTTTCTATCGCATAAATAGCTTTTAAATAACTTGAGGATGGAGTCTTTTATTCCTACATCTTCTAAGCGAAGGTCTACTGTTAGCCAGTGAATGATATATTTTTACTTAGCCCGACAATTGCATATATCTCAGGAAATACACATTTTCAGCATTACGTTCAAGCAGCTCAAAAGATTTTGTAGACGTGACAACCTCTAAATTATTTCCATTAGTAAGTTTATTTCTCCATCAGTAAATTTAGTTTTTCTTCTCCTCTTATTTTTGTAATTAAAGGATTTACCTTTAACCTGTATGTCATACTGATAGCATATTGTTTTTACATAGCTAGACCGTTATTATTAGTTAAGGCTTGTTTATGAAAATATTACAATTTAATTAGTTCACCTGCACGGAATATTTATGAAAATTGCACTATTTTGGTTTTTATTCTTCTATGTACTCGAGTAACCAATAAAGAAATGAATAAATAAGTAAATGAATGAACGAATGAATGAATAAGTAAATAAAATTGCTAATAATGACAGATTTTGAAAAATCTTGGAAGCATCCTCTTTTATTTGAATGTAAGAAAATAATTCTAGTATTGTATAGTCCACCTTGGGTAAAATCAATCCACATAATAAACAGGAATAGAAATTGAATATATTGCACAAATATAAAAATAAAATGAAAACGTAAATAACTACTAGGCGATAAAATTAACCATAATATTGCCCCTAAACACCGGTACAGTACAATTATTCCGCTCAATCAGAGTTTGAAATTTTTTACTGTACTATAATTGGTATATGAAGCAGTGGGATGTATGTATATAGTTCGTAGTTCGGTTATGTTTGATGGCTTGGAAAAATCTCGTAATAAATGTGTTTGAATAAATACGGGTATTTTATACAACTATGAAAAGCACGTACCAAATAAAATGCATATCATTCACCATATGGTTATATTTTACAAAGTAAACAATAAAACGCATGGAATAGCCTGTTGTTAATTTTAGCTATTATTTTAATAGCAATTTGTGTTTGCAGTATGGTCTGGTACATATAAATTTAACAACTTGTATTTCAGAGTATTGTTTTAAACATCATAACGTTGCATATGGGAATCTATTCACAGTGAAATTTGAAGCACCAACTGTCAGTTAAACTGAAAAATGATTATACATTCTGTTTGGTAACGCAGACAATATGGTATAAATTGGTCTATAATGAAACTTAATGATTATTTGCTTGGATAGAGATTTCAATTAATATTTAAAAATAGAATCATATAGATAGCATATAAACCACTAACACATTTTTCGTATGTTGTACAAAAGTATTCAAGTTAAAGAAAAATTATTTTGCAGATTTAAAGTTTTCTTCCGCTAATTGAGCTCTTTATACCTAATATTCGTGATTTCTATTTTTCGTTTAAGTTCAGAAGTTTAATATGTAGTATGATCTTGAAAAATTTAATATTTTTCTCTGGTAACAAAGAGGAGATAAGTAGCTACTAACCATGTTTTATAGAAACAAAACTAATTTCGGACTTGTAACACTTCTATAGCGGAATATTATTGAAGTGTCCGTTATTTTGTGATATCCGTTATAACAAATTGAGATAATAAACTGGTTTACTTTCCCAAATAAGTCAATATGTTAAAACATGCAAAATATGCACGTGGATTTGTAGCCTTACTAATATGTCAAACCCGAGATGACATGGCGTCTTGAGCCTGGGAAAATAAAATAAGAACTTCCCACGGTCATTAAAATTTTTCCAGGCTTTGGTAACGGATATACGGTTTTAGCTCGAGCACCGGTCCTTGTTTAAGTGTTAGGACACATTACTCACAAGCCAGATACATGAGGCTTAGTGGCTCAAGTGGAGAAACGGTACTCCAGTGGATCAATTTGGGAATTTAGACGCTTATGCACAACAGTAAAACTGTGGATTTGATAAATAATGTTTATTCAATTAAATCTACTATATACACATCTACATGTTACTAAATGATTACCCCAACCAAACTCTACAGGTTACTGTATACAGTGATAAGGGTAAGCGGTGCAATGAAAACAATCCAGATTACTCAAATGACATATACTGGGATATACTGAGTACAAATGTGATAACTATAACACGAGATCGCAAGCGTTCGGATCGCGCGATTAGATCGCGCTCTGTGGGGAAGAGGCCTTAGAACGGCAAGTGGTGAACTAAATGTCAGATGGTTTCAATGGTTCCTTTACGGAGAGGATGGCTTTATATGGGTGACGTCAGATCGACTTACTTTGACAGCACGGAGAGCTCACACATCTAGGCCGTTGGACACACACTGAAGTTTTCACTCCTGAGCTCGCGTGAATGAAGAATGCCTGCTGCTAATGTTGTGACCGTTTATGATAGTGACTTGAAATTTGGTACACTCATGTATTATAACGAGATCTGGAACTAGATTATATTTTGATCTAATTCCGTTGAAGGTTTAAGGGATAAATACGGGTAAATAGGCAAAGCAAGAAGGTAAGAATCCATAAAATTGCAATTTAGGGCATGTAAGAAAAGTCAATGTTTCAAACTTTTTTGGCATCAGCCACCTCCCACTATCACCCTCAATACCACCCCCACACTATTATGAAAGGGAGTAAAAAAAATAAAATGTGAATTAGTGTGTATACAAGAACGAGACGTCTCAAAATTTTTCTTTGCGTTAGCTACCCTCTCTACCACCACCATTGCCACCCCCACCCCATTATTAAAGGGAGTAAAAAATTAAATTGGGATTTGGTGCCTATAATAAGAGAACCAAGGGCTTCTAACATTTTTTTGGTATTAGCCACCCCCTCATCGAACCATCAGTTCCAGCTCCACCCTGTTATTAAAGGGGGTAAAAAATTAAATTGGGATTTAGTGTGTGTATGGGAACCAATGGCCTTTAAAATTTATTTTGGCATTAGCCACCCCCTCTACTACCCCATTGCCACCCCCACCCTATTATTAGAGAGAGTAAAATATTTCGTTGGGATTTAGTATGCATAAGACTTGGATGCAAAATCTGGATCTGGAAGTAGTGAGTCCTTGAGCAGCGGTTTTTTTTATAAAGTTAAATTATCTTAAATCAAGATAATTACAAAAAAATAAATTCTTTAGGCATATGAGAAGAAGGCAATAAGGTATGATGCGCTAGTTATAAAATAAGATAATAAATAGTATAAATTATACACATGTTCAACCTAAGTTTAATCAGACACCGTGTGTGATTATTTTCTCTTGTATTATTTTAGAGAATTGTATTTCAAGTTGTTTGACGGCAAAGATGAAAATAAATAAACGCAACATTTGTATCATGATAATATTTATATGTTATTATTATTTTTTTAAACATAAACTTTAATATCTCTAGAATATTCTCCGCATTATTGTCAAATTATCTTATTCTAATTTCTCTGCAAGGATCGGTAATCAACAACTGATCACAAATAAATTCATATAAATGTTCGGAGCCTCGGGAGTACCCTAATGAAAGAGATAAAATTACATTTTTCACTATATCTTGTTCTTTTACGTGCTTTAAAATGTTCTAGATTTAAGGCAAGCAATATGTGGCAATTTCCATTTAGATGAAGTTTAGCGGCGGCAGATATTCTTTCAGTTCTTTGATCCAACATCTGTGTACTTCTGAAAACTGTTTTAGTCTTTTCAAATTTACGCTCATATAAACTTTTTGTTTTTTGCTTTTCTGTATACACAGTCAGCGTACTGGCGCAAAACTACATAGTAATTTATTTATTTGTATAAAAGTTCGGATTGTAAAAAGCTTGTAAAAACTTGATAAAGTTTTCCGAGTTTCGAGAAGATTGAAACAACAAAGTCGAGAAATGGAATATGTTCATCTGCCACAAATATTATTCTTTAAATTAAATTCTTTACTAATATGGTCTGTTCTTTTAACGTTTAACTAGCAATTTAAGTGAGTTTTGTTCATTTTAGGAATTAGCCAATTTAGAATTTACTCATATTAGTTCTGAATTATTTTGTGAGTTCTTTTCTATTATTGTTAAACTGAGGAATTAAAAAAAAATATATTCTGTAATTTATTAATATTAATTGATTCAATGAATATATTAATTATTTTTGTTAAAAGAGGAGCTAGTCTCTGACACTTGAGCTCCGGAAACGGATTTTCGGTTTTAGTTCGGGTGCCAGTCCACAAGCCGGATACGCACGGCTGAGTGGCTCAAGTGGAGAAACGGCACTCCAGTGGGTCTATTTGCGAAATTAGATATTCACACACAAACAGTAAAACTCAGAATTTATAATAATGTTAGTTTATTCAACTAAACCTGCTATATATAAATCTATTTGTTTACTAAATGTAGTTATGAGGGCAAGAGCCGCAACGAAAGTGGTAATACCAGATGACTTAAAAGACAGCAGGGACAGCAAGCGGAAAAATGGTAGACATATAATAAGCGGTAACTGAGGGCAACTAGCAAAGCGATAATAGTTCAGACTAACCACGGATACCTGTCGTGAGAAGCAAGACCACATATATATAAAACTGTCGAGCACGCTGTTTCCGATTACACCTCTAGTATAGAACACAGATTTTCATAGGTGTCGTGAGAAATAAGTAGTACATAAATACCAGTATAGTATTTGAAAACCTGCTTTGCAAAAATTATCGATATAATAAGTAATTAATGTTTTATGAAAATTGCTTTTATAACTTTTCAACATAACTGACAAATATATCAAGTCGCGGAAGTTAACTATCTGTGGCCACAGACATTTCCATGATTTGCATCCCTGAATATTAGTTCTGCTTAACGCCAAACCTAAAATATAATATTAATATTTTGTTCACGGTTGTACTGCTTCAGATCTTCAAATTCCATAAAATTGTTCAGTGTAGCCACATAGCTACTACAGTATTGTAAATTATCTAAGGTAGACGTATGGATCCCCAATCATGACCAGAATCATGGAAAATAATTATGTCGTCGCCATTGTTACTTAGAGTTGAAGTTCCTATTTCTTTGAGTAAAACTTCTAATTTTTGAATTTAACATTTCTAAATTAGGTTGTATATAAATTATGAAAATAAGTGGATATACGCCCCAAGCTAACTTTTAAACATAAAAGTCAATTTCAAGGCAGAGGATTTAAAATTCCCAACTGTCAATGATATCATTTGCTTAACATTCTGATTTAAATATGTTTTGGTTTTAATAATGATGAACCGATATCGATGAAGATATAACTTAAACGATAAAACCGAAAAAACAGACTGCGCTGGCCTTATTTACTTTTAAATTTATTTAGAATACATGTTATACATGAACATAGACTATACTTCAACGTTTAATAAATATTTAATTAATGCAAATTTATTAAATCTATAATAACCTCAAATTAATTAGATTTTCCTTAGCTAATTTAAAAAAATACATTTATCCTAATTCTGCACTATAAGTATGCATGCAAACAACGTTCTAAAAAATGTCTTTGATCATTATATATAAAGAAATCTCTTAATGTATATTACAATAAACGTCAGTGAAATTCAAATTTGTGTTATTATTATTATTATTATTATTACAATTTTCATGTAAGAGGATATAAAAATGACAGCATACTCGGTGTACGTTACAACTATAAATGCAACAAAATATAGTTTGGCAATTAAAAAATCATAATGAACACAACATAAACGAACAAAAGATAAAACCCAAATAACGAATTATTATTAATGATGTTGAATATTTCATGCTCTATCCACGAGTGTCAATCAGATTCTTGATAAATCAGAAATGGGCACTA
Source organism: Leptura quadrifasciata (assembly GCA_963675555.1). Taxonomy (NCBI): domain Eukaryota; kingdom Metazoa; phylum Arthropoda; class Insecta; order Coleoptera; family Cerambycidae; genus Leptura; species Leptura quadrifasciata. The sequence goes on along the minus strand of OY776674.1, from coordinate 78,650,383 downwards.
CATTCAATAATTAATGGCAAATATTAATTTAGTTGATACCCATTGAAGTGACCAAAACGGAAATTAATTACTCATACATGAGTGAAAAGCAAACATGAATAACCTTTATAATGGGAGTTTAATAATACAATACAAACGTTATTGAGTGCAGCGAGAGTAACATTTAAATTGTTCAGAGATTTGCGGGGCTTCCAAAGTACCCCCTTATAGCCACTGTGTTAAAGGTATTCAGAGCGCCTAGCAGGTTAAATATATACTTTAATACTTTATTTAACTTTTGCTAACAGTTTTTGAGAATAATTATTTAAATATAATCGATCTTTGGTGGATACATCAGTATTTTTAATTTACTAAAACTTTTGGTAAAATACAAAATTGACCTCGACGCAATTTTTGGCCATATTTAATCTGACATGAAATTTGAAAACATTTCCTTAATACAGTTAGTAAACTCATTAGTAAATAGATAAAAGAAATTATTGAAAATTTGTTTAAATGTTCTCCCTGGAGCCGCTCCTGATGATCTAATATGCAAGAAATTTCATCATTCATTGTAGTGTAGTCGTTTTATGAAAATTAGGTAAAAAACCTCTTACAAGCAAGAGATTTCATATACATATAGTATTTAGTCACCCAACTTAGGTACTAAAAGTCCCAGAAATATAAATTTGTGGTATGGCCGCCATCTTGGAAAATGTCGGCCGAAAATTCATTTTTCACACTTATGAAAAATGAAATATGGTTTTTAATTCTAGCTGTCATAGAACTCGACATATCAAAGTTCGACGCACTATTACCCCACCCTGTATGTAAATTGTAAGGGAGCTTACACTTAACTACAAATGTAAATGCAAATATATACGCGTTGATTACGATCGTGACTATTTTCACTTACTGCTAACAATGCATTTAATTTAATCACCTCTGCCGCATTTCAAAGAGCTTAAACGTAGTTTTCATTCTATGAGACCACAGCGTCTTCTGAGGCTTCTGTTGCTTATAGGAAATGAGTTAGAAGGTTATGCTTTTATGAGATTTTTTGTTCAGGAAGGTTAAAGGATCATCATACTAGAACATGAAAAACTTTATCGAAATTGACAGAGAACCAATTTCCATTACCACCCTGTGGGGTCTTTTGCGAAATTATTCGGCAAAAATTTGTTTTTGAGTTCTCAATGGAGCCACCCGTGCCGCTTATGCTCACTGAGGTATTTGTAGAAGATCTTTCCGATATAATTTTTGTGTGAATCGATGACAAGGTGATTTAATACCTGCTCTGGAGCCGTCCTTCCTGGTGCCTTGATGTGAAATTTTGGAAAAAAATTCAATACTATATTGCACTTTAAATAACTATAAACAATTGATACTTGCACATTTTTTTTAAATTTGAGCCTCTGATTCTCTGACGAGAGATTTGCATAAAACATTTCCGATATAATTGTCCATCCCGAACAATTTTTGATTGAAGCAATTTATGATTCTGCACTCCTGGTGTTCTGACGAGAAACTTGATAAAAAATACTTCTGAATGAAAGAACTGTAAAAACTGTATACGACAAGTGATAATTATCCCATGGAGTTTATCGGCTAAAATATCCCAAGGATGTGGTTAAACACGAAATAATATTATCACAGTTTTCGAAAGCACGTTGCTTTAAAAGCAACTTGCAGGTAAGAGCCCATAAAATTGCAATTTAAAAAAGAAAAGCGAAAAAAGAAAAGCTAAGGTCTCAATTTTTTTTTTGCATCAGCCACCCCCCACTATCACCCCCAATTCCACCCTCACACTACTATGAAAGGGAGTAAGAAAAATAAAATGTGATTTAGTACGTTATAAGAACGAAACATCTCAAAAAAATTTTCTACCACCCCCATTGCCACCCCGATCCTATTATTAAAGGGAGGGAAATTAAATTGGAATTTAGTGCGCGTACGAGAATCAAGGGCTTTTAAAATTTATTTTGGCATTAGTCACCCCCTCCACCACTTCCATTGCTACCCCCACCCTATTATTAAAGGGAGTAAAATATTACATTGGGATTAGTGTGTATAAGACTTGGATACAAAATCTGTATGTGGAAGTAGTGATTTCTTGGGCAGCGGTTTTTTTAAAAATCGTTCACCAACTTTCTTCTACTTCAGTAATAATTACACCTTTAATAAAATAGCTGATACTGGTCATTTTTTTTTTTTCACAATTAAATATTTTTTTACGAATATAATGATAATGTAGATTTTCTCTACAATATACTCCATAACAAACTTGACTGTTCTTTATTAATTGAGTTTATCAATTTTAGAGTTTCACAATTCAATTGTAGACTAAATAATATCTTCTTCGTAAACAATACTTAAACTATTGTGTTCAAAAAATTATCTACTTTCTGTGTCACAACTTCAATAACATATCGAACCAGAGCGATATTAGTTTCTACTCAATTACATCCGTAAAAAATATATTCATAAACATTTTCAACTTTAACTTAGCAACTCATTTTTATTGCATAATTTTCCAGCCTTTCGTTCCTACGATGCAATATGTGTGTTTTACGTGGACGGTAGCTCAGTGAGCTAGCGCATTCAGCTTTCTCTCTGTGCATACCTAGCGAATTCGGTTCGAGCCCCATTTACTGCGAAGTAATTTTCAAATATAAATTATCAAATTATCACCAAGAAATGGTTCGGATTCCACTATAAATTGTAGGGCCCTGCCTCCTTCCCGCAGGCATATCTAGATGTCCTAGACTTAAGAGGGTTACTTAGGTAACTTAGGAGGCGGTTCATAAACATTTATGAACAAACATTTATCTATATGCATATATATATATATTGCCGAAACGTCGTTTAGACAACCGTGACTCCTGGAGGAGTCGACCGTCGACGCGGGAAAGCACCCGGAAGTAGATATATAGATATATAGACATATAGATATATAGATATATAGATATATAGATATATAGATATATAGATATATAGATATATAGATATATAGATATATAGATATATAGATATATAGATATATAGATATATAGATATATAGATATATAGATATATAGATATATAGATATATAGATATATAGATATATAGATATATAGATATATAGATATATAGATATATAGATATATAGATATATAGATATATAGATATATAGATATATAGATATATAGATATATAGATATATAGATATATAGATATATAGATATATAGATATATAGATATATAGATATATAGATATATAGATATATAGATATATAGATATATAGATATATAGATATATAGATATATAGATATATAGATATATAGATATATAGATATATAGATATATAGATATATAGATATATAGATATATAGATATATAGATATATAGATATATAGATATATAGATATATAGATATATAGATATATAGATATATAGATATATAGATATATAGATATATAGATATATAGATATATAGATATATAGATATATAGATATATAGATATATAGATATATAGATATATAGATATATAGATATATAGATATATAGATATATAGATATATAGATATATAGATATATAGATATATAGATATATAGATAGATATATAGATATATAGATATATAGATATATAGATATATAGATATATAGATATATAGATATATAGATATATAGATATATAGATATAGATATATAGATATATAGATATGTGTATATATTTTTTCTCTTTACTGTATTGTTTATGTTATTTTATAATCGGTTTAGGTTTAATTTTTTTTTTTTTTTAGTTTTTGATTGTAATACATATTGCCTTATAAGTGGATTTTTGTTAGTAAAACAAATAAACAAAATAAAGACAAAAATTTACCTTTTCTAAAATATATCTGTATTTAAATATTTTCTTTGATTTTATTTTATGCGTTAAAATGGCGCGTTACATATATGTATCCCTTAGGTTTCTGAGTGAATTAGGTATAACCCATCGACTCCTTATCACCGAGGAAGAGTTATATAACGGGTAAATGAACTGAATTATTTCGACGATTTATCTCAAATTGAATCGGAAGATGATAATAGCATCCCGTTTTCTACAGACAATCTGTTAATAAAAAAATATGAATTGACGAACCCGTTAGGTTAAAAGAATCTTTTATCTTGTCACAATATAAGTTAAATTTACCAGATGCCATAAAAAGGATTTGGAAATATTAAGTAAAGCGGTGAGTGAGTAAAGTGAAGTTTATATTACGTTCTTAAATGTGCAGTGTCATAATTCATGTAAATTGAATTTCAACTGGTTTGCTATTTAAGTTGAAATAGGAACATGACGTTTAATATAAAGCTTTAACCATTTCTAAATTTATTTACTTTGCGTTATTTTTATTTTCCAAAATGCATTTTAATATAAATATTTGTCATAATTTACAATTCGGTAACTAGGTATTTTTATTTCCTCTTTTCAAATAAAGTGAGTAAGAGCTGCAATTACTGATTGCGAATATAATGGAAGCGCATACGGCTTGATTAGGAGTTTCTTGGGAAATAAATGATTAAAGTTGGAGACATAGTTATTTTGTTATAATGCATCTTTATGTGTATGAAGATCCATGTTTCTATCTTCTGAAGGTTAAAATATTTTAATTAAGATATCTCAAGAACCATTCATTATAGAAAAATCATTTTTTCGCCAAATTAAAGGTCTCTTTAATACGAAGAACAAAAGCTGTTATGGATTTAGACAAAAACAACATTTAAAAAAAAGTTCTCTGTTGTTTCAAATATTCCTAAATAAAAAAAGTTGCATCCGTTCTTTAGCTTTAAAACGATGTATATGACAATATATTTCGTTTAAATGCCAATGCGTGAAATTCACATTTCGCGTCACCGACCGACCAGCGGAAATATAGAAGCACCGTTAAAATGTGGGTCTGCACTGAGCCAAGTACAAAGGGAGGCCCTGTTAGCAATGCATGCATTATCGGAATTTTCAAAAAAAGGTAATCATGCTTCTGCAAAATTATGCATACCAGAATTCATAACGATATTTTTACTTTAGGAAAGTTGTCTTTCTGAAAAACATTAAAAAATTCACCGAAAAAAGTTCTTCAATCTCTAGCGTTACTTGGACATGCAGAAATAGACCTAAATATCATAATGCATGATTTGGAAAACTTCATTTGCATTGTTTATAGTTCTAAAGTAAATATTAGAAAATTGTCGGATCTGTGGTAGTGGTGCTTTACCAAACAACAACTACAAAGTGAGCAATGCCACCTACAAGAAGTAGTTTCTGTTTGGCAGTAAATAGCGCTAGGCTGCAGCTCCTTATATGGACCAGTTCACACATTGTAAAAGTCCCTAATCTGGACCCCTTGAATAATATATATAAGGTAGTTTTAGCAATCGCAGCACATATTGGGCCACTTGATATTTTAAATTTGATTTCATTCTCCTGCAAAAAAGTTTCTGTGACTGCAGAAGATGTAAGTGTTTTATTAATCACTTACGATATACAGAGCTTTGTTTCTGCGAAGGAGATGAACAAGTGTGTAAAAACAATACAGACCAAGAAGAAATGCCAATAACTGGCCTCAGCGATGACAGTAGTGGCGAGGATCGAGAAGAAATGTCAATATCTGACCTCGGCGATGACAGCGATAAGGAAGATTTGTAGAATGTCTTGACTTGCTGTTAATTTATTTATGTAAGTATTAGTTAATTATCTTTATTTCATTAGGTTCTGTTTCTCTAATTTCTGTACATGATTAAAAATTATTTCAATAGACCGACTTTTATTATAACATTCAGATCAAAGAGTTTCAATGCAACAATAATTAATGGTATATATCAAATAAAAAAGAGTCTTTGAATCTACCTACGAATACATTGATAATGGTGGCAAACGATGTATAAATGCAATTAATCTATTCAAGCCAGAACATTTTAAAATAATGCATCATTTTAGTTCGAAACTCAATTTGTATAGTAGATAGGTCACATCTCCTTATTCTGTTGAGTGATCTATTGCATAAATAAATTAAATTAATGAGAGGTATCCGTACCATTTTCAAGCTTACAGCGCCAGCTACAAATGTTTTGGAAACATGTTTCAATTCAAGTGCGACAAGAAACATAATTTTCCAAATTACTTCCCTAACTATTCGAAATATGAAATAAATTTATGAGACCTTCTTATTTCTATACAAAAACACAATCATTTGAAAAAAAATCAAGTCGCTATCTCATACCATTTACGAGATATGAAAGATTGAAGAAAACACCCCTTATGGGAGGGGGGAGAACCTTGGTCCACAGAGCCAACACAATATGCGACGACGATAACAAACCCGAGGAACTACAGAATGTCCAACAAGTTTTAGAGAAGAACGGATACAGTCAAAGCAATATACAACGAATAGTAAATAACCAGAGGAGAACTACAGAAGAAGAACAGCAACAACCAACAACGTATGCATGCCTACCCTACGTCGCAGGAGTCACAGATAAGCTAAAGAAGCTTTTATTCAAAAAGAAAGTAGGTGTACGTTTTCGAACAGTGAAGAAAATACAGCAGATGCTTCCCTCAATCAAAAACTCTGTCCCCAAACTCTTATCAAAAGGTGTTTACCAGTTGAAGTGCACATGTGGTAAGAGCTACATCGGACAAACAGGACGGAGTATCTAGCACAGAATCAAAGAACACCAGAGAAATATCAGATTTGGATACACGGATAGGTCGGCGATAGCAGAGCATGTCCATAATAACGAGAAGCATAAAATCGACTACGAGGACGTCAATATATCAGACAGGAATACGCGCTATTATCCGCGAATCATTAGGGAATCACTGGAAATTATGAAAAACGTGAACAACTTTAACAGAGAGGATGGGTATCGACTTAGTAACACATGGAGACTGGTATTCCTAAGTACCAGCACCGTAGTAAGTCACGGTCAACCAAACACGACGAATGAGCAGCGAAGCGAACCAAGCACGACCAATGACCAGCGAAGCGAAGCGGCGCCTAGGTATATAACGAGGAGTGTAACAGAACAAATTCAGTCTTTAGGATCCTTCTGAAGAAGCTGACAGGATGATCAGCGAAACGTCAAGTCAAGTTCGACGACCACGGCAAGACCCGGAAGAAACTACTTCATTAGTCAACGGCCGTGAAAACCTGCATTCTACTATTAGAATGTATGAGTTTTTTCAACACTATTTACACTTGAGTTTAACGAAAATTATTGATCAGAAAATATTACGATATTTTATTTCACAATGTTTTTATTTCAACTACACGGCGTCAGAAGTTTGTTGAAGTTTCTGTTTAAAATTAAAATGTCTTTGGTTAGTTTAGAAAAAATAAAATTTACTGTAGTCTTTTTGTTGTTTACAAAAAATTAACTTTGTGTTTGAATATAATTCCGAAAAATGATTTATAACAATTTTACTTGAAATATAGTGAAATTTTCAAGGAAGCCGCATTTCGCGAGAGTTGTCCTGGTGCAGACTTCGAAGAACTGACTTCTGCTAAAGCTTGCTTTCGCTTAAATACTCAAAAAGAAGCTGGTTAACAACTCAGACCGTTGCATTTGAGGAGTCCGTGAGTCCAGCCGAAACGTTTTTCATATTTCGTTTTTCGTGCTACAGTCGATCATCTGGGCACGTGTTTCAAGATCTGTACTTTAACCTGTAATTTTATATTGAAAACATTAAATTGGTTGATTGAGATATAATTATATCGAAAGATAATTAAAAGAAGAATGTTTGATCAAAACTTTGTTCATTAATTATTATCGGTTAGCTAAATGTTCATTATTCAAGTTTTATATCAAATTGACATCGGCAAGACCAATAGCCCATAAAGCTTGGACATTAAGGCTTCCGATACCGTCTGTTAGAAATGAAACAAGGTGAGCTTTTTAGTCCGGTTCGTTTAGTGTAAATGGGAAGCTTGGTGGTGTTTGCCTTTAAATTATGAGTATATAATAATATATTGTGTAAGCAATGAGAAATTTGGAAATTTATTTAGATTTTAAAAGCTCTAATGTTGATGTTGAAAATAAGAATTTAGGTATTTTATTTAAAATTTGGATTAGGTATATTTTATATTTAGGAATTTTATGAATTTATGTACTCTTCAAAACTGTTTTGAATTTGTGTAATCTATGGAATGATATTGAAGTCTAATTTATTAATGAATTTTTAAGATTGTAATTTAATGAAGATTCAGCTGCAAAATGGGCAATTTCGAACATTACCAATTTTAACTAATATCGGTAAGTAAATGAGTTTTTAAGTGTATTTTTAGAATTTTTTACTACATGATTGTGGGTTTTAGATGATTTGACTGTCAAGACGACTTTTTTATCATAATGAAACACTGGTGGGTTGAAAGTATTTTAAAGTATTTTTGTGTTAATTAACCTATTTTTAATTTTATTTTTTAACTAATACTCTAACAAGGTAGCTTGTAAATTACCATGCAAAAATAATCAAAATAAACTGTTAAATTTGCATCTATCTGCGAGTTTCCTACGAAAAACCATTACGGTATTAATATGGGATACGCTAAAGCAGCTGAAGTTGTTAAACAGAATGGGAAGAGTTAATGTAATTATTATAGTCAACAGAGAAAGCATGTTCACGTCTCAAAATACTTATTACGGAAATATGTGACATATTCCCCGAACCATCTAATATATTTTATTCGCAAATGTAGCACAGTTTAATTTAAAAGTTAAGGTGCTTCATCCGTTTTATATATTGCAATTAGTGAAAGCGAAGTTTTATGTACCCTTGAAAAAAGTGTATATTTTCTCACTCGGCTTGAACAATCACAGGCGCAATCTGAGAAAAGCGACCACTTTGGCCACTCGTAACCCCGTTATCGTTGCCTTCACTTAATTATATGAATATTCATAGAATGTGCTTGTTGAATATTCCAACCGGCTTTTCAGCGGCGGAAGAAAATTATCACGGTATGACAAACATGGAACCGAATATACATATTTTCAAAGTTTTTACACGGCCTTAAAAGTTACAGTCAGCTTGTAATGTATACGATAATAAAATTTTTAATGTTGATTTCGATATAGTTAAGTAACTGTAATATTTTACGTTTTATAGTTAAATCAAGCGGTCCAAAACACCATTAATATGTAAGCATTTTAACAAATGGAGTCGCTAATTTCCACCAGTAAGATATTAACACCTTGCTAATTTAGTTTAAAGCTAGTTTTATTATACAGAATGTGAAATATACATAATGTATTATAAAGGTTCAAATTTATTGAAATTAGAATATAAGGATATAATAATATGGCATAGTAAACACTGCGATGCATTATCGGAGATTTTCGCCTCCATAAAAAGGCCGATGTTCCTCGTCTGTGCGAACTTACCGAAAGTAGGTAAAGAGGCATCCATAATTACATAGTCCGGGCGAAATCAGACACTGACCGGGAAAATTTATTCGGTTTGTGCAATCTTATCCAAAATGTGCTCCTTTATAAGAAAGTACAATTTGCCAGATGGAAATGTGATCAGGAATTGTTTAAACAAAGCTTTTTTAAACAAATTAGAAAAATTGATTTTTTAGTTTCGAAAAAAATATTTTCATATTTTCCACACCAATATAAACAAATAATGTTCTTAGATATTTTTTTGTAAAGTTTAAAAAAAAAAATTTAAATCTTAAAAAATGCAAAGTTTGCGATTTCAGGGCTCAAAAACGATATGAAAATTAATGTTTCTTAATGTAAGAAAAATTTTCATCTATTATTTGTGGCTTATGCTATAATATCCTGCAGATATATTTTGTCATTTTATAGCTTAAGTGCTTGTTTTTTAATGGTTAAGAAGTGGCGCTTGCGCCAGTCAGCGCAGCGGTGCGCGTCACTATGATAATATGTATATGGGTATTTTTATAGAACATACGCATTAGCCCCCCATGCATCCACTGAAGTATAAAACAATTTGTATAAAGTACGAAACGTTACAAATATTTAATATAAGTAAAATAATTATAAGTAGAGTAATATAAGATTTAAAATGTATCTTGAACTTTATTTTTTATTGAATTTATTTTAAAATATAATCACAACTTACACATTTTTACAATAGATCACAGCCGCATATAGATATAAAAGTAACGTTATTTTTTTACAGACACATTAGTACTACTTGATTTTTTACAATTGAACGCTTTTATTAAGCCATCTGGCAAACGATTTGTTGTCATAAATACAGGTATAAGCATATTATCCTCATATTTGTAACCAAGACGTGTTAGATCTAATTCAATGTATGTAGAAAATATTGCATTTTTCCGATATACGTTTGAGTTGATGCTTTCAAGATATGCAAGTATAAGGCATCTAACGTGCATGCGATATTATTCAATTAAAGTTTTATTCCACCCGAACGCCAAACAATATTTTATTTTAGCATCATCCTTTAAAATACCACATACAGGGTACATTAAAGTATCAGCTGCTATATGACAAGCTACGCTGACTGACGCGCTCACGCATATCTTAATAACTAAAAAATAAGCACTTAAACTAAAGAATAACAAAATATATCTACAGTATATTACGGCATAAGCTTCAAAGAATAAATTCAAGTATTTCTAATAATAAAAAACATTAATTTTCATATAGTTTTTGAACCCTGAAAATCGAAAACTTTGCATTTTTTAAGATTTTTTCTCGAAATCTATCATCTAAGAACATTATTTGTTTGTATTGATATAGAAAATATGAAAATATTTTTTCGAAACTAAAAAATTAATTTTTTAAATTTATTTAAAACCGCTTTATTTAAGCAATTCCTGATCACATTTCCATCTGGCAAACTGTACTTTCTTATAAAGAAGCATATTTTGAACAAGATGGCACAAAAATATTACATCCGAATAAATTTTCCCGGTCGATGACTGATTTCGCCCGGACTAACAGAAAATAATCTGTGCTCTTCAACTGCACTTAGCACTATCAAGCCAGTAAATTATGATTGAATTCTAGACCATGGTGAAATGTTAATTTTCATTATATGTCCAATACTAAATCCCTGGGCATCACGTAATTAATATCGTTTTCCAAAACAAAAATGTGGGTGTAAACCGTTATTTAATAAAAAGGTTAATTTAAAAATGATATAGGCTCTTGAGCACTTTATTAATGTTTCAAATTCGTAAAGGGTATTTAATGCTTTGCTCTCATTTGAAAATTGCCAAATATCGGAATTCCATGTAAGGAATTTTTAGTTAATAACCTGACAAGTAATTGAAAATAATTCTGTGTTTGTTTCAAAACAACAGGCAGGGTGCAGACATATTCAACAGCTTGAAAAGAACAGAAGCATGTTGGCAGGTTATGTAAATTTAGAGACCTAATTTTGAAAACGATACCTCATAAAATCTAAGGTCAGTGATTAAAGCAAGCCTAAAATTTTATATTATGGGGAAATATTTAACATTCCATATTATACATACCTTGGCACTCCCAGTAAAGCGTAACATTTCTTTTTAGGATTTTTTGTACTATATGAAAATCTTAATATTCTCCCTGTAGATCATTTTGTCTTGCAACTTTGCATTCAATTGTTTTTCTGGCCTATGAAACTACATTTTTGGACGTTTTCTCTTTCTAATATCCAGAAAAACGCATTGTGTACTAGCATATTTTGCAATGAAACAGTTTCATTTCAGTTTGACAAAAAATTCAGTTAGTAACGTACCCATAGAAAATCTGTCTAATAATTTCATCATTAAATTTGAAATAATTTTGGCTCGTGCAAATTTTTATTATGATATTTAGCTGGCTTGTAAAATCTACATTGATACGATAAGTCAATGGGCTAGAGCGCATTAGGCAGCGAACAGGCTTAGCCATACTCTGCTAGCACTGACACTATCAATTACAAATTAAAAACAGTTTGTTCGTATTTTATTTACATGTCATTTCATTTATTTTATTTGTTTGAAAAAGAGATCTAATTAGAATAAACATTCACTGCGTGAAATACAATTCTAATGTTAATCCTAACCATATCGTAGCGTCTTGCTTGAAAACCAGGTCGGCTGTTGGTAGCCAAACAAACAAATTTTGAAAATGATTTGAAATTTGTGTGATGCTGTTGCTGCTCTCCTGTTAAGATTAAGTGGAATTTTGCATATACTCTGCTAAGCAGTTATTTAAATGATTTTTTTGTAATATTATTGTTTTGTAATTGTTACTGGTTTATTTTTGCAGGAAACATAATTGTACAAAACCTGCTTAATTTTTAATGCCCATAAAATAAAATAATAATTCTTTCGGTTTAAAATTCTATATACAAAATGGAAATAAATGTGAAAATTAAATATTAAAGTGTACACGTAAGGTTCAGGCATAGAAGGAGTGGGAGGGGGAAAGAGGGAAAGGGGAGGGACGAGGAAGGAGATTTATGTTGTCGTATGTTGTTATGTGCTTAAAATATTTTGTGATCGTTGAATTTTCGTGCCAAAGAATTTTTGTGCATTTTGATTTATAAAGTCTCTAATATATGCAATTTCATTACGATCATGAAGTTCAATGATGGATGTCCGTCTGTCGGCGTTAGTAAGAAGTGTTAATAGTTTGTATTGTAGTGTATATAAGTCTGCCGCACTGCGCGTCTGAAATATAATTCCAAGACGCGCAGGCATATGTCATTATGGGTCGAAAACAACTCTAAATAGTGTGATTTTATTATCAACTGAAAGTTTGCTACGTCTATTAATGATGCAATATAATCTGCTCATTGTGGCATAAGTTATTTGTATGGTTTTCGTGATATGAGGACCAAAGTAGAGCATCGTATCTACGGTTACCCCCAGATACTCTACTCTTTTCTTCAATTTTCCTATTACTCTCAGTAGGTAATGGATGTTGTTTGTCTTTTGCTACTTTAGACTTGGGTGTTGTCTACTATATGTGGTGTGCTTATTGCTTATCTTATGTTTATGATATTAGCTTGATTTATGAGTTTCTCTGTTATTTAATATAATGGCTATAATGGTATGGAGATAAAAAGGCCGGTAAGCCCCTACATGATGCATTCATTCTATTGAGTTTATCCACTACCTGTTGATATTTGCCTGATCTACCAAAGCGGCGTGACGGGTGTAGGAGTTTCTGATGTCATAATTTGCTACCCGCATAATCATTTATGCCATAGTAATGTAGTATGTGGTAGTTATGGTAGTAGTTAGTGGTAGTTTATAATAAAAATTAGGACAATATTAGTTTTAATTTCTCTGTCTGTATTTGTTTAAGCTCAAACACAATATTACAAGAGATACAAATTTTTCTTGAAGAGCGTAAGTTGGCGGTTATTGGGTAGCTAGAGCGCCTAAGGGTAAGAACATAGTGACGACATGCATCAAGTCTGACATAAAGCATGACGTCAAGCCTAGACTCTGTATTCCGAATAAATATGCACATATAAGTGGTAGAACAAAGATAGGAATATATGGTAAAAAAAAAAGTAGATACTGGTACGTAAAGGTCTTTATTCTTATTTATTTGGAGTACATGGTCGAAACTTGATGACAGGCTTGATACGAGCTTGATACGAGACTATGTTCTTACTTTAAGGTGGGCATATCCAAGAGAGAGAGAGAGAGATCCGATAAGAAAATATTTATTACTCTTGGCCATAACTTGTTTAAATACATACACTGTGTCCCAAATTGGGGGTGCATGCATTGCTATCTCTGTTATTAGGGTGTAATGGGGCAGTGAAGCGCAAGTTATAGCCTCTCCTACTCAATTGTTAACCTCACCTTCGCGATGAGTTCAATTTGAACTTGGTGCACCCTGTTTTCACTAACGAGGCTCTAACGACCGAGTAAGGGCGGAATAACCCTTACCTTTTGCCGTGAGCAGATCTACCTTTCCACGAAGAGTGCGGTAAAAATAACCCACCGCACACAAAGGTTGCTTTTGGAGTCGTTTGGTTACCCCATCGTCGCAGTCTCCTTCTGTGCCATGGGACCACACCACTCGCCTTCCGCGACCGACCTGGTCAGTTGCATACCTGCTCCAGCTAAAACTTCAAATGCAGCTTCGTTTTCAGTCGATTAAGGCTTTAAAAAAATGATGGAGGGTTCAAGTGGGACAAAATCATCCGGAGGTAAAATACCCTCCCGATCGGATTTCCGGGGGACACCTCATCGAATGTCGAAAAAACACCGGCAAGTTAAATCCAACAAAACTAATTCTTTCATCTACGGCGCTTGGAATGTTCGTACTTTGAACGACAGCACTCGCACCGATCGGCCTGAAAGAAGAACTGCTCTAATAGATAGAGAACTTCACCGACTCAATGTTGACGTTGCAGCTCTCAACGAAACTCGATTTTTGGAGGAAGGCTCTCTCACAGAAAAGTACTACACCTTCTATTGGAAAGGTCTTCCCACCAATTCAAGAAGACAACATGGAGTAGGATTTGCCGTTCGGAATCAACTTGTATCCAACTTAACACAAGTACCACAAGGCCTATCCGAGCGTCTAATGCTGCTACGCTATGAGCTATCAAATGGCAACGCGGTAAATCTAATAAGCGCCTACGCTCCCACTCTGGATGCAAGTCACGAAACCAAGGAAAGCTTCTATCAACAGCTGGAAGAAACCCTCTGTAGAATACCTAAAACGGAACGACTCGTTATTCTTGGCGATTTTAACGCTAGAGTAGGGAGAGATGCAGACACCTGGCCAGGCATCATAGGCAAGAACGGTTTGGGCAACATGAACGCTAACGGTCAACTACTCCTAACTAAATGCGCCGAACATGATCTAGTTATAACAAACACCATTTTTCGACAAAAGGATAAATTTAAAGGCACCTGGCGTCACCCCAGATCAGGTCACTGGCATCTACTGGACTATGTTATCGTACGTAGGAAGCATCTCAAGGACGTCCAAATTACAAAGGCGCGCATTGATAGCGAATGTTGGACCGATCATCGTCCTGTTGTCTCTAAAATGAAAATTGTTATGAGACCCAAACACCGAAGAACTCAAGTAAAACGTAGACTCCGTCTCTGTATTAGTAAATTGCGTGAACAAAAAACCGTCGAACAGCTAAAGCAAAAAGTTCAAGAGAATTTGAGTGCACTAGAAGAAACCAATTCTGTAGATGTCGCTGCTACCTGGACACAAATTAAAGACAGTTTAAAAAGTGCGAGTGAGGAAATTCTTGGCACTGCAGCAAGTAAAAAACAGGAGGACTGGTTCAATGATAATGAAGCTTTTATACAAGAACTTCTTGACCGCAAACATATTGCCTTCCAAAACGCTATCAACCACCCCAACGACTCATCAAAAGCAGAAGCTTGTACCCAATCTAAGTATGAAACGCAACGCGAAATCAGAAGAATAAAGAACGAGTGGTGGGCAAGCAAGGCCAGAGAAATTCAAAGGTACGCCGATTCACACGACTACAGGAATTTCTTTCAAGGAGTAAAAGCAGTGTACGGCTCCAGTCGGAAAAATATGTGCCCTATTAAAGATTTAAATGGAAATCTCCTCAAAGAAGATCAGGAAATAAGAGCCCGATGGAAAGAACACTACTCTAACATTCTTAACCAGCAAAGTCAAGCCGATCACGATATTATAAATCTTATCCCTCAATATGACACCTTCGAAGACTTAGATAAACCACTAACAACGGAAGAGATCTTAACCGCCATTGGGCAGCTAAAAAATAACAAATCTCCCGGCGCCGACTCACTCCCAGCTGAGATCTTTAAAGCTGTGTCGTCAGAGCTCATACCCTTCCTCAAAAAGCTGTTTGATGTCGTGTGGGAAAGTGGTCAAGCTCCGCAGGAGTTTCGTGATACACTTTAATCAACCTCTTCAAAAACAAAGGGAGCGCTGCGGATTGTGGAAATTACAGGGGTATAGCTCTCCTGGCTGTTGGAGGGAAGATACTCACTAAAGCGATGGCTAATAGGCTAACACCTGTTATGGAAAAGTTACTTCCTGAAACACAGAGTGGCTTTAGACCAAACCGAGGCACATCGGATTTCACACGGATCGGATCTTCACACTTAAACAGCTTCAAGAAAAAGCACTCGAACATCAAGGAGAAATTCACATGGCCTTCATTGATTTAACCAAGGCGTTTGACTCGGTGGTCAGGGAAGTGCTCTGGAAAATTATGTTCCGCTTAGGTATCCCTAGAAAATTTGTCGCAGTCTACATACAAACAACAACGCCCAGGTTATGTATAATAATGGGGCAACCGAACCTTTCCAAACCCTCACTGGAGTTAGGCAGGGATGTGTACTGGCACCCCTACTCTTTAATTTGTTTACCACTGCTCTAACAATTATTGTTGACAACAAACTGACAGTCAGAGGAATAGGTCTCAGATACCGTTTTGATGGCGGTCTCTTTAACATAGGGCGCTTTAGAGCTTTCACGAAGACACGCACACGATTCATTTGTGATCTCCAGTATGCGGATGACTGTGCACTTTTTGGATGTGTATACCCAGAGCTATGATTCCTTGGGACTTAAAATCAACATTGGAAAGACTAAGATTATGTCAACTCCTCATCAAGTGAACCAAATAGACATTACACTTAACGGAAATTCTCTTGAAGTGGTGGATCAGTTCAATTACTTAGGCAACGTTGTTAATGACAAAGCAAACATGGACAGCGAGATTCGCAATAGAATTAACGCTGCATCTAGGGCACTCTGGGGACTTAGAGAGAGAGTATTTGACAACCACGACCTTGCTTTGTCAACGAAAATGGCTGTCTACAGAGCAGTTGTCATTCCAACACTGCTATATGGATGTGAAAGCTGGGTCACTTACCGTCGTCATGTGAAAGAATTAGAACGTTTTCAGCAAAGACACCTCAGAAGTATGATGAAAATCCGTTGGTTCCATCACATATCAAACGTGGAAGTACTCAGGAGAGCGAACAGTCTTCCAATTGAGGTCCTTATTTCAAGAGCACACCTAAGATGGGCAGGTCACGTTCATCGTATGCATGATAACCGCCTTCCTAAATGTGCACTTTATGGTGAATTGCTAAGCGGTAGAAGAAGGCGTGGCGGTCAACGAAAGAGGTTCAAAGACGCTCTCCATAAAAATATAAAATCCTGCGGTATTGCAGACGAGCAATGGGAACAACTTGCAGCGGACAGAACCGAATGGCGAGGGGTTGTGGCCAGCTATCAAGAAAATGTTGCTGTAAGAAGGCCGAATCCAAGACCTAACCAGGTCTATGTTTGTCCTGACTGCGGTCGACATGTGCTCTCCCGAATTGGCCTCTATAGCCATAGTCGTGTGCACCGTAGATGAATGGGAATTACAATAGACTACACCTTTTACTTGTTTTTTATTGTACACAATTTATCGACTGTAACATTTTATACTCGGATTCGAGTAACGGCTAATAATCTCTGCTATTACTAAAGGTAGAGAAACGGTTAAATGGGGACATTTTTAAAGAATTTTGTGACCGGTTCTACGCCGTCTTTAGCCTAGCTATCTTCGTTTCCGAAACATTTTCAAAAAACTGAAAAGGTGCATTTTAAAAACTTCCCGTATCTGCCTAATTTGATGACTGGTGATATTTTAATAAGCACATTGTTGGGACACTTTTTAAGGTGCTTTCGTTGACGTTACCAAAAAATTTCTACCGTCATTTGTTTCTCAGTTAACGCCACTAACTTTATTTTTGTTATGAACGCCATATTGGATTTCTTGTATGTTCAATAGTGCTCTTAATTCCCCTTTCAATGATGTATCAAAATGTCAGGAAAAAATTATTTAATGGTGTAAAATATGGAAAAATTGAGTTTTCTAAGTAGGCTATGAAGAAAATTTATTTTAAAATAATCCGATTTTATTAGCTTCAACTTAAAATTAAAACAAATTAATTTAAAAAAATTGTTCAATATATCGTCCTTGTTCATTAAAGCACTTTTGACATCGTTTTAATATTGAACTACATTTATGATAACAGCAGCCAAACACGTTCTTCTAAAATTTGAATATTTTCTGATGGTTCAAATGAATAAAATTAGTTTTTTGTATGCCCCCAAAGAAAATTGTCCAACGAAGTGAGATCAGGAGACCTGACTGGCCATAAAATGTTGCCATTATTTGCAACTATTTTATTATCAATAGTTGCTCCTAAGAATTGTGTTACTATGTCGCTATGTATTGGACAACCATCGTGATGAAACTAAATCTGATTAATATCTTCTACAGCAAATCTAAGAGCTGGTATTTGTTTTTGCAACATTCGCAAATAATTTGCACCGTTCAACGTGATATGATAAATAAATCGTACAATAATACGATTACCTGGAAAGTATTTTTTTATAATGGATCAATGAACGATTGAAATAAGTTTTAAATCTTCTTTGGCTAATTATGTGAGGGTTCCGGATAATCCAGTAGTGTGTGTTATGTGTATTGAAAACACCACAATTAGTGAATCTAGTCTCGTCTGTCCATAATACTTTTGAATGAAAGTCTGGGTTCTGTAGATATTTTTGTACCAACTAATCACAGTATGTTACTCTTCTCTCATAGTCATTTTCTTGTAAACGTTGGACGATGGTCTGTTTGTATGGGTGGTAATGATTTTTCTTTAAAATGTTATGCACAGTTGTTCTGGGAACATTTACTTCATTTGAAATTTGTCTTAGAAATGCTGTAGCATTGTCTTCTACGTATTCTAATACAACGTTATTTCACTCTTCGTTATCTGTCTCATATGTATCATTTCTTTTTTCATTAAACCGTCCTTAATTTAATAAATTTATAACATGAGCCCTAAAATACTTTTGATGCGGTTGCACACGTTCTGGACAGTTATTCTCATAAATTCTTGATACCCCATCAGTATCTCTATTTGATTTAAAATAAATCTCTAGCATCTAGCATCACTTTTCTTCGTTTGTATATCTCAAAGCCATAATAAATTCAGAAGGGTACTTAATAAGAGAAACGCACAAAATTGGTTATTACAAAGTAATGGTAGATCACAGTGAAGCACTAGTAACAAGAAAACAGCCATTATAACAACAAAAAGTGTAAATTAAACATTCTTTTTTCTATTGTCATGGTAACAAGATCCATGGCACCTACTATTAGAAGAATTAATACCATTATTTTCTTTTATTTGAACGGTACAAATCAATTCAACAACTCATTTCAATGTGTTTTAATTTTAAGTTGAAGCTAATAAAATCGGATCATTTTAAAATAAATTATCTTCATAACCTAATTAGAAAACTTAATTTATTCATATTTTACACCATTAAATAATTTTTTCCTGATATTGTGATACATCGTTCAAAAAGGAATTAAGAGCACTATTGAACATACAAAGAATCCATTAAGAAAAAACAAAAATAGTGGCATTAACTGAGAAACAAATGATGGTAGAAATTTTTTGGTAACGTCAACGAAAGCACCTTAAAAAAGTATCCTAACAATATACTTAATATCACCAGTCATCAAATTATACAGATACAAGTTTTTTAAAATGCATCTTTTCAGTTTTTTGAAAATATTTCGGAAACAAAGGCCGAATTTAAAAACGGTATCGAAACGGTAACAAAATTCTTTAAAAAAGTCCCCATTTAACCGTTTATTTGTCTCTAATAATAACAGAGATAGCAATGCACGCACCCCCCATTTGGGACACAGTGTATATTGTTAAAAAGAAATATAAGACCACGCAAATGTAGTGTTATGAATTTTCACTCAATAATTTCAGTTGATTGCAAAGTTAGTTAATTTAAATTAAAAATAGTGCCAATTTTCATATCTTGTTGTTTTAAATTAACTAATTTTGCAAACAACTGAAATTATTAGTGAAAATTCATATCACTACATCTATCACAGTTACTTAAGTAGTCTTATACTTTTTTTTTAACAATATATGTATTTAAAAAAAGTCGTGGCAAAAATAATAAATAATTACTTATCAGATCTCTGTCTCTCTTGGAGATGCCTACCTTAAGACTACGACACACCGCATTAAATAAAGTGTTAACTTAAACGTAATGATGCGATGTTTGTTATAAGAGACTATAGGTACATTTATAAGCTACATTTCAGTCTTTGCAAGCATACTTTTTTATATTTAACGTTTTTACAATATTAAAGTTTTCGACGCAATATTTTTATAAGTTAAAATTTATAATCAATCTTTGATAAATATTGGATTTAATGAAACTGTGAATCAACTGTTACTTGTACTTTATTTTCTCTACAAAATACAAAAAATTGTCTATCAATGGCTTTTATAGAATTTTTTAGTATAATTTATGTTTAGAGTATCGCAATTTGTGAATTGTGTCCCAAGTCAGCTTACAAGGATGTAGAGAGTAATAGATACAAATGTTGTGTTGGCACCATCACTATTTTAGTAGCTAATGTTACAAAGTATCGATCTAGCATAGATGGCAACTCCCTTCAACAATTTCCCTCAAAAGCCAATATTTTATCTTATTCGCCTAAACTGTACCGTCTAGCCACATTAAGTCCCTCTTTACTAAAAAAATATAAACATTTGCGCGTCTTCTAATTTCACTTATTAAATTGATAAATTTACAATGAGTTGTTTCTTTCCATTTATATACTATGTATATGAGAATCTATCTAACTTGGGCTCAATAAAATATTGCAAGGAAAACAATTTGATTTTTGGTAGATTTCAACACATAAATCTGACAAAGTACAAAAATAAATGAAATAGACTGAAATCTAATAAGCGAGGAACTGTAAAAATGAGTGCTCAAGTCACGTAAAAACTTTTCTTAGGGATCATTGATGTTATTAAAGCTTCTAATCAATCACTTCTAAAGAAAGACGTGACTTTCCCCCAAGTATAGATCAATCATCATAAAATACCGACTTGGGTTTTGAATCAATGAATAATTAGGTGGACTAAGAATTACACTATGTTTTAGATATATAGAGACAAGAGGGCACTTTATAAATCCAACGTCTTTTTGAACTGACAACTTACAGCTATGCACTTTTAACTTTATTTATTATTACGTATATGTGTTATTTTAATAATTTCCATTAATTAATATGCTGGGTGAGTATTTAAGCTGACAAACGCAAATGTCCTGAAAATAAAACATGTTTAGTAAAATGTTTGATATAAAAGTTTCATCTTTTCAAAAGAGAGATCTAATCACCATACACTTTTTTTTAGTTTGATGGAGGATTTTGTACTGATTTAAAAGTCAATATTTCTTTTAATGGGAATCCTTGGTTTGTTAAGTATTCATAAAAGAAATTTAAGAAATAACTTTTTCAGCTATTTATATGTTTGGTCCCATTATTTCTGATAATGAAGCTCAATTGCTTTGATGAACATTCGTCATTCTTTTATTATTATAATTGTTATTTGTTAATGACATTATATATCGGAATTTACAATGTATATAATAGGAAGTTGTCGCAGTCATTCCGTTAAAATGAATGTTAAATTAATAATCAGGTCTGCTATTTTCACCAATTTATGGTGCCCATTTAGAGGCCAGTTATTTGATCGCTTAAATTAAATTGACATTAGAAGTGAGCATTTTCAACTCATTTATGTCGATAGCAAAAAGAATTAAAATTTGTCTTGTGCTTTGCAGCGTTATTTCTTTGCACTATATTATTTAATATAATATCTTCTAATTCTTCATCATTAATTCCACCCAATGCACAATCGACCAAAATTTTTTCCATTGTAATGGCATTGATTTTTCAACTGACTGAAGCGACGAAATCAAATATAGTATATCTGTGAATTTTACGGGGAAGGGTACCACAAATCACTTTTTTATCACCTTTAAACTGAAATAAGGGAGTGAGTGACATCAAATATAGCGTATTTATTATCTCTGCGGAATAACTAGTGGAGTATGGTAAACTGAAAATAGCGGAGAATAATATAATTTTTCGTAGAGATTCCAAACTTTGGGTAGTTAATAGTTGTCTTAAAAATAAGATATTCCTAGAATATCTATCTTCTGCAAGTGTCGGAACGTTATTTTAAACTCGAAAAAGGGGTAAATTAACCCTTTTTGGGGTTCGGGAGTGGGATTTTCGATTTTATATATTTTTTGGACTCCTTAAACTGTAAATAAAGCAAGGAAAATGTGGTACTTTTATTGTCAGTGTTGAGGGAACCTCCACTTAAATTTTTGTGATGTTACGGTCACCCTCCTCCTGTAATTCATATACAGGGTGTTCGGAAACAAAGTAGAAAAAAATAACTGTAGATTCCTTAGTCAAAATTAATTTGGGTTCTTCATATAATATTTTTCAAAATACCCCTCCGTTGTCAAGTTACAGCCTCTTTAAAGGGGTACGTTAAAAACAGTTTTCATTTTTTTCCTCAAATAATAAAATTCCAAAAAACAAAATATTTGGCATATCTACTACAACTGTTGAAGACAATTTAATTTTTTTTATCTCCTTGAGTCTTTCACCAAGAGGTGGAATTGGCATCCCCTAATAAATTTTTTAATTGTTTCACTTCTTTAATACTATTATTTGTATTTAATAAATTATTCCATTAATAATAATAATATTTATTGTCAATTTGATTTAAAAAATATGTATATTTATTATTGCATAGAAGTTGTTATTGAATATTTTATTATAGCAGCCTATTAAAACTTTAAAAACATTATCGGTTAGTAACGATTGAAATGAACTCAATTGCATGAACGTAAATTTTATTTTTTATCACGAAAACGATTGGTAACATGGCATTTTTTTAAAGAGAAGCAAAAGTTTTAGAATAAACAAGGAAATCAAAAAATATTTTATTTTGAAATGTAAGATGAATGAATTTTAAAAATATTTTTGGAAATATATTAGGGATTGCCCATTCCACCCCTTGGTAAAGCACTCAAGGGGATGGAAAAAAATCACAAGATGCCTTTCAATAAGTCTAGTAGATATGCTAAATATTTTGTTTTTTGGAATTTTGTTTTTTGAGTGAAAAAATTAAAACGAAGGGGTATTTTGAAAAATGTTATATGAAGAACCCCAATTAATTTGGTCGAAGGAATCTACATTTAATTTTTCTCTACTTTGTTTCCGGACACCCTGTTGTGACGCCTCTTTGTCGGTTTTGCAACTTGCACTTTGAAACTAGTGCAAGCGGTTTTTGCCTCGAGCGCCAGTTTCTGTTTTTAAGTGTAGAAACACCACTTTTTCTATTAGCGGTATAATAGAGGCCCCAAATAGAATCAGTGAAGACGGTTTATTACCAGGGGTCGAAACGTAGGCCATCTTCCTCAAGGGATGAACAGCTGTAAAGATTTTTATATTTGTGACACTTTTACTTTTCAGGACAGTCTAACTTAGAGCAGTGACTCAAAATAAGACACACAAAACGTTTTAATGATATATTGAAACTATGTACATGTCAAGAAGGAAAATCTTAAGATATATCATATAGAAATATATTTAAAATTTCTGGTACATTTATCTACATAAAGATAATTAATACAGGTAGTTGACATTCGTGAAAATGAAAAGAAATTTTCAATTACCCAAGATTTGTAACAATAATTTTATGCAAAATTTCTATTTTTCTGTGACTAGATTTACTACAAAATGATATTAAGTAAGTAGATGCGCATATACAGGGCAAACAGAAAAGTGAAAGCAAAATAACGGGTATGACTAGCAAAGCAAAACGGTGGCTCGACACGTTCAAATGTGAGTAATTTGGGACTGACTCCACGACAGATATACAAGTTACTAAATCTCTATGGATTTTAACAAAGTGAATTAATCTAGAATATTTCGGAGAAGCTAGAATTTACTACTTGACGTTGCGAACCTGGTTATCGGATTTTTTACTGAATGAAACAAGTCGGTACGGCTCAGTTGGAGTGTCCCACTTAAAGGCAGCGTCCCCTACAGAGCCTCAAAGAAAATAAGCTACTAAGCAAACAGGTTCGGACATCAAGTTTCTCAGCAATTAATTGGTCTTTTTTATTTGCGATCGTGAATGCAAAATGACTTATTTCGTTAACGGTGTATCTTTTCTGGCAAAGTGACAGTGCGACTCAGATGGAGTGTCCCACTTAAAGGCAGCATCCTCGACTGAGGATTTCGTAGTCACTTAGTTAATTTGCAAAAATGAAGTTTTGAAATATTTACTACAAGTCGCTGAAGGCGCAAATTATCGAAATGTAACAAAGACAAATTAACGGTATTCAAATGATTACGGCAAATATTCTAAGTCCAAAATTACCACAAATTGGATATGACTTTAAAATAGCAAATCCCTACCAAAAGTCGACTGGTCAAGTCGAGCGCCGAAAACCAAAGATAGCCTTAGCCGGAGGCCGATTCAGAATCTCCCCGTGTTGAGGTAGAAATCAGAACGTTTAGCGCAGAATGCGCGGGCACATCTCAGCCAAGCAGTCTTCAGTCGACGGCGAGGCAGAATGTTTATAACTAGTAGCGTTAATTGATATAAATAATAATTTTCTGATAATTTAGATGTTCGAAATCGCTTGCAAATAACTTACTTATATTATTTCGGAAAAAGAATGAACTTAATAGTCCCAGTATTAATAATTATTAATCTAAATAATTTATTATTAATTCGTTCCCAAATAAAATTTTAAACTTGGCTTTTCCTTGAAATACTTTACTTCAAACAAAATACGGATATTTTAATTATGAAAGTATACCGGGTGTGCTTAAAAAGAAATAGAATTCTGGTTTTCAAGAAAATCAAAATAAAAGTAATAGTGATATTTTCTATTCGAAAATAGCTTCATTACACTGTATATGTACGTTTTTGAATCAAAAATTGATTTTGGGATAGCTTGAACAAATCTTGCCCAAATATGATGAAATTTTGGGTGGAAGGTGGATTAGAATACCAACAAATAGCTTGCCACATTCTAAGTCAAAAGCTCTATTAGTTTTGCTACAATACCATTTTATCAAAAATTTTACGGAATTTTTAAAACACTGTAACTCTTTGGCCGTTTAACCGTACGACAATTTTATGGACTGAAGCCAAAAACTACAGACAAATCACTCGTTCCAGAAGATTTGTTAAAAATCATCGCCTGTGATTTTAAAGCTGGGTGCAAAACGAAATCTTGTTCATGCAAGAAATTGGATTTAAAATGTTGCAATTTATGCCTTTTTGGCCTGAATGCAACCTGCCAAAATTCTGAAGAGGTCAGTGGATCACCAGTCGATGAATTTACAGATGAGAACACGAGATTTATCAATGATGATGTTGATGATTATAATTCAGACTACGAAAACGAGGACGACGAAGTGAACGATATGATGGGCGAAGCAGAGAGCAATTAATATTACTATAGGGACAGTGAAACCGACGAAATTTTCAATGCTGTCATGGATTCAGAAGCGGGTAACTCTCACAGTAGTACTTCCAGTACACCAAGCATAATGAGTACAGGAAAGCGACCAATATAAGTAGCATCAAAGTTCGTAAAAAAAATAAATCAGCTTGGAACATTTTTACATGTAGATAAATAAATCAAATCTAATATTTTCAATATAAATAAAATGTGATTTGTGTCTTTTACCGTTGATCCGTTAAATCAGTTATCCTTTTGTGCGTTTCTTCGAACATTTTCTAGAGCAGACGAGTTATATTTACATATACAAATATCTATATAGTTATACATACCTTGTGCAATGGAAAAACACTGCGCGCAAGTTCATGTATACCGTAAATGGCCGAAAATGGATCGAATTTTTATATTAAAGATTTTTTGACTCATATCATCCAAAGGTATATAAACATACATTTTGACGGAGAATATTGTCGTACGATAAACGACCAAAAAGTCACAGCGTTTTAAAAATTCCATAAAATGTTCAAAAAAATGGCATTGTAGCCAAACTAATGGAGCTATTGACTTGAAATATGGTAAGCTATTTGTAGATGTTATGGTTCACCTTCACTTAAAATTTCATCTGATTCGAGCAAAATTTGCCCAAATTATCTAAAAATCAATTTTTGATAAAAAAAAGACGTACATATATATGAATTAGAGGAGGAGGTGAACGTAACATCATGAAAATTTAAGTGGAGGTTCTTTAAATATTAACAATAAAAGAACCACATTTTCGTTGCTTAATTTGCAGTTTAAGGGGTCTAAATAAAATTTAAAATCGAAAATTGATCCAAAAGAGGGTTAATTTACCTCTTTTTCGAGTTTAAAACAACGTTCCGCCACTTGCGGAAAGTAGATATTCTAGGAATATCTTATTTTTAAGACAGCTAACAACTACCCAAGGTTTGAAATCTACGAAAAATGGTAAGTATAACTTAGATTACCGTACCCCACTAAGCTGCTATAACTCCCTAATATTAACGACAATAATAATAATGTGTCTTTAATTTGCAATCAAATAAAAAGTGTGCAAATTGTTTCAAAAGAAGGGCTATGCTGAAATTTGATACGCTTCTCTAAAATATACAAAAAATCTACAGTTTAGATTATGAGAAAATATGACACTAAAAAATATTAACAGAAATGAAACGTAAATAATAAAATGGAAAAATTCAAGATTTGAACATTATAATTTACTATTACTGGTCCAAAACTTAGCTATTAGCTTTCTATACATTGACATGGACATTAGCTCTCATCAGTGCGGAATAGGTGAATACACGACAATCCTACACCCTTCTCCACAAACACAAACAATAACGTCTGCAATTTGTGAATGGCTCCTTCTGGTGGCGACTTATTGCAATCTGAGTCGGCGACGTCGGCGGATGTTATCGTAATTTGATAGACTGGAGAACGGTGTAGGATTGTCGTGTATTCAGCCATGAGATACTGATGAGAACTAACAAGCTCGAAACTAGTCTGCGGCTGATGATACACGACAGCTCTGCACTGCGGTCCATTATATAGGATTAAGTCTGCTGAGGGCTTATAGCTTATTGCAATCATATTTTTGTTTGCATTTTCCGATTGAAGACGTAGTACGTCGCAAGTTTTAGGTATTACTTTGGAAACGCACATTGTGCATCTTGATGGGTGGCAATGAATTAAGTTCATTCTATAGGAATTAGTTGTATTTTTGGTCTATTGTAGTATTTAATGTACTACATTTTTATTTTCATAGTAAAATATTAGTTTTAAAAAAGAAATTTTAGGAAAAATGGAAAGCAAATTTATGGATCTAAAATTTTTAATCTGATACCATCAACACCTTTGGCATTTGATTTAATTTTATTAATGATACTTGTAATTTTATGATCAGAAACCCCGGAGAAATGAAACTCGGTACTTGCATTAGGAATGGATTTTTCGGGAACGTCCATATTACCATCAATATTTTCTTAAGACTATCGCACGCTATTGACAATAATATGATGCAGGTTCTAACAAATTTTCAAATATATTATTGTTGTACTTTCAATAATTGATATTTAGATATTTCTACGCATGTCAATATTCTTTAGGGTTAAGTTTAAAGTTATATTCTAAATATTGTTACGTGTACGTAGGTGCAATAAATCGCAACAGGAACCTTCACTAACCACTACTTTATTTATCACTTAAATTACAATAATTAATTCTTAAAAATAACACAACTAATAATAACTTTAATCTAATATAAATTCACAACTTATTACTGTTCTTTTTCATCTGATCACTTATTCTGCTAATATAAAACTGTCCAAATCAGAACTGAACTGAATTCTCTGCGCTAGTTCACTTCTTATATATATAAGCGTGTAATGTATTCGAATATTTTATCCTAGAACCCATCTCGAATAGCCTGGAAATTCCTATAATTTTCTAGGTGCTAAATGGCGGTTCGTTTGTTGGCCCACAGATGACTTCTATATTCAATACTTAATTACTCGCCAAACAGAAAAATGATTGGCAAAAAAGTTGTTTATATTTTCGCGCAGAGTGAGAATCTTTTAAACAATAGGGCTGTTCATAAAAAACAAGTTGTCCTTAATATTACTGTGAACAGACGTACAAATTTTGTTACTTGCGTTTTTTCATTTCTCAATTAGCTCAAAGGCTATATGCTACAGAACTATAAATCAAACACAAGTAACAAATACAGATTTACAAATTAATACTCTCCGTTGCTATTTTTCACAGGGCATTAAGTTACAAATATAATTTTAATCAACCAGTAACTTTTTAATTTATTTGAAATACTGAATATTATATAACATGGCAAAATTGCAATTTGTTTTCGATTTCTTCTTGTCTACTTTTAAGTTAGGTGCCTGAACATGTTTTACCTAATGAACATCAGATATTCATTATCCTATAAATAATTAACTAAGTCTCGCACAGTGTAACCACGAGATTCTGAGAGTAAATTGTAAAATAGGGAAACGCAGAATTAAATCCTTCTTTAAAAGGGTAACATCCTATAAATATAGAGATTTAGCTTAAGCAAGGCATATAATGGCCTAATCTCTGTTCAGATGGTGCCGATGGAGCAGAGCAAATAATTAAATAGACATGGCCTAATATTAAACGTTCCTTACACTCTGTTTAAAGTGAATCAGCATATTATATTTCAAAGGAATTACTAATAGATGAAAATGTTTCAGAGCTTAAACAGTTACTTTTCAAATTACGCCTTAATATGGTAACCTATTCATTAGCTAAAATCATGGAATTAAAAACACTAATAATATTCATAACATATTTAGATCATAAAAAAAGTTGTTCTCTTGTATATGATTGATTGATATTTAAATAAAAGTATTTTCATGCCGATCGTGCAATCAGGCAAAGTAAGACCCGTTGTTGGAAAACACTTTGCGAAGAAGTAGAAAATAACCCCTGGGGTAAGAGGTATAAGATTGTTACCAGTAAATTCCGCGTCTCGCCGGAGGGCACGGCGCTCGATACGCAACAATGGATGATATCGTAGGTATGCTATTTCCTATCCACCCACATGCCTCTTCTCTTGAGAAGAGGCAGATTCGTTCATCACACCGTAGGATATCCCACCCTTCACTGCAGAAGAGCTGGCGAGGGCGGCAAACTCTCTACGCAGTAAGAAAACTCCAGATTCACACGGAGTATCCGTGGAGGCGATCAAAACGGCAGTAAACGCCTGCCCACAACAACTGCTCGACATCTATAACTGCTGCCTGAAAGCTGGCATTTTCTGCATCCAATAGAAGAGGCAACGGCTCGTACTAATTAGTAAAAGTAAAGGAGTGACAAATACCCCAGCGTCCTACAGACAGACCTCTGTGCATTCTAGGTGTAGCCGTAAAATTGTTGGCCACGTTTGTTAACAGCAGTACAAGCCGGTGGCGACTTAAGTCCCAGTCAATACGGATTCAGGAAAGGATCATTCACTTTAAATGCAATTGAGGAGATAGTAGAAACTGCGCTCGCTACAGAGAGAGGAAGCAAGCACTTCTGCATGCTGGTAACACTTGACGTGAGGAATGCGTTCAATTCGGTACGATGGATAGATATGCTGGAAGCACTGCAGCAAAGTTTCAGAGTACGCCGTACCTACTGTGAATGTCCAGAGACTACTTGAACAACAAACGACACTAGAGAGGGCCCTAGAGAGAAGGCTGTAACTTCCGGAGCGGGATCGATTCTAAGACTTGACCTTTGGAATGTCATGTACGACGGGATATTTAAAATGAAAATGCCCGAAGGAACGCACTTAGTTGTGTAGGCTGACGACATTGCCGCAACCATCGTGGCTCGGGACGGAGAACAGGTCCAGAGAAAACTAGACCAGGTAATGCGTCTAGTGAATTTCCACCCAACGAATTGGACATGATGGAGGTGCTTCAAACCAAAAGCACCATTAAGTACCTAGGAGTCACATTAGACACGACGCTGACTAATGGCAAATGTACCTGGTCCCAAAGTGAGCAGGCGTAGGTTGCTAATGTCCACGACGCAATCTATACTGGTCTATGGAGACCAATATCTATTGTGCCCATATTTGCAAAAATCTTTGAAGTTGTACTTAAAATTCAAATCACAACTTATTTTGAAAACTCCAATTTGTTTACTAGTTGTCAATATGGTTTCAGGGCAAAATTATCAACAACCGGAGCAATAAATTCGTTGATCAACTTAGTTAACAAAGGTTTTGAGGCCAATGAATTTGTACACGTACAATTTCTAGACCTAAGTAAGGCTTTCGACTGCGTACCGCATGATAACTTACTCAGTAAACTAAAATGTTACAATTTTTCCGCAAGTAGCCAAAAACTGATTATGTCCTATTTGACGGACAGAACTCAATTTGTTTATTTTAATAACGCCAATTCAAGGTTAACTGACATCAAATTCGGTGTACCGCAAGGTTCTGTTCTGGGTCCGGTCTTATTTCTTATCTATGTTAATGACTTGCCAAATAGTACTCCATCAGCAAACTTCACTCTTTTTGCTGACGACACTTCATTGACTCATTCCCATAGCGACTTCAACATGTTGTTGACAGAGGCCCAAAATAGCTTATTATCGGCTCAAAATTGGTTCACAAATAATAAGTTAGTCCTAAATAAGGACAAGACTGAGACAATGGTTTTTAGTTTAAGACAACATTCAGAGCTTGACAACTCCCATTCCGTAAAATTTTTAGGTGTTCTTTTGGATAGTAAGTTGACTTGGGAAGAACACACGGTTTCAGTCTGCAAGAATATATCGCGAAAAATTTTTTTACTGCGTAACCTGCGAAATTGCTTATCACATTCAACATTAAAAATTGCTTATCATGCATTAATTCAGTCTTCACTGTCTTATGCGTTATTAGTGTGGGGTCATTCAGCTCATGCTTCAACAGTTTTTTCCATGCAGAGAAAGGCTGTTAGAGTCATCGCTGGATTACAATTACAATTCTACTATTTATGTGTTTTTACTCAACTCTTGAATTTTGTAACGACAAATATGTTTTCGTATTTTGTCCATATATACTTATATACCTCTGTTTTTTTAAACCTCTATACTTATATTTATATAGATATATATATATATTTTTTTTCTTCTTTTATTTGTATTATACTGACATGTCAAAGCACATCTGTGTATATATGACCAATAAAGATCTATCTATCTATCTATCTATGGGGTGGAGATCTGGGCGAATACACTGCGAGTGGAGAAGTACCGAAAGCGCGCGGTTGCGGTGCAGCGAAGAGGAACACTAAGAGTAGGGAGCACTTGCCGCACTGTATCACAACCAGCCATTTTCGTGATAGGAGGAACGCTTCCGATCGATCTGCTAGCACAAGAACACAAAAGAATCAATTTTCTCAAGGAGGTTGGAGATGGATGGGAAAAGAATAAAGAGAGAAGAAATATCTCGCATTATGAACAACTGGCAGCGATGCTGGAACTCGGAAATCAGAGGAAAGTGGACAGCCAGGTTGATGACATGGATAGCTGTATGGGCAAACCGCGGACATGGAGAGGTGAACTAACGCAGTTCCTGACGGGGCATGGTTTTTTCAAATCCTATCTGCACAAGATGGGAAAAATGGAAAGTTCGGAGTGAATTTACTGCGACAGGGAACTCGTAGATGATACATACTACACGTTCCTTGAATGCAACAGATGGACACCAGAACGTTTCCTTTTAGAACCGGTAAGGGGCATCCGGATAATGCCTTATAACATCGTGGGTAACATGCTATGCAGCAAGCACTATTGGGAAGCTATATCAAAATTCATAGATACAGTGCTCCGGCAAAATGAACAAGAGGAACAGCAAGACTGAATTGAGCTTTTTCCTATGAACCCTTAATCACATCGATGGACGGGAGACGTAGGAGAGTGGCATAGAGGAAGGCAGGCGACGTCAAAAGGACGGCACGAATCAGACTGAATTAATGCGAAAGCGGTTCCGATCTGATCTTGATTAGGAAATTTCAGGAGGGCCTCTTGTTTCGGTTAACTAACGCGCCGACTACGCCCTTAAAAAAAGTTCGTAATGTTAGAAGGACTGATGTTATTTTTTAATTTACAAGATAAGTTGTTTAAATTGATACTATTTGACCGAAATTTTAGGACTACTTTCCTTACCCATAGAAGCTCCCATACTATTCCATACAAATTTGGTCTATGGCTATAGCACAAACATAATAGAAACGCAAACAGTAACCTTTTCTTCCAGAGGCTTAGAATATTATTTCGTAATTAGTGGAGATACGTCTACTCTCTATATCTTAATTGAACAAAAAAATGGAACAGCCAGTATTTAAGACTATTTCATTGACATGTAAATAAAAATATACTCGCTAAATATAAATAACAGCTTATTAAGTAAGATCTCTAATGTGGCTATTATTTCACATCATTCGAGCACTGGATTCTTTTTATTGCATTCTCGGTGCAAAATAGGTATTTGTAGCGATCACATGAAGAATTTCTCTAATGTAGATATCTATGTACAGTAGTCAAGTATCAATGGCCAATGCTAAGAATTATTCTTCGCATTTGTTTTATTCACTACACAATAGTATGTACTAAACATACAACTGGCAAGTTAATTTAAACTTACTAGATTTATCCATGACTGAATGATCCTAAAATGTACAGAATTTGAGCAAATTATATGTTAGGTTATACTTATTCAATGGTATCAATGTCAAATTCAAATTGACCTATTTATTTCGCCGTCAGCAATTCTCGCTCCATATCCGTTTTTTGTTTTTTTTGTGACTAATTTCTCTGCAGATGACTCTTATGACTTAATCTACGTTTTAAATGGATCTATTTAACTGACAATGTTACGTTAAAAGCCTTTATTTTAAAGTTTTAATATGTTCCTAATAATGCAGATTCTACTAAAATTTCCACTTAGTGCAACAACCCAATTATATATGGTATTTTCTTTAAAGTGCGGTATAAATTACATAAAGTTTCACAATACAGCAAATCGAATTTGACTCAGCTAGCTTATAATATTTATTTTTTTATATAGTCATTGATTAACCCCTCTAGGGTGAAACATGGCGAAAAATCAAATCAATCCATTACTTTCTGAAAAAGTTGGTAAATAGATTGCATTTCCAATTGGACAAATTTTATACCCTGTATAGTACAACAAATCTGTATGGTTATTAATCTGAAACTCATTATTCTGTCTATAATATAATAAGGATCTAGTTGGATAGAATATATCTTTATATTGTTCTCAGCAATCAAGAAAATAAAACAACACGGACACTATCTGAAGTTCGTATTCGTAACTTGTTTCGATTTGTTCATGTGTATATAATAAACTGTAGTAAAATCAACATATCTAACAAAACAAGCCCAAGTATAAATTCTAAACAAGAATTCCCATGAATATAATTGAATTAATTTAGGATTTATTCTGGCGTGGCAATATATTCGAATTATTTAAACATGAACAAGAGTTACAATGGGCGAAATCCAAATTCCAATTTCCTAGGATTTCAAGTTGACTTGGTTGATAACAAGCCAGCCTTATACGAATGTCGAGAATTCAGTGGCGTCTATAAACGAACTGAGTTGATCGGAAAATATGCCCAGAATGTAAAATAGGTATTGGATAATATTTAATAAGAAAGGGAATGTAGAAATAACAAATATGTAAAAAATTTAAGTT
Organism: Leptura quadrifasciata; assembly: GCA_963675555.1. Classification (NCBI taxonomy): domain Eukaryota; kingdom Metazoa; phylum Arthropoda; class Insecta; order Coleoptera; family Cerambycidae; genus Leptura; species Leptura quadrifasciata. Next base: position 78,616,766 of record OY776674.1, on the reverse strand, counting down.
TCGTTAAGCTTATTGAGTAAGCCGTGGCTGTTGAAATATGAGATTCATTAAAATTTGTAATTTTACTTACAATACGAAATAAATGAATACCGCATTTCGAGTATGAAAACATCTCAATCTTCCAATCACTGTCTACTCTCGTAATATTCAGGCTCAAACATATATCAACTATTACCAATTATCTTGTTAACATTATATACTCATTTGAACCAATACTGCTATTTGAAACAATACTGCTAGCTTAATATATCTCCTTTGCAGTAAAATTAGGCCAAGACTTATCGTACCGTGAACCTTCTACTCATGCGCCAAACTTTTTGGGGTCAATTTTCATGGTTGGTGTATGCGTATCATCCAATTACAGATGTACTTTGACAAGATTACTTCGACATACATCATTAAAAGATCATTAACACTAATTACAAGTTTCATAGGCTTGTAATGCGCCTCTGAAGATGTTGACTTCCAATACAGTATTCATTTATAGTTACAAATAGTTTATGCTATAACGAACATTCTAAAATTGTTTTTATTGATTTTATATTCGACAAACATGATAATACGCATCCTGATTTAATCATCTGTCGTGGATTAGTACACGTGCATAAGTTATCGAGCACGCGAGAGTCTTGGCTTAACGACATATTATAAACTGGCAGTATTGGTGTAATAAGTATATGATTAAGATACTGTAACGAAGTGTTTTTCGTTACCCAGATATGCCCAAGTTTTATTTTATTTAATCCCTTAAATATGTTATAGAAATTGCCGTGTTATATTTAATTTCGATTATTCCGTATAAATTGTACCGCTAACAGCGAATTAGTTAGAAAATAATTAATATTTTGTGATTGTCAATACCGCGTAAAAATATTTCACTTGTAAAGGTACAGATGAACTCAGGTGGGGAAGCGACGAGAAGAGTTTCTACATTTCAGACACGCCAAACCACGCACGAGGCAGTGCCTTCCCAACGACCGACCACGTTAGACGTGCAGAGCTCTCCGTCCTGTAGTACCAGAGTAAGGTAAATTTGCTAAGTCCACAAATTCATCGCGCCGTTATTTTTCTAAGTCCGAAAATATTTTACAAGTCCGTTCGACGTCACTCCTTCAGTACACGGGAATAATTTAATTATTCCGCATTTAGTCTTCTGGCTGCCGTCCCACGAGGTACACGTGTCCGCTGTTTGCTCTGGTGCTGTAGCGAAAATATCACAAGTCCCGAATTCAGGTAATATTTATTTTTCTAAGTCCGTAAAATCTATATTTGGATTATTTTTCCAAGTCCACAAATCCATCGTGGAGTTATTTTTCTAAGTCCCCAAAGACATTTCAAAGATTTTTACAAGTCCAGCTGACGTCACAATGATACACCGCGCACCTATTTTCCGCTGTTTCTCCCACTCCTTCATCTCTGAAGGCAGTAATTAGATTCACACCGATCAGTTAGTCCTCCCGACCGACTCAGAGCCAGCAGACGTGTTCACGCTAAATATTTAAAACCTAAAGGTACCGTTAATTGTTCTAAGTTCACAAATCTGTATTCGAATTATTTTTCAAAGTCCACAAATCCGTAGTGGCCTTATTTTTCTAAGTTCATAAGAGACCAGTAGCGCATCCGTCTAGCGCCTACTCCCACTCCCATGGTAAGAGGTTTCGCTGCTAGAAGAGGACCTGTGCAGCCAAGAAGTCAGTCAGCCCAGGCGACTCATTGGGATCAGACGTGTCCACTCCGAGAAGCGAACCTAGGTGCCATCTGTCATATTCGAGGTGTAGGATTTTGGCAAAGTCCAGTCGACCAGCAGCGCATCCATCAGGCGTCTACTCCCACTCCTATCGTAAGTTGTTTCATTTTCAGAAAAGGATCTGAGGAGCTCTGCAGACAGGGATTCCACTACGATCGCTCCACCGAAGCAGACATGCCCGACCGTTCGCACAGGGAGTAATTAAGTCCACAAGAGGAGTAGGTAAACTGATGTACTAGCAAGTACTGGATAACTGTTTCACTGTGGTTTTTTATATATTTGTGTCTTGCTTTACTCGTCTGGTGTCCGTAACTATTCTGCACCCTGTTTATTCTTGCTAACCATATATTCTGTGTGTTGCAGCCTGCTAATCTGATCACCTGAGTCATCTGGTACTATTGGGGTTTTGCGTTGCTACGCGTGCTCCTCCTGGTATTTCATAAATTATAGATTTTTCATAATAAATATTTAGCTTTGTACATGTACATACAGGTCTATCGTAATATACTGATTTTATTGAAAACTCTGAGTTTTACTGTCTGTGTGTGAACGTCTAATTTCCCATATATTGACCCACTGGAATAAACTTTCTCCACTTGAGCTGCTCAGCCTCGCGTACTCGGCTTGAGGGTAGTGTGTCCTATCACTTAAACTAGGACTGGCGCCCGAGTAATTCGAAAACTTGTTTCCGAAGCTCGTGTGTCAAAGAGTGGCCGCGACTTTTCTCCACGTCAACGTGCGAGGTGGAGAAAAACGCGTCACAATACCAATCAATCAATCAAAATAAATATATTCAAATTATATATCGCCCCAGAATCCACCCCGAGGCTAGTCGTGCAACTACCGCACTAACCGCAGTGGCGGATTGTAAGGCCGAGTGGACCGGGTCTAGCTTGGTTAAAAACAAATTTTTAGCCTTAAACCTAAACACCTTTTAACAACGTAAATAAAAGTAGATAATAACATTAAAAATTAACATAAAAGATTTTATAAACCTTAAACTACACATATTTTTAAATAACTTTCACAATAACTTTTTTTTTTTTTAATTTTGTAGTTGACGCAATTACCTCAATCTAAACAAGGTACCTTCTGCGAAACGCATGAACGCCGGGCTGCGCAGGGCTGGCCTAAAACTTTGGCCTTAATAATTTTAAATTCAGAAAGGCCGTCGGCCTGACCACCATCGTGTACAACAATTTCTTATTTTATCTATTAAGTCTGCTGCTCCTGACAATGAGTGGATACAGACTCCTGGACAGGAAGTAGACCGAAGTACTGTTTCATTAATGTGGGTATTGAACGTCAGACTTTGGTCGAGTCTCAGCCCCAAGTACTTCACGCATCTTCTGGTTAGAATTTTGTTTCCCCTGATCGAAGTGGGTGCTATAATTTAGTTCTCAGTGAACCGATGCATGAAGACTATCGGCTCGGACTTCTCACCGTTCATCCGAATCTTTCACTTCTCGTAATAAGCCGTGGCACAAACCATGTGAGCCTTCAGCAGCATATTTACTACTTGTGCGTTATGAGAATGCGCGTACATGGCTGCGTCATCGGTGTACTTTTGGCCAGCTTCGTATTCGGGAACTCTGGGAAGTCTGAGACGTGCAAGTTGTACAACGGGACTCCCGCGCGAATGTACCGCCGTATTGACAGATTATTATTCACTCTAACCAGAATCTGCTCTTCAGGAACTAATGAATAAACTTAGTGAAACAAGTCAGAAAGTTGTAGTGGTATAGTTTGTAGAATGACCCCGGGATTCAGACGGTGTCGAGCGCCTTCTCAATATTAAGTATCACCATAGTGGTGCTCTTCTCGAGGTTGGTTAAGATACCAATTCATTGTTACGAGACCATTGTAAAAGCCAGATAAAACGAAAAAATACGTTTGAGTTCGTAAAATTAGTGTTTTACTTTTTAATCATGTGTTTTTGACGACTCACACTGACTTGTTGGTTAAAATATAAACATTTCATGAATGTGAATTACTAAATAAGATATGAATTGTTTCTGTTATTTTACATTGAAAAGGCGGATCATTAAAACCTGTCATCAAACGTTTCAGTCATAACTAATAAATAAGAAGTATTATCTCTTTTTTAAGTCTTTTTCCGTAAGTGCAAAACGTATATGAGTTACTGTACAATGTTGTTAATTTGATCTCTTTCTTCTTTACATGCTATATTGATAAGTCCATAAACTTATATTTGACTACAAAAATACTAACATTATTCTTGAATTTTGCCGTTGAAATAAATATATAATATATATACTAATAAAACATTTATATTTCACGGTATGGGGAATAGGGAACATCTTCCTGGCGGCAGACAAAGATAATTATACCTGGCGGGCTTTGTTCATGGATCTCATAACTAACCATTCTAAGATCTAAAACTTGTGGCATTGGATCAATCAATTAATCAATACTACTTTATTAACTGTTAAAACTTACCATTTGCCTCCCCAGAACCTACCTAGGGACCGATCGTGCGACCACCGTGTCATTCGTGGTGACGGATTGCAAGGGCCGGCAGAATGGGACTGAGTCGGCTTAAAAAAAATTAAAATTGTATAGTTTCAGAATTAAAAAAAGCCTAAAAATATTTATAAACCACAATACTCCAAAACGTTTAAAGTAATTCTTCGAATCATTTCGTTAAACATTTTGCAAATGAGGTAATTCCTAGTTCTTCAAGTACATTTCAAACTTTTAATCTATCTGAACCTGAACCATGTTTTGATATATGTGATTTTGATACGCGTACGCCTGCAACCGCGGGAAATTTATATGTTGATTTTGACATTGACTGCAATAATACTAGTATACCATCACTTATTACTTCGGACGAAAGTAGCATAAATTCGGTAGATACAAACTCGAATGTGAATGATACAGTTTCTGATCAATCTCTCGATGAGAATCTGCAAATGGCACAGGGGGCTCTAAAATAGTTTTTATAAATGAACGATTTTTTTCTTTTAAACTAATCATATATTTTGTTTCTAATTCCTCATTTGTTTCAGGGACGTCGGAAATTTTTGACAGTAAAATAACGAAGAAATACATAGAAGAAAACATAAGAAAATGGTTAAGACAAGTCAGAGGAAGGAAATACTATGTGGTCCAGAGAAAGGAAAGATAATGTGAGCCAGATAAAGAAAAGACAAATTAAACATATTTGAAAGTAAAATAGAAACTAATATAGAATATATAAGTTATTTTATATTATATAAAATATATCAGTAATTATATTTGTTCTGTATTTATTGGACTTACCTAATACCTTTAGATGTAAATTTTTTTAAAAATAATCTCAATGTGATTTTCATTTTGTAAATATTAGTTAAAAATAATCATCCAAATTTCTAAAATTTCTTCGTAGCAAATAATTGAAAAAAATGATTTACGTTTAAAGGTTTTCGAATTTGCTATATGGACATAATTTTTTAGCTTGTTTTTTGTAAAAGACACTAAGAAAGAAAATTAGTGCACGAAATTACGGTCATTATAATTCCGCCTTTTTGAAGTTAATAAATTTATTTACTTTCCAAACGGTATTATAAAGGTCATAATTTCATGCATTAGATTTTTTATTGATGTATATAAAAAATGAAAATATATACTTAGCAATTTACTTACCTCCTTACTTACTACATGTTACCTTGTCTAATATTTACAAACAAAAATTACATTCTTAGAAAGCACAAAATGTCCAATGAACTTCCAGTGGATGTCCACCAGACAAACAATTGACACCCAACGGACGACCAGTAGAGTCCAGAAATGGATATTAATGTCCTTTCCTGGTCCATACGAGGACCAGTTGTGGACGTCCATTTCATGTGGCAAACTGTCCCTACTGTACATCCATTGGACGTCCTTTGTGTGTCCGTTAGATACAATGGACACCCAACGGACGTCCAGTGGAGTTCAGAAATGGACATTAATGTCCATTCCTGGTCCATACGTGAACCATTTTTGGACGTCCATTTCATGTGGCAAACTATCTCGACTGAACATCCATTGGACGTCCATTGAATGTCCATTGTTTGTCTGGTGGACATCCACCGGATGTCCATGATTTTAAATGGATTAGTCCAATCGATGTCTACGGAAGTCCATTAGACCTTGTTGTGTTGTTTGGGGTGTAACTGGGAACTAAATAAATGTTCTTTATATCAACAATATTTCAATTAAATACGTCCGAGCTGATTTTAATACTGTTATAATTTATATATACTTGATACAGTAGAATTGTTTCGCATACATTTGTACGCGAAGTATGGGAAAGAAAAGTATTAACTGCATTACACAATCGTAATTAAGCTACTCATCTCTAATTTCTATAAACAAATCTTTACGATGTCCTTCTTATTGAATATGTGCCTTCCAGAATATAAAAATGTTGATTTAAAACATCTTATTTGTATTTGTCGGTATTTGCTATGTAAATATTATAATTAGAGTTCCAGACAATAGTCACATATTCCAGTTTAGATCTAGCAAAAGTAATCATTTATAGTGTAGATAATTCAAGAAAATCTTTCTCAATATAAAACCTAGGTTTTTATTGCAGTACTTGTTCATCCTACATTGACTCTTCTTTTCCGATGGTGGAAAGAACCATTAATATCAATAAAAACTTAAAAATAAAGGTTTACGACTGAGTTGAAAAAAGGGCACATCTCTATTATCAGAAATACATCATAATTTTCCTGACCCTGTTTTAAAAAATCATATACGTAGTTTTAAAAGTAAATATCGACATGGACCAAAAAAAGCTAAAAGTAAATATTATCTGAATTATATATCAGAGAAGGGAAATACACCTAAAACCTGTTCAGATATAATAAATAAACTCAGGAATACTACTCATTATCTGCGCAATGAGATAGATCCAGAAACTTTGAACGATAATTTTATAAATGTGGCTGAAAATATTATTAATAATTTATCTTCTAATGCTAGTTTCATTAACTTTTATCCTACAAACATTGATTATCCGGACTTTAAATTTAAACATGTTAGTCCTATCGAAGCAGTTTCGATAATTTTTAGGCCATTTATATTAGTATAAATAGAAAAAAAAAGTTTTGCCACGTGGGGATTAAACTTCTCAAGGAATGTGCTTTCAAAATAAAAAGAGTTTCCAAGCAACAAGTGGGAGCTTCATCCCTAAAACCCACCCCCTAAAATGCAATTCGGTAGTTTTTTGCGTTTTTCGCGAAGACCGTTTGTCCTAAAAAAAAATTGTACTTACAAAAATGTTCCCAGTAAAATTGTGCATAAAAAGCGTTTATTACCTGCTGCCGATGTGGGAATTAATTTTGAAAGAACCACGGTACTGCCTGCTTAGCCAACAAATTTATTAAAATAAGCATATCTTTGCTCACTGAGATGATTTAGCTTTATAGAGCTCTAATATAAACCTTTCCCCAGCTTGCTCAATTTCTGTTGGAGTTGACTTAGCACTATTAAAAATCTGAATGATACTATCAAGGTCTTTTCTGCCATTAAATGTACAAACTGTTGTTTGCTCTTTCCAAAGAATCCTCATGTGGTATCGCAGCCACTAATAGCATAAATGTTCGTGAATCTTTGTTAATTTAGGCAACAAACACTTTTTTATGCAGAATTTTAGTGGAAATATTTTTTGTAAGTATTTTTTTTGTAAGACAAACGGTTTTCGCGAAAATCGCAAAAAACTACCGAATTGCACGTTAGGGGTGTGTTTTAGGGATGAAGCTCCTACTTGTTGCTTGGGAACTCTTTTTATTTTGAAAGTACATCCCTTGACAAGTTTAACTTCCAAGTGGCAAAATTTTATAATTAGTTTTTCCGTTGGACTATTTTTAAGCTAACATGAATAGCATATTTGGTATATCTGTTATTATAATAAAACATATAAAACATATTATTTTAAAACGATTAACTAAATTTATAAATGAGTGTATCGACAGTGGTGTTTTTCCTGACACTTTGAATATTTCTAAAGTTATTCCTATCCATAAAGATGGATCAGTAACATCATGTAATTTCAGAACCGTATCTCTAACACCTATTATATAAAAAATATTTGAAACTGCATTAAAAATTCAAATCAGCAATCATTTTGAAAACAATAAATTTTTCTATCCTTATCAGTTTGGTTTCAGATCAAATAAATCCACAAATAAATGACGCTATCCTTCATTTTGCCAATAATATAATTGAAAAACAAGAAAATGGATAGGGTATCGGAGTAACATTTTGTGATTTACAAAATTACAAAAGGCATTTGACTGTGTATCGCATCATGTTCTTCTGAATAAATTTAAGCATTACAAATTCAATAACATCAGTTGTCTATTTATATCTTCTTATCTCTCCAATAGACAACAATACACATTTAAGGATAGAATTGTTCTGACTGTTCTAGCTTACACCATATTAAACAAGGTGTGCCTCAAGGATCGGTCCTGGGGCCAACCCTTTTTTTGATCTACGTAGATGACCTAAAATAGAGTGTTCCTAGAACCAAACTTATGTTTGCCGATGACACCACACTATCAACTGGACACAGCGAACTCAGTAAAGTTAGAAAACTCATGACTGATACACAGTATGCCGCCCAAGACTGGTTTACTGTAAATAAGCTAAGCTTAAATGTAAGCAAAACTTTTAATGTGGGGCGAGCGTAAGTGCGTCTTTATTATGCACATACTTCGATATGTGATGTAAAGTAACTTCAGGCGAGGTTAATAGTTGGATGAGTGACCGTTCCAACGAAGGCCGCGTCCTCGCCACACACATCTTCCAGCGGCTTGTATATCAGTGTATGCGCGGAAGCTATACAAGCTTAGGCGAGGGTTATATAGGGGATATACCATCCTTCGGAGGGGATGTAAAGCCGTTGGCCCTTGTCTATTAAATGTTAGGACAGCAAAAAATACCTACTCTTCTTAAGGGAAGAGGTTCGGTAAAATTCCTGATTGGGGGCAGCTTGTCTACAGGCGTCGGTGTTAGGCCTTAGTAGCGGAAATAGGCCGACGTTAAATGAATGTATAAAAAAAAAACTTTTAATGTAATTTTCTCTCATAGACCCACATACGAGTTCAATAATCCGGTTAATGTAAAGTTTTTAGTTGTCATGTTAGATCCAAAGTTGAATTGCTGAAAACATATTGAATGTCTATCCAAGAAAGACAACCTGTTGAATAGATATTAAAATGTATTTGTAATAAGAAGTCTCTCGAAATTAGTTCCCAGGCAGGTACTACTAACAGCTTAGCATATTCTGATAATGTTACAAATATCTTTCAACCATTTACCTTACAGGATATCTGCCTATTAATATTTTTAGAAATATATTTAAAACAATATTATTACGAGCCTTTTATACCATTGGCGAATTTTTAGACTACAATATATCTGATGTCATTGAACGTTAATATTTTAATATGTTATACACATTATTTGTATGTTATTTTATATTTTGTATCAATTTCTACTAATTGTACGATATACTAATATAATGTATTTAGTATTTACATTGTATTTGTATTGTATGTGTATTTTCATTGTATTTGTATTCTCTTTGACTTGTGTAAAACATTTTTTGTTGCTAGCACTAATAAATAATCTATCTATCCCTAGGTTTAACAAAAAAATTAGATCAAACAGTATTTTCATTTAGCCAATTAGGAAGAATTGGCTAAGGGAACTTCGCTTATGGCGCATCCACCATATGACACGTTATTGACTAATTTAGCTTCCACCATGTTGATGACTAATGAATACTTGATAAATAAAACTAGGTGGTAAAAACAACAAATTACAAGTTTATTTAATGACACAAATAAAAATAAAACAAATAGAGCACTTATGATCTAATCCTCCGAGAGCTACTCCCTAGCAGAGGGGAGTTGGGCCAAGCACTATGCACCAAAAAATGACCTTCTTTTCCAGAATATCGTTGAAACCATAGATTCGTTGATTCGATTGATTTGTCCAACCATTAGCTGCTCCGGATCGTTCGTATTATCTGATAAAGGCAGCTGCACTCCCTAAGTCTGGATTAAACGTCGGAGGGCACAGAAAACTTGGTGTTGCTGGACTCTTTTCCATAAACAAACTTTGGGACAGTGTTACGTTTGCCATGTTTCTGTTTTCGAATTTTGTTTGTTTTTCCGTTTCCGGAAGTGGTCCTTGGCACCTGATATTTTCATTACCCTTTGGAATGTTTAATTATCCCGTTAGGAAGTATAACAAAATTCAATTTAAATATCTATTCCTAGTTGGAGGGTAGCTCGTCTATAGGCGTCGGTGTTAGGCCTCAGTAGTGGAAATAGGCCGGCGTTAAATAAATGTAAAAAAAATTATGTATTGTAAGTATCTTTTTAGAAACTATATCAAAAACTTAGTTTCCCATATCCTGCAAAGAATTGCCCCAAAAAGTGATTTCGTATATCCAATATAAATATTCTCGGCAAAGTTGTGCAGCACTACAACTCACACGAGATATCTGTTACGAGAATGGGTTTGTATTTCTTAGATAAAGTATCTGGAGCGAGCTTTATCTAGGGCGAAAAATATTCAACGTACACATTTTCAAAATCTTTGAATACCATGTACAGTTTAATAGTTTATATGAACATGAATTATAATTTGTTGCAATTTAAGCACTTTCAGTTTTATCGACGGGTAAACCCAAATGAATAATAATATATTACGGATATACAGCAAATAGAAGCGCCAAAGTTGTGAATAGTCTAACGAACTGTTGGATGGCAGTTGGAAACATAGTTTCACGAGTGTGTGTGGTATAAGACCTTCAGTGGCGTAACTAACTCTAAGTGGGCCCTGTATGAAACCCTGTCAAGTATTTACATTAAAGCGGGTCAAGAATTAATTTATTTGGAGAAGATCATAGCCCATGCATGAGAATATGGAGATCTCAGACTAAGTTTTTACCAATCCCCCTTAGCTGGTGGGGCGTGTATCTTGATACAGTTGATACAGCTCTTGTTATGCTCCTGGAGGCTTTTGTGTTAATTGATTTACATTCTTTATGTACCGTTTACATGTTTAAAAGAACCAATATACAAATTTATTTACTATATTTGTCTGAGTTTTACTTTTAAAAAAGTAATAGACAATAACAATATCATATGAGGCTATATACTTTTAAGAAGTGCTTTGACAAGTTTTAGTTGTTTACAAGAGTTGCAATTGAGCTGATATCGACGGTAAGTATGTTTTCTTGTAATTTCTTGTGAGTTGAAAAAAACTTATCTTTAAAGACAGCCTGAGGACGAACCTCTAAAACAGTGTATTGAAAAAATTGATTTACATTTTACCAAAGTGGTCCAACATTTTGAAGACACCATTTTTTAAAAACATAGATCAGATTCGTTATCAGCGACCATGAAACCGCCTAATATAAACATTCGTAAAAATTGAAAAACACTTGCTATTTCACGCATCTTTCTGGAATCACTGTGCGTTGGTGGATAATGAATGTGTTTGCGTTTCTACGTGTAATCTCCTTACGGACAACCTTGTCTTTGAATTTGAGGACTGTCTAAAACAAGTGGTGTATATTTATCATTTGAATAACTGCTTGCAGTTGTTAAACATTTATTTTATTGATGTAATTTTGTCTGTGCAGTGTGCGCTGAAAAAACATAATAAATATATATGTATTCAAGTATTCATTATATATTTCAAATTCAATCATTACTCAATTTAAACACTTACACTTAATATATTGTCTGGAAAAAGGAAACAGCATAAATTAAGAAATTGCGATCTCTGCCTTTTCACTCCAAGTTCCTCTCATTATATTTTAATTTTATTTACCTCAATAAAAAGGAACATCTAAGCCACTGCGAGCGAGTGTCTTTAAGATTTGTGAGAGAAATCTCGTTGTTTTCGCTGAATTGGGGAAAGCCGCGTTTTACAGGGTAATCCACGCTTTGATAGCTCTACACTGCTATGTAACACTATCTGACGCTAAACGATCCACAGATTTACGTCTTATGTACGATTCTGGTTTTGCTATGTCTGTAATAATTCCTACCTACGTGCAATATGTTTTATTTAAATGTAAATTGATAATGTAAACGCCGTATGATTTGTAACTGTCCTATGTTATTTGTACCGAAGCCAGAGAGAATGTTCACAGGAGTAACTTTAAAGTGTATTTCATTTTAGATTAATAAAATATATTATGGAACCCCTGAAGGGTCACAACACATTTTTTATAATTTGGAATTTTTCCTATTTTTCTCGGGATTTTAACATTTTAGGTAGGTAGCTGAAATTTCAAAAAGGTGGAGATTATGAAATCGACCCGTATGCATTTTTTTCATATATATTCTGCCGTAAATAGCTGTATATGCTACTCGATTAAGAAGGTACAGAGAAAGCAAAAGGAGAAAAATAAAGAACAACCAGAATAAGAGACGTAGAAGAATACAGTTTAGAGAAATTCCCTATGCAGATCAGATTCCAACCTAAAGACCAGAATCCTTCCTTATTACCTCTAGCACAGGCAACCTCAAAAAGCGAAAACAAGAATCAAGGCACTATGCTATCAGTCTCGGCTTCCGGAAACGGTCAGATCTCCACCGTACAGGGCGAGACTGTTTTATGACCTAACCATCCTCGTTCTTTCTTTCATTGATCACCATGGTCCTTACTATGAAAATTTTCTGGAACAACAATTGCTGAGTCATGTGTTGTTATGACACCCAAACACCGAAGAACTCAAGTAAAACGTAGACTCCGTCTCTGTATTACTAAATTGCGTGACCAACAAACCGTCGAACAGCTAAAGCAAAAAGTTCAAGAGAATTTGAGTGCACTAGAAGAAACCAATTCTGTAGATGTCGCTGCTACCTGGACACAAATTAAAGACACTTTAAAAAGTGCGAGTGAGGAAATTATTGGCACTGCAGCAAGTAAAAAACAGGAGGACTGGTTCAATGAAAATGAAGCTTTTATACAAGAACTTCTTGACAGCAAACATATTGCCTTCCAAAACGCTATCAACCACCCCAACGACTCATCAAAAGCAGAAGCTTTTACCCAATCTAAGTATGAAACGCAACGCGAAATCAGAAGAATAAAGAACGAGTGGTGGGCAAGCAATGCCAGAGAAATTCAAAGGTACGCCGGTTCACACGACTACAAGAATTTCTTTCAAGGAGTAAAAACAGTGTACGGCCCCAGTCGGAAAAATATGTGCCCTATTAAATATTTAAATGGGAATCTCCTCAAAGTAGACCAGGAAATAAGAGCCCGATGGAAAGAACACTACTCTAACATTATTAACCAGCAAAGTCAAGCCGGTCACGATATTATAAATCTTATCCCTCAATATGACACCTTCGAAGACTTAGATAAACCACTAACAACGGAAGAGAGCTTAACCGCTATTGGGCAGCTAAAAAATAACAAATCTCCCGGCGCCGACTCACTCCCAGCTGAGATCTTTAAATCTGTGTCGTCAGAGCTCATACCCTACCTCAAAAAACTGTTTGATGTTGCGTGGGAAAGTGGTCAAGCTCCGCAGGAGTTTCGTGATACACTTTTAATCAACCTCTTCAAAAACAAAGGGAGCGCTGCGGACTGTGGAAATTACAGGGGTATAGCTCTCCTGGCTGTTGGAGGGAAGATATCTTTGTTAACACAACTCCTGCTACATTGGACACCTATTATGATCATATAAAACAATACTACATCTGACCGAACACGTTTGGGTAATTGATGTGCACATGTAGTACAAATCTGCATGGGTCCCGCATAAATCAGTTATGAAAAGGTCTATTTCTTTGTTAACCCAACTCCTGCTACATTTTGCATCTTTTATGATCATATAAATCAAAACAATATCTGACCGAATACGTTTGGGTAATTGATGTGCACGTGTAGCACAAATCTGCATGGGTCCCGAGTAAATCAGCTGTGAAAAGGTCTATTCCCTTTTTAACGCAACTCCTGCTACATTTTGCACCTATTATGATCATATAAATCAAAACTACATCTGACCGAATACGTTTGGGTAATTGATGTGCAAATGTAGTACAAATCTGCATGGGTCCCGCATAAATCAGTTATTAAAAAGTCTATTTCTATGTAAACCCAACTCCTGCTACATTTTGCACATATTATGATCATATAAATCAAAACTACATCTGACCGAATACGTTTGGGTAATTGATGTGCACGTGTAGCACAAATCTGCATGGGTCCCGAGTAAATCAGTTGTGAAAAGGTCTATTTCTTTGTTGACCCAACTCCTGCTACATTGGGCACCTATTATGATCATTTAAAACAAAACTACATCTGACCGAATACTTTTGGGTAATTGATGTGCACATGTAGTACAAGTCTGCATGGGTCCCGCATAAATCAGTTGTGAAAAGGTCTATTTCTTTGTTAACCCAATTCCTGCTACATTTTGCACCTATTATGATCATATAAATCAAAACTTCATCTGACCGAATACGTTTGGGTAATTAATGTGCACATGTAGTACAAAACTGCATGGGTCCCGCATAAATCAGTTATGAAAAGGTCTATTTCTTTCTTAACCCAACTCCTGCTACATTGGGCACCTACCTTGATCATTTAAAACAAAACTACATCTGGCCGAATACGTTTGGGTAATTGATGTGCACATGTAGTACAAATATGCATGGGTCCCGCATAAATCAGTTATGAAAAGATCTATTTCTTTGTTAACCCAACTCCTGCTACATTGGGCACCTATTATGATCATTTAAAACAAAACTACATCTGACCAAACACGTTTGGGTAATTGATGTGCACGTGTAGTACAAATCTGCATGGGTCCCGCATAAATCAGTTATGAAAAGATCTATTTCTTTGTTAACCCAACTCCCGCTACATTGGGCACCTATTATGATCATTTAAAACAAAACTACATCTGACCGAATACGTTTGGGTAATTTATGAGCACATGTAGTACAAATCTGCGTGGGTCCCGAGCGAATCGGTTGTGAAAAGTTCTATTTCTTTCTTAACCCAACTCCTGCTACATTTTGCACCTATTATGATCATATAAATCAAAACTACATCTGACCGAATACGTTTGGGTAATTGATGTGTACGTGTAGCACAAATCTGCATGGGTCCCGTGTAAATCAGTTGTGAAAAGGTCTATTTCTTTGTTAACCCAGCTCCTGCTACGTTGGGCACATATTATGATCATTTAAAACAAAACTACATCTGACCGAATACGTTTGGGTAATTGATGTGCACATGTAGTACAAATCTGCATGGGTCCCGCATAAATCAGTTGTGAAAAGGTCTATTTCTTTGTTAACCCAACTCCTGCTACATTGGGCACCTATTATGATCATTTAAAACAAAACTACATCTGACCGAACACTTTTGGGTAATTGATGTGCACGTGTAGCACAAATCTGCATGGGTCCCGAGTAAATCAGCTGTGAAAAGGTCTATTTCTTTGTTAACCCAACTCCTGCTACATTTTGCACTTATTATGATCATATAAGCCAAAACTACATCTGACCGAATACGTTTGGGTAATTGATGTGCACATGTAGTACAAATCTGCATGGGTCCCGAGCGAATCGGTTGTGAAAAGTTCTATTTCTTTGTTAACCCAGCTCCTGCTATATTGAGCAACCTTTATGGCCATATAATGCAAAACTTCATTTGACCGTATACGTTTAGGTAATTGATGTGCACATGTAGTACAAGTCTGCATGGGTCCCGAATAAATCAGTTATGAAAAGGTCTATATCTTTGTTAACCCAACTCCTGCTACATTGGACACGTTTGGGTTATTGATGTGCACGTGTATGACAAATCTGCATGTCTCCCGAGTAAATCAGTTGTGAAAAGGTTTACTTCTATTTTAACCCAAGTCCTGCTACATTGAGCACCTGTTATGATCATATATTGCAAAACTACATATGACCGAATACGCTTAGGTAATTGATGTGCACGTGTAGCACAAATCTGCATGGATCCCGAATAAATCAGCTGTGAAAAGTTATATTTCTTGGTTAATCCAACTCCTGCAATATTGAGCAACTGTTATGATCATATAATGCAAAGCTACACATGACCGAACACGTCTAGGTAATTGATGTGCACATGTAGTACAATCCTACATGGGTCTCGAGTAAATCCGTTGTGAAAAGGTCTACTTTTTTGTTAACCCAACTCCTGCAACATTGGGCACCTATTATGATCATATAAAACAAAACTATATCTTACCGAACACGTTTGGGTAATTGATGTGCACGTGTAGCACAAATATGCATGGGTCCCGATTAAATCAGTTATGAAATGGTCTATTTCTTTGTTAACACAACTCCTGCTACATTGGACACCTATTATGATCATATAAAACAATACTATATCTGACCGAACACGTTTGGGTAATTGATGTGCACATGTAGTATAAATCTGCATGGGTCCCGCATAAATCAGTTATGAAAAGGTCTATTTCTTTGTTAACCCAACTCCTGCTACATTTTGCATCTTTTATGATCATTTAAAACAAAACTACATCTGACCGAACACGTTTGGGTAATTGATGTGCATATGTAGTACAAATCTGCATGGGTCCCGAGTAAATCAGTTGTGAAAAAGTCTATTTCTTTGTTAACCCAACTGTAATAAAAACGCTGGTTGGCTTTATAATGATTCTATATTCAATCAAAATTATATTAATTCATTGCATTATAATTAACGCTAGGAAATACCAAATTAGTCTACATCAACATTTTAATGACTACGCAGTATGTTGACCTGTAGTGTTAAAGTCCACAATTCGATTACCTATACATTTATTTATAATTACGAAATATCTAATGCTTGGCTATGTATAATTATTAAGAAATATTCTAATATCTAAATTAATTAAGTATAAACCCTTACACCATCCCTTCTAAGAGAATGACCTTCACTATGGCCACTTGTCAAGGGCATTCTTTAGTCAGGATGAAAAATATTGAGAGTGGTTTATATGTATTAAGTTTAACGATATAATTACATTTGCTTATTAAGGGTTATTAATATTACTTACAACTGACAATTAATTATTATCTAATTACATTATGTATATTTTCGTACACGATTTTTGTGTACTGTGGTTGATTTGCCTTTCTCATTCTGAATTGTACAATTCGAACCATCTACACGAACAACGGGGAATGGACCATTATACCACGCGTCAAATTTATGACGGTTTTCGTTAGTTACCGTAACAAGACCTCCTGGTTTTAATTCAATTTCGCTTGCCTTGTTATCGAAACGAATTTTGCGATTTACCTTTGACTTTTCAAGATACTCCTTCGCTCTTTTATATGCTAACTGTAATCTATATCTAAACTCTTGATCGTAAGCGTCGATATTGTAAAGAGGGTCGACGTGCGATCCGATTAGCATTTCTGGAAGGTTTGCTTTTTTCCCAAAAACAAGTTCAAATGGTGTGTAGTTATGGTAAGTGCTTGGAGTTGTGTTGTAACAAAATGCATAATATTGACACCATGTTGGCCAATCAGTTTTTGAATCATTTATGTACATACGAATGTACTCATTAAGAACGCGATGATTTCGTTCGCATCCTCCAATTGATTGACTATGATACGCAGTAGATATTTTATGACTTGTCTTCAATAGTTTTTTAAATTTTCGAAAACTTGATTTTTATATTCGGTTCCCATGTCCGTTCGAATTTCTTTCATAGGACCGTATACCAAAATAAAGTTTTTTACGATGCTAGAAGCGACAGTTGCTGCTTCTTTGTTTACAATTGGGATTATTACTACGTATTTTGTTAATTCACACTGTATTGTTACAGCATATTCATAACCTTCATTTGATGTGGGAAATTTACCTATAGTATCTATACAAACAATATCAAAGGGTTTTTGTGGAGTTGGGGTAATTACGAATGGTTCAGGTTGTTTTATTTTAATTTTGTTCGTTTGGCATTTATGACACTTTTTTATAAATTTTGCAACGTCGCGCGACATATTTTTCCACATATAAGAAGCTTTTAACTTTTTTAGTAGTCTTTTTTGACCACAGTGACCTCCTAACGTGGGATTATCATGAAATGTTTCTATCAGTTTTAATTTTTCATTTTTATTTGTGATCACTTTTCTTGCATGACAGAGAATAATAGTAAGTTTTTTAAGATATTTTTGCCCTAATTCCTTAAATTTATTGACAGTGCACTGTTTAAAAATATCATCGGCTAAGCTTAGTCTCAATTTGTCAAATTTACAATCATCAGCAATAATTTGTAGCTGATACAATACTTGCTCTAATGCAATATCGTCGTTAATGATTTGTATTGTTTTTTGAGCGCTCAATTTTCTTTTATACCTAATCACCATCCTAAGAGATGTAGGTTTTATTTCAAATTGTAATGTGGGCATTTTAATAGTCTCGTAATTGTTTAAAGTTTCGTAAACTTTGGGACTTGTAGGTAAATTTGTTATCGTCTTATTGTTTTGTTCAGGGTTCTTTGACCTTGACCGTGTAATTGCGAGTATATGAGATACGTTTCTATTAATGTCTATCTAGTTTATCTATATTTATTCTAGACAGCGCGTCAGCACATACGTTATTTTTACCTTTTACGTATTGAATTTCGAAATTGTACTCTTCTAGGTCAAGTCGCATTCTTGTGAGTTTTGATGTGGGATCTTTCATGGAAAATAAATAAATTAAAGGTCGATGATCAGTTTTTACAACAAATTTTGTACCGTATACATAACAATGAAAATATTTTATGGCCCAATGTACTGCTGTTAATTCCTTTAAAATTGTTGGTTTATGAATTTCTCCTTTCGTAAAACTACGTGAGGCGTAGGCTATTGGTAATTCGTTTCCAGAAAAAAATTGAGATAATAAGGCTCCACAGGCCCCACCTGAGGCATCAGTTGTTATTATAAAAGGCTTAGAGAAATCAGGATATTGTAATATTTGAGGAGATATTAATGATTTTTTAAGTGTTTCAAACGAATGTTGACATTCCGGTGTCCAAGTAAACTTTACATTTTTCCTTGTTAATTTATTTAATGGTAAAGTTATTTCCGCAAACCTCGGTATAAATCTGCGATAGTAATTAGTAAACGCGACGAATCGTTTTACCTCATCAGCGGTTTGTAGAATAGGATATTTGTTTATAATGTCATATTTAGAATCATCTGGTAAAATACCTTTGTCCGTTATTTTGTGACCTAAATATGTTACTTCATTTCTAAAGAACTTACATTTCTCGGGATTTAGTTTCAAATTATATTTTCTACAAGTTTCAAAAACTTTTTTTAAATTATTTAAATGATGATTTTCAGAACAACCAATTACTATTAAATCATCCATGTAAAGAAATGCCTTTTCAGGGGTGATTCCTGCAAAAGCTATCGACATCATTCTTTGAAAACTATTGGGGCTGACTGACAGTCCAAAGGGTAATCTGGTAAACCTAAATGATCCAGAGTCCACGCTGAAAGAAGTTATATTACGTGAGTTTTCTTGTAAGGGTATTTGGTGAAATCCTGAAATTAAATCTATTACTGAAAACCACTTGGCTCTACCAAGCTGATCTAAAATGTCGTCGATACGAGGAAGAGGGAATTTGTCGGCTATTAATTTTTTGTTTAGCTGTCGAAAATCTACTACTAGACGCCATTTTTTTTTTACCATCAGTAGACTTTTTGGGTACTAATAGAACAGGACTATTGTATTCTGAAATTGACGGCTCTATTATATCGTTATCTAACGTTTTTCCGATTTGATCATTAATTTCGTCTTTTTGTGCCCTAGGTGTTCTATAATTTTTTATATAAACCGGTTTATTATCTGTTAGCTTTAATTCCTGTTTGTAAAAATTATTTACAGTTAATTTATCTGATTTTAGTGCGAATATATCTGAAAACTGATTACATAATTGAATCACTTTATTTTTAACAAATTCTGGTATACCGTCGGTATTTAATTGTTTCATTAGATTTGGAAGTCGATCATTGTTTTCGGATTCAATGTTGTATACATGGAATTGATTCAAACTGAGGGTTTCAAATTTGACATTTTTTAAAGTAACATTTTCAAATGTAGTATTGATAATTTTAACTATTGGACAATCTTTAGATATTATTGTTCTGGCTACAAAAACACCAGGGTGTATCTCCTTGTTTATCACTACAGCATCTTGAGGAAGCTGAGTTAGACTTTTTACTCGTCTTAGTACCTCGCATCTAGGCGGAACGATCAACCAGTCCTCTTCAGGACCACTATAAATCGGAATAGTAATATGATTATTACCTAACCTAATAGTCATTGTCCAATTAGAATAGTCCAAATTGCATTTATATTTAGATATGAAATCTCTTCCCAAAATCGCATCAGAAGGTATAGGAAAATTTGAATCGACTATGTGAAATTTGTGTCGTATTTTGTAACCTTCAACAAAAATTTCAGTTTCCGTGACGCCTAAAGACTTAATGACGCCTTCTGTTACGCCTTTAATTTTACTGGGATTAGAAATATCGAGCATTTGATCTGGGTTAATTTTTCTCCTTTTAAAAATGGATATATCAGCGCCCGTATCGAGCAAAAATGTGTTTTCTGAACCCGTCATTTTTGTTGAAAATATTACAAAATTCGAGAATGATAAATTAAAATTAAAAATGTTTACATTTCTTCCCCCAATCGAGCCTGTTGGGGGCTCGCTTCGTTTCCCGACTCTGTATTTATCCCAGCAGCCCTTACTGCCGTTGTACGATTGTTTCCTCGATAATTTCGCCTATCACTACCATTTATATTTTGCCTATTGTTATAATTAGCACGTCCGCGTCTACCTCGATCGTATCGCCTTCGAGCGTTATCATTATGATTATAATTTTGTCCACCGCGATTGTTACTGTAACGCCTGTAATTGTAACTTTGTCTAAAATGAAAAACATTAGACGTACTAGCTTGACTGTTGTTACTAATATTAACAAATTTTGTAACAGCTTCTTGAACTGTGCCAAAAGTACCTGCTTCCATAACTAATCGTGTTCTTTCCGAATTTGAATTAGTACTGAGGGATCTAACCACGTGTTCTGTAGAGTACCGATCCGCAACTTCGTAAGGTACACCTTCTCTTATAAATGCTCTTTTTAGGTTTTCAGCTAACGACTCGATTTCTGCGGCGTAGGTTACAGCATCCTTATGGTTCTGTTTCATGTTTAGTACTTTAGCTGTTAACGACTGAGAACTTTAGCCTTTAATCCCATTTTTTAAAGTATTTATTATACCTAAGAGAGAATTTTCCGTTGTTATTAAATCTCTAGCCTTGCACGTTAGACGTGTTTTAACATAAGCGACGGCGTTAGCAGTATGGTCATTTGAATTAGTATCAAGTAGTGCCAATGCATCTAAAAAGGATTGTAGTTTATCGGGAGAACTGTCAAATTTTTGTGGCAAAATTTTGCTAGCTAAATTAAAAAATTCGACGTTCGTCATCGCCATTGCTAATGAATCTTCGTCCAACGCAACGTCTTCGTCAAAAATCAAAATATCAATTGGTTCTATACAATTCGTAGGAACCTTATAATTAACGTTTAATAACTGAAATGCTCTAATTATTTTATCTCTAATTTAAAAAAAAAATAGATTTAACTGCGCTTCTTTGCCTATTATCTAGGTTGGACCAATGGATACCAATATATTTAGTTGTATCATTAAATAACTGTACAAGAGTATCTCGAATATCTTGTCTAGTTAGATCGCTTTTAGGTACTTCCTTTTTTATGGCGCGTTTAGCTTGATTAACTACGTCCTCTTTATATTTAAGTAGATCTAGCTGAATCCGTTCCCAGTTGGTCGACATAGAAATTCAGAATAAGAAATGCAGACATTTAAAAGTAGCCTAAATATCTATCGGTACATAAACATCACTATAAATATAAGTCTAGGAAGGAAAACTTACAGTAGTTCTAGGTTATCCTTTATTTTAAAACTAATTTTGTTGTGTTTTTTCTTTAATCACCATAGTAGCGCACACTTTCACTAGTCACACAACACTCACTTAGTTTTCCATCACAAAATCTTCTGCTGGAATCTGCTGGAAGCCGGAACTTACTGCTGGAGGCCGGAACTGGAGGCGAACCGGGGTGACTGTCTTCTAAGGATCCATACTGAGTGTTGAGGCTGCTAAGTTTCGCTTCACCTGTTTT
Organism: Leptura quadrifasciata; assembly: GCA_963675555.1. Taxonomy (NCBI): domain Eukaryota; kingdom Metazoa; phylum Arthropoda; class Insecta; order Coleoptera; family Cerambycidae; genus Leptura; species Leptura quadrifasciata. The sequence goes on along the minus strand of OY776674.1, from coordinate 78,594,791 downwards.
TTTAAGTTTCTCTTGTACATTTTAAATACTTTTATGGCCAGGGAAACCACCATTAACGAAATTATAATGTACAATATGATTTTCACGTCCTTTGTAACATTGTACTCTTGTTGTTGGACGATGAAGTTAGAATTGACTACTCCATTTTCTTCCAAATTTTGTGTGGTCGACTTCGCTTGACCCATTTTGATTGTTTAACTTTAATCTAATATAGAGTCGTAGACAAAACATTTGATTATTTAACATATAACTTTAAGTTTCATAGTTAATTTTTTTTCGCGCTGGCAGGATCGCCATGTAATAAAAACGCTGGTTGGCTTTATAATGATTCTATATTCAATCAAAATTATATTAATTCATTGCATTATAATTAACGCTAGGAAATACCAAATTAGTCTACATCAATATTTTAATGACTACGCAGTATGTTGACCTGTAGTGTTAAAGTCCACAATTCGATTACCTATACATTTATTTATAATTACGAAATATCTAATGCTTGGCTATGTATAATTATTAAGAAATATTCTAATATCTAAATTAACTAAGTATAAACCCTTACACAACTCCTGCTACATTGGGCACCTATTATGATCATTTAAAACAAAACTACATCTGACCGAACACGTTTGGGTAATTGATGTGCACGTGTAGCACGAATCTGCATGGGTCCCGAGTAAATCAGTTGTGAAAAGGTCTATTTTTTTATTAACCCAACTCCTGCTACATTTTGCACTTATTATGATCATATAAATCAAAACTACATCTGACCGAATACGTTTGGGTAATTGATGTGCACATGTAGTACAAATCTGCATGGGTCCCGAGTAAATCAGTTGTAAAAAGGTCTATTACTTTGTTAACCCAACTCCTGCTACGTTGGGCACCTATTATGATCATTTAAAACAAAACTACATCTGACCGAACACGTTTGGGTAATTGATGTGCACGTGTAGCACGAATCTGCATGGGTCCCGAGTAAATCAGTTGTGAAAAGGTCTATTTTTTTATTAACCCAACTCCTGCTACATTTTGCACTTATTATGATCATATAAATCAAAACTACATCTGACCGAATACGTTTAGGTAATTGATGTGCACATGTAGTACAAATCTGCATGGGTTCCGCATAAATCAGTTATGAAAATGTCTATTTCTTTGTTAACCCAACTCCTGCTACATTTTGCACCTATTATGATCATATAAGTCAAAACTACATCTGACCGAATACGTTTGGGTAATTGATGTGCACATGTAGTACAAATCTGCATGGGTCCCGAGCGAATCGGTTGTGAAAAGTTCTATTTCTTAGTTAACCCAACTCCTGCTATATTGAGCAACTGTTATGGCCATATAATGCAAAACTACATGTGACCGAATACGTTTGGGTAATTGATGTGCACGTGTAGTACAAATCTGCATGGGTCCCGCATAAATCAGTTATGAAAAGGTCTATTTCATTGTTAACCCAGCTCCTGCTACATTGGGCACATATTATAATCATTTAAAACAAAACTACATCTGACCGAACACGTTTGGGTAATTGATGTGCACGTGTAGCACAAATCTGCATGGGTCCCGAGTAAATCAGTTGTGAAAAGGTCTATTTCTTTGTTAACCCAACTCCTGCTACATTTTGCACTTATTATGATCATATAAATCAAAACTACATCTGACCGAATACGTTTAGGTAATTGATGTGCACATGTAGTACAAATCTGCATGGGTTCCGCATAAATCAGTTATGAAAAGGTCTATTTCTTTGTTAACCCAACTCCTGCTACATTTTGCACCTATTATGATCATATAAGTCAAAACTACATCTGACCGAATACGTTTGGGTAATTGATGTGCACATGTAGTACAAATCTGCATGGGTCCCGAGCGAATCGGTTGTGAAAAGTTCTATTTCTTAGTTAACCCAACTCCTGCTATATTGAGCAACTGTTATGGCCATATAATGCAAAACTACATGTGACCGAATACGTTTGGGTAATTGACGTGCATGTGTAGTACAAATCTGCATGGGTCCCGCATAAATCAGTTATGAAAAGGTCTATTTCATTGTTAACCCAGCTCCTGCTACATTGGGCACCTATTATAATCATTTAAAACAAAACTACATCTGACCGAACACGTTTGGGTAATTGATGTGCACGTGTAGCACAAATCTGCATGGGTCCCGAGTAAATCAGTTGTGAAAAGGTCTATTTCTTTGTTAACCCAACTCCTGCTACATTTTGCACCTATTATGATCATATAAATCAAAACTACATCTGACCGAATACGTTTGGGTAATTGATGTGTACGTGTAGCATAAATCTGCATGGGTCCCGAGTAAAACAGGTATGAAATGGTCTATTTCTTTGTTAACACAACTCCTGCTACATTGGACACCTATTATTATCATATAAAATAATACTACATCTGACCGAACACGTTTGGGTAATTGATGTGCACATGTAGTACAAATCTACATGGGTCCCGCATGAATCAGTTGTGAAAAGGTCTATTTCTTTGTTAACCCAACTCCTGCTACATTGGGCACCTATTATGGTAATTTAAAACAAAAATACATCTGACCGAATACGTTTGGGTAATTGATGCGCACATGTAGTACAAATCTGCATGGGTCCCGCATGAATCAGTTGTGAAAAGGTCTATTTCTTTGTTAACCCAACTCCTGCTACATTGGGCACCTATTATGGTCATTTAAAACAAAACTACATCTGACCGAATACGTTTGGGTAATTTATGAGCACATGTAGTACAAATCTGCATGGGTCCCGAGTAAATCAGTTGTGAAAAGGTCTATTTCTTTGTTAACCCAACTCCTGCTACATTGGGCACCTATTATGATCATTTAAAACAAAACTACATCTGACCGAATACGTTTGGGTAATTTATGAGCACATGTAGTACAAATCTGCATGGGTCCCGAGCGAATCGGTTGTGAAAAGTTCTATTTCTTTGTTAACCCAACTCCTGCTACATTTTGCACCTATTATGATCATATAAATCAAAACTACATCTGACCGAATACGTTTGGGTAATTGATGTGTACGTGTAGCATAAATCTGCATGGGTCCCGATTAAATCAGGTATGAAATGGTCTATTTCTTTGTTAACACAACTCCTGCTACATTGGACACCTATTATTATCATATAAAACAATACTACATCTGACCGAACACGTTTGGGTAATTGATGTGCACATGTAGTACAAATCTGCATGGGTCCCGCATAAATCAGTTATGAAAAGGTCTATTTCTTTGTTAACTTAACTCCTGCTACATTGGGCACCTATTATGATCATTTAAAACAAAACTACATCTGACCGAATACGTTTGGGTAATCTATGAGCACATGTAGTACAAATCTGCATGGGTCCCGAGCGAATCGGTTGTGAAAAGTTCTATTTCCTTGTTAACCCAACTCCTGCTACATTTTGCACCTATTATGATCATTTAAAACAAAACTACATATGACCGAATACGTTTGGGTAATTGATGTGCACATGTAGTACAAATCTGCATGGGTCCCGCATAAATCAGTTATGAAAAGATCTAATTCTTTGTTAACCCAACTCCTGCTACATTGGGCACCTATTATGATCATTTAAAACAAAACTACATCTGACCGAACACGTTTGGGTAATTGTTGTGCACATGCAGTACAAATCTGCATGGGTCCCGAGTTAATCAGTTGTGAAAAGGTCTATCTCTTTGTTAACCCAACTCCTGCTACATTGGGCACCCATTATGATCATTAAAACAAAACTACATCTGACCGAACACGTTTGGGTAATTGATGTGCACGTGTAGCACAAATCTGCATGGGTCCCGAATAAATCAGTTATGAAAAGGTCTATTTCTTTGTTAACCCAACTCCTGCTACATTGGGCAACTATTATGATCATTTAAAACAAAACTACATCTGACCCAACACGTTTGGGTAATTGATGTGCACATGTAGTATAAATCTGCATGGGTCCCGAGTAAATCAGTTGTGAAAAGGTCTATTTCTTTGTTAACCCAACTCCTGCTACATTGGGCACCTATTATGATCATTTAAAACAAAACTACATCTGACCGAATACGTTTGGGTAATTTATGAGCACATGTAGTACAAATCTGCATGGGTCCCGAGCGAATCGGTTGTGAAAAGTTCTATTTCTTTGTTAACCCAACTCCTGCTACATTGGGCACCTATTATGGTCATTTAAAACAAAACTACATCTGACCGAATACGTTTGGGTAATTTATGAGCACATGTAGTACAAATCTGCATGGGTCCCGCATGAATCAGTTGTGAAAAAGTCTATTTCTTTGCTAACCCAACTCCTGCTACATTGGGCACCTATTATGGTCATTTAAAACAAAACTACATCTGACCGAATACGTTTGGGTAATTTATGAGCACATGTAGTACAAATCTGCATGGGTCCCAAGCGAATCGGTTGTGAAAAGTTCTATTTCTTTGTTAACCCAACTCCTGCTACATTTTGCACCTATTATGATCATATAAATCAAAACTACATCAGACCGAATACGTTTGGGTAATTGATGTGTACGTGTAGCATAAATCTGCATGGGTCCCGAGTAAATCAGTTGTGAAAAGGTCTATTTCTTTTTTAACCCAACTCCTGCTACGTTGGGCACCTATTATGATCATTTAAAACAAAACTACATCTGACCGAATACGTTTGGGTAATTGATGTGCACATGTAGTACAAGTCTGCATGGGTCCCGAGTAAATCAGTTGTGAAAAGGTCTATTTCTTTGTTAACCCAACTCCTGCAACATTGGGCACCTATTATGATCATTTAAAACAAAACTACATCTGACCGAATACGTTTGGGTAATTTATGAGCACATGTATTACAAATCTGCATGGGTCCCGAGCGAATCGGTTGTGAAAAGTTCTATTTCTTTGTTAACCCAACTCCTGCTACATTTTGCACCTATTATGATCATATAAATCAAAACTACATCTGACCGAATACGTTTGGGTAATTGATGTGTACGTGTGGCATAAATCTGCATGGGTCCCGAGTAAATCAGTTGTGAAAAGGTCTATTTCTTTTTTAACCCAACTCCTGCTACGTTGGGCACCTATTATGATCATTTAAAACAAAACTACATCTGACCGAATACGTTTGGGTAATTGATGTGCACATGTAGTACAAATCTGCATGGGTCCCGCATGAATCAGTTGTGAAAAGGTCTATTTCTTTGTTAACCCAACTCCTGCTACATTGGGCACCTATTATGGTCATTTAAAACAAAACTACATCTGACCGAATACGTTTGGGTAATTGATGTGCACATGTAGTACAAATCTGCATGGGTCCCTCATAAATCAGTTATGAAAAGACCTATTTCTTTGTTAACCCAACTCCTGCTACATTGGGCACCTATTATGATCATTTAAAACAAAACTACATCTGACCGAACACGTTTGGGTAATTGATGTGCACGTGTAGCACAAATCTGCATGGGTCCCGAGTAAATCAGTTGTGAAAAGGTCTATTTCTTTGTTAACCCAACTCCTGTTACATTGGGTACCTATTATGATCATTTAAAACAAAACTACATCTGACCGAACACGTTTGGTTAATTGATGTGCACATGTAGTACAAATCTGCATGGGTCCCGAGTAAATCAGTTGTGAAAAGGTCTATTTCTTTGTTAACCCAACTCCTGCTACATTGGGCACCTATTATGATCATTTAAAACAAAACTCCCTCTGACCGAATACGTTTGGGTAATTGTTGTGTACGTGTAGCACAAATCTGCATGGGTCCCGATTAAATCAGATATGAAATGGTCTATTTCTTTGTTAACACAACTCCTGCTACATTGGACACCTATTATGATCATATAAAACAATACTACATCTGACCGAACACGTTTGGGTAATTGATGTGCACATGTAGTACAAATCTGCATGGGTCCCGAGTAAATCAGTTGTGAAAAGGTCTATTTCTTTGTTAACCCAACTCCTGCTACATTGGGCACCTATTATGGTCATTTAAAACAAAACTACATCTGACCGAATGCGTTTGGGTAATTGATGTGCACATGTAGTACAAATCTGCATGGGTCCCGCATGAATCAGTTGTGAAAAAGTCTATTTCTTTGTTAACCCAACTCCTGCTACATTGGGCACCTATTATGGTCATTTAAAACAAAACTACATCTGACCGAATGCGTTTGGGTAATTGATGTGCACATGTAGTACAAATCTGCATGGGTCCCGCATGAATCAGTTGTGAAAAAGTCTATTTCTTTGCTAACCCAACTCCTGCTACATTGGGCACCTATTATGGTCATTTAAAACAAAACTACATCTGACCGAATACGTTTGGGTAATTTATGAGCACATGTAGTACAAATCTGCATGGGTCCCAAGCGAATCGGTTGTGAAAAGTTCTATTTCTTTGTTAACCCAACTCCTGCTACATTTTGCACCTATTATGATCATATAAATCAAAACTACATCAGACCGAATACGTTTGGGTAATTGATGTGTACGTGTAGCATAAATCTGCATGGGTCCCGAGTAAATCAGTTGTGAAAAGGTCTATTTCTTTTTTAACCCAACTCCTGCTACGTTGGGCACCTATTATGATCATTTAAAACAAAACTACATCTGACCGAATACGTTTGGGTAATTGATGTGCACATGTAGTACAAGTCTGCATGGGTCCCGAGTAAATCAGTTGTGAAAAGGTCTATTTCTTTGTTAACCCAACTCCTGCTACATTGGGCACCTATTATGATCATTTAAAACAAAACTACATCTGACCGAATACGTTTGGGTAATTTATGAGCACATGTATTACAAATCTGCATGGGTCCCGAGCGAATCGGTTGTGAAAAGTTCTATTTCTTTGTTAACCCAACTCCTGCTACATTTTGCACCTATTATGATCATATAAATCAAAACTACATCTGACCGAATACGTTTGGGTAATTGATGTGTACGTGTGGCATAAATCTGCATGGTTCCCGAGTAAATCAGTTATGAAAAGGTCTATTTCTTTTTTAACCCAACTCCTGCTACGTTGGGCACCTATTATGATCATTTAAAACAAAACTACATCTGACCGAATACGTTTGGGTAGTTGATGTGCACATGTAGTACAAATCTGCATGGGTCCCTCATAAATCAGTTATGAAAAGACCTATTTCTTTGTTAACCCAACTCCTGCTACATTGGGCACCTATTATGATCATTTAAAACAAAACTACATCTGACCGAACACGTTTGGGTAATTGATGTGCACGTGTAGCACAAATCTGCATGGGTCCCGAGTAAATCAGTTGTGAAAAGGTCTATTTCTTTTTTAACCCAACTCCTGCTACGTTGGGCACCTATTATGATCATTTAAAACAAAACTACATCTGACCGAATACGTTTGGGTAATTGATGTGCACATGTAGTACAAGTCTGCATGGGTCCCGAGTAAATCAGTTGTGAAAAGGTCTATTTCTTTGCTAACCCAACTCCTGCTACATTGGGCACCTATTATGGTCATTTAAAACAAAACTACATCTGACCGAATACGTTTGGGTAATTTATGAGCACATGTAGTACAAATCTGCATGGGTCCCAAGCGAATCGGTTGTGAAAAGTTCTATTTCTTTGTTAACCCAACTCCTGCTACATTTTGCACCTATTATGATCATATAAATCAAAACTACATCAGACCGAATACGTTTGGGTAATTGATGTGTACGTGTAGCATAAATCTGCATGGGTCCCGAGTAAATCAGTTGTGAAAAGGTCTATTTCTTTTTTAACCCAACTCCTGCTACGTTGGGCACCTATTATGATCATTTAAAACAAAACTACATCTGACCGAATACGTTTGGGTAATTGATGTGCACATGTAGTACAAGTCTGCATGGGTCCCGAGTAAATCAGTTGTGAAAAGGTCTATTTCTTTGTTAACCCAACTCCTGCAACATTGGGCACCTATTATGATCATTTAAAACAAAACTACATCTGACCGAATACGTTTGGGTAATTTATGAGCACATGTATTACAAATCTGCATGGGTCCCGAGCGAATCGGTTGTGAAAAGTTCTATTTCTTTGTTAACCCAACTCCTGCTACATTTTGCACCTATTATGATCATATAAATCAAAACTACATCTGACCGAATACGTTTGGGTAATTGATGTGTACGTGTGGCATAAATCTGCATGGGTCCCGAGTAAATCAGTTGTGAAAAGGTCTATTTCTTTTTTAACCCAACTCCTGCTACGTTGGGCACCTATTATGATCATTTAAAACAAAACTACATCTGACCGAATACGTTTGGGTAATTGATGTGCACATGTAGTACAAATCTGCATGGGTCCCGCATGAATCAGTTGTGAAAAGGTCTATTTCTTTGTTAACCCAACTCCTGCTACATTGGGCACCTATTATGGTCATTTAAAACAAAACTACATCTGACCGAATACGTTTGGGTAATTGATGTGCACATGTAGTACAAATCTGCATGGGTCCCTCATAAATCAGTTATGAAAAGACCTATTTCTTTGTTAACCCAACTCCTGCTACATTGGGCACCTATTATGATCATTTAAAACAAAACTACATCTGACCGAACACGTTTGGGTAATTGATGTGCACGTGTAGCACAAATCTGCATGGGTCCCGAGTAAATCAGTTGTGAAAAGGTCTATTTCTTTGTTAACCCAACTCCTGTTACATTGGGTACCTATTATGATCATTTAAAACAAAACTACATCTGACCGAACACGTTTGGTTAATTGATGTGCACATGTAGTACAAATCTGCATGGGTCCCGAGTAAATCAGTTGTGAAAAGGTCTATTTCTTTGTTAACCCAACTCCTGCTACATTGGGCACCTATTATGATCATTTAAAACAAAACTCCCTCTGACCGAATACGTTTGGGTAATTGTTGTGTACGTGTAGCACAAATCTGCATGGGTCCCGATTAAATCAGATATGAAATGGTCTATTTCTTTGTTAACACAACTCCTGCTACATTGGACACCTATTATGATCATATAAAACAATACTACATCTGACCGAACACGTTTGGGTAATTGATGTGCACATGTAGTACAAATCTGCATGGGTCCCGAGTAAATCAGTTGTGAAAAGGTCTATTTCTTTGTTAACCCAACTCCTGCTACATTGGGCACCTATTATGGTCATTTAAAACAAAACTACATCTGACCGAATGCGTTTGGGTAATTGATGTGCACATGTAGTACAAATCTGCATGGGTCCCGCATGAATCAGTTGTGAAAAAGTCTATTTCTTTGTTAACCCAACTCCTGCTACATTGGGCACCTATTATGGTCATTTAAAACAAAACTACATCTGACCGAATGCGTTTGGGTAATTGATGTGCACATGTAGTACAAATCTGCATGGGTCCCGCATGAATCAGTTGTGAAAAAGTCTATTTCTTTGCTAACCCAACTCCTGCTACATTGGGCACCTATTATGGTCATTTAAAACAAAACTACATCTGACCGAATACGTTTGGGTAATTTATGAGCACATGTAGTACAAATCTGCATGGGTCCCAAGCGAATCGGTTGTGAAAAGTTCTATTTCTTTGTTAACCCAACTCCTGCTACATTTTGCACCTATTATGATCATATAAATCAAAACTACATCAGACCGAATACGTTTGGGTAATTGATGTGTACGTGTAGCATAAATCTGCATGGGTCCCGAGTAAATCAGTTGTGAAAAGGTCTATTTCTTTTTTAACCCAACTCCTGCTACGTTGGGCACCTATTATGATCATTTAAAACAAAACTACATCTGACCGAATACGTTTGGGTAATTGATGTGCACATGTAGTACAAGTCTGCATGGGTCCCGAGTAAATCAGTTGTGAAAAGGTCTATTTCTTTGTTAACCCAACTCCTGCTACATTGGGCACCTATTATGATCATTTAAAACAAAACTACATCTGACCGAATACGTTTGGGTAATTTATGAGCACATGTATTACAAATCTGCATGGGTCCCGAGCGAATCGGTTGTGAAAAGTTCTATTTCTTTGTTAACCCAACTCCTGCTACATTTTGCACCTATTATGATCATATAAATCAAAACTACATCTGACCGAATACGTTTGGGTAATTGATGTGTACGTGTGGCATAAATCTGCATGGTTCCCGAGTAAATCAGTTATGAAAAGGTCTATTTCTTTTTTAACCCAACTCCTGCTACGTTGGGCACCTATTATGATCATTTAAAACAAAACTACATCTGACCGAATACGTTTGGGTAGTTGATGTGCACATGTAGTACAAATCTGCATGGGTCCCTCATAAATCAGTTATGAAAAGACCTATTTCTTTGTTAACCCAACTCCTGCTACATTGGGCACCTATTATAATCATTTAAAACAAAACTACATCTGACCGAACACGTTTGGGTAATTGATGTGCACGTGTAGCACAAATCTGCATGGGTCCCGAGTAAATCAGTTGTGAAAAGGTCTATTTCTTTGTTAACCCAACTCCTGTTACATTGGGCACTTATTATGATCATTTAAAACAAAACTACATCTGACCGAACACGTTTGGTTAATTGATGTGCACATGTAGTACAAATCTGCATGGGTCCCGAGTAAATCACTTGTGAAAAGGTCTATTTCTTTGTTAACCCAACTCCTGCTACATTGGGCACCTATTATGATCATTTAAAACAAAACTACATCTGACCGAATACGTTTGGGTAATTTATGAGCACACGTAGTACAAATCTGCATGGGTCCCGAGCGAATCGGTTGTGAAAAGTTCTATTTCTTTGTTAACCCAACTCCTGCTACATTTTGCACCTACTATGATCATATAAATCAAAACTACATCTGACGGAATACGTTTGGGTAATTGATGTGTACGTGTAGCATAAATCTGCATGGGTCCCGAGTAAATCAGTTGTGAAAAGGTCAATTTCTTTTTTAACCCAACTCCTGCAACGTTGGGCACCTATTATGATCATTTAAAACAAAACTACATCTGACCGAATACGTTTGGGTAATTGATGTGCACATTTAGTACAAATCTGCATGGGTCCCGCATGAATCAGTTGTGAAAAGGTCTATTTCTTTGTTAACCCAACTCCTGCTACATTGGGCACCTATTATGGTCATTTAAAACAAAACTACATCTGACCGAATACGTTTGGGTAATTGATGTGCACATGTAGTACAAATCTGCATGGGTCCCGCATGAATCAGTTGTGAAAAGGTCTATTTCTTTGTTAACCCAACTCCTGCTACATTGGGCACCTATTATGGTCATTTAAAACAGAACTACATCTGACCGAATACGTTTGGGTAATTGATGTGCACTTGTAGTACAAATCTGCATGGGTCCCGAGTAAATCAGTTGTGAAAAGGTCTATTTCTTTGTTAACCCAACTCCTGCTACATTGGGCACCTATTATGATCATTTAAAACAAAACTACATCTGATCGAATACGTTTGGGTAATTGATGTGCACATGTAGTACAAATCTGCATGGGTTCCGAGTAAATCAGTTGTGAAAAGGTCTATTTCTTTGTTAACCCAACTCCTGCTACATTGGGCACCTATTATGATCATTTAAAACAAAACTACATCTGATCGAATACGTTTGGGTAATTGATGTGCACATGTAGTACAAATCTGCATGGGTCCCGAGTAAATCAGTTGTGAAAAGGTCTATTTCTTTGTTAACCCAACTCCTGCTACATTGGGCACCTATTATGATCATTTAAAACAAAACTACATCTGATCGAATACGTATGGGTAATTTATGAGCACATGTAGTACAAATCTGCATGGGTCCCGAGCGAATCGGTTGTGAAAAGTTCTATTTCTTTGTTAACCCAACTCCTGCTACATTTTGCACCTATTATGATCAAATAAATCAAAACTACATCTGACCGAATACGTTTGGGTAATTGATGTGTACGTGTAGCATAAATCTGCATGATTCCCGAGTAAAACAGTTGTGAAAAGGTCTATTTCTTTTTTAACCCAACTCCTGCTACGTTGGGCACCTATTATGATCATATAAATCAAAACTACATCTGACCGAACACGTTTGGGTAATTGATGTGCACGTGTAGCACAAATCTGCATGGGTCCCGAGTAAATCAGTTGTGAAAAGGTCTATTTCTTTGTTAACCCAACTCCTGCTACATTGGGCACCTATTATGATCATTTAAAACAAAACTACATCTGACCGAACACGTTTGGGTAATTGATGTGCACGTGCAGCCCAAATCTGCATGGGTCCCGAGTAAATCAGTTGTGAAAAGGACTATTTCTTTGTTAACCAACTCCTGCTACATTGGGCGCCTATTATGATCATTTAAAACAAAACTACATCTGACCGAACACGTTTGGGTAATTGATGTGCACATGTAGTACAAATCAGCATGGGTCCCGAGTAAATCAGTTGTGAAAAGGTCTATTTCTTTGTTAACCCAACTCCTGCTACATTGGGCACCTATTATGATCATTTAAAACAAAACTACATCTGACCGAACACGTTTGGGTAATTGATGTGCACGTGTAGCCCAAATCTGCATGGGTCCCGAGTAAATCATTTGTGAAAAGGTCTATTTCTTTGTTAACCCAACTCCTGCTACATTGGGCACCTATTATGATCATTTAAAACAAAACTACATCTGACCGAACACGTTTGGGTAATTGATGTGCACATGTAGTACAAATCTGCATGGGTCCCGAGTAAATCAGTTGTGAAAAGGTCTATTTCTTTGTTAACCCAACTCCTGCTACATTGGGCACCTATTATGGTCATTTAAAACAAAACTACATCTGACCGAATGCGTTTGGGTAATTGATGTGCACATGTAGTACAAATCTGCATGGGTCCCGCATAAATCAGTTATGAAAAGGTCTATTTATTTGTTAACCTAACTCCTGCTACATTTTGCACCTATTATGATCATATAAATCAAAACTACATCTGACCGAATATGTTTGTGTAATTTATGTGTACATGTAGTACAAATCTGCATGGGTCCCGAGCGAATCGGTTGTGAAATGTTCTATTTCTTTGTTAACTTAACTCCTGCTACATTTTGCACCTATTATGATCATATAAATCAAAACTACATCTGACCGAATACGTTTGTGTAATTTATGTGTACATGTAGCACAAATCTGCATGGGTCCCGAGCGAATCGGTTGTGAAAAGTTCTATTTCTTTGTTAATCCAACTCCTGCTACATTTTGCACCTATTATGATCAAATAAATCAAAACTACATCTGACTGAACACGTTTGGGTAATTGATGTGAACGTGTAGCACAAATCTGCATGGGTCCCGATTAAATCAGGTATGAAATGGTCTATTTCTTTGTTAACACAACTCCTGCTACATTGGACACCTATTATTATCATATAAAACAATACTACATCTGACCGAACACGTTTGGGTAATTGATATGCATGTGTAGTACAAATCTGCATGGGTCCCGCATAAATCAGTTATGAAAAGGTCTATTTCTTTGTTAACCTAACTCCTGCTACATTTTGCACCTATTATGATCATATAAATCAAAACTACATCTGACCGAATACGTTTGTGTAATTTATGTGCACATGTAGTACAAATCTGCATGGGTCCCGAGCGAATCGGTTGTGAAAAGTTCTATTTCTTTGTTAACCCAACTCCTGCTACATTTTGCACCTATTATGATCATATAAATCAAAACTACATCTGACCGAACACGTTTGGGTAATTGATGTGCGCATGCAGTACAAATCTGCATGGGTCCCGAGTTAATCAGTTGTGAAAAGGTCTATTTCTTTGTTAACTCAACTCCTGCTACATTGGGCACCTATTATGATCATTTAAAACAAAACTACATCTGACCGAATACGTTTGGGTAATTTATGAGCACATGTAGTACAAATCTGCATGGGTCCCGAGCGAATCGGTTGTGAAAAGTTCCATTTATTTGTTAACCCAACTCCTGCTACATTTTGCACCAATTATGATCATTTAAAACAAAACTACATCTGACCGAACACGTTTGGGTAATTGATGTGCACGTGTAGCACAAATCTGCATGGGTCCCGAGTAAATCAGTTGTGAAAAGGTCTATTTCTTTGTTAACCCAACTCCTGCTACATTGGGCACCTATTATGATCATTTAAAACAAAACTACATCTGACCGAATACGTTTGGGTAATTTATGAGCACATGTAGTACAAATCTGCATGGGTCCCGAGCGAATCGGTTGTGAATAGTTCTATTTCTTTGTTAACCCAACTCATGCTACATTTTGCACCTATTATGATCATATAAATCAAAACTACATCTGACCGAATACGTTTGGGTAATTGGTGTGTACGTGTATCATAAATCTGCATGGGTCCCGAGTAAATCAGTTGTGAAAAGGTCTATTTCTTTTTTAACCCAACTCCTGCTACGTTGGGCACCTATTATGATAATTTAAAACAAAACTACATCTGACCGAATACGTTTGGGTAATTGATGTGCACATGTAGTACAAATCTGCATGGGTCCCGCATGAATCAGTTGTGAAAAGGTCTATTTCTTTGTTAATCCAACTCCTGCTACATTGGGCACCTATTATGATCATTTAAAACAAAACTACATCTGACCGAACACGTTTGGGTAATTGTTGTGCACATGCAGTACAAATCTGCATGGGTCCCGAGTTAATCAGTTGTGAAAAGGTCTATTTCCTTGTTAACTCAACTCCTGCTACATTGGGCACCTATTATGATCATTTAAAACAAAACTACATCTGACCGAACACGTTTGGGTAATTGATGTGCACGTGTAGCACAAATCTGCATGGGTCCCGAGTAAATCAGTTGTGAAAAGGTCTATTTCTTTGTTAACCCAACTCCTGCTACGTTGGGCACCTATTATGATCATTTAAAACAAAACTACATCTGACCCAACACGTTTGGGTAATTGATGTGCACATGTAGTACAAATCTGCATGGGTCCCGAGTTAATCAGTTGTGAAAAGGTCTATTTCTTTGTTAACCCAACTCCTGCTACGTTGGGCACCTATTATGATCATTTAAAACAAAACTACATCTGACCGAACACGTTTGGGTAATTGTTGTGCACATGCAGTACAAATCTGCATGGGTCCCGAGTTAATCAGTTGTGAAAAGGTCTATTTCCTTGTTAACTCAACTCCTGCTACATTGGGCACCTATTATGATCATTTAAAACAAAACTACATCTGACCGAACACGTTTGGGTAATTGATGTGCACGTGTAGCACAAATCTGCATGGGTCCCGAGTAAATCAGTTGTGAAAAGGTCTATTTCTTTGTTAACCCAACTCCTGCTACATTGGGCACCTATTAAGATCATTTAAAACAAAACTACATCTGACCGAATACGTTTGGGTAATTTATGAGCACATGTAGTACAAATCTGCATGGGTCCCGAACGAATCGGTTGTGAAAAGTTCTATTTCTTTGTTAACCCAACTCCTGCTACATTTTGCACCTATTATGATCATATAAATCAAAACTACATCTGACCGAATACGTTTGGGTAATTGATGTGTACGTGTAGCATAAATCTGCATGGGTCCCGAGTAAATCAGTTGTGAAAAGGTCTATTTCTTTTTTAACCCAACTCCTGCTACGTTGGGCACCTATTATGTTCATTTAAAACAAAACTACATCTGACCGAATATGTTTGGGTAATTGATGTGCACATGTAGTACAAATCTGTATGGGTCCCGCATAAATCAGTTATGAAAAGGTCTATTTTTTTGTTAACCTAACTCCTGCTACATTGGGCACCTATTATGATCATTTAAAACAAAACTACATCTGACCGAATACGTTTGGGTAATTTATGAGCACATGTAGTACAAATCTGCATGGGTCCCGAGCGAATCGGTTGTGAAAAGTTCTATTTCTTTGTTAACCCAACTCCTGCTACATTTTGCACCTATTATGATCATATAAATCAAAACTACATCTGACCGAATACGTTTGGGTAATTGATGTGCACATGTAGTACAAATCTGCATGGGTCCCGCATGAATCAGTTGTGAAAAGGTCTATTTCTTTGTTAACCCAACTTCTGCTACATTGGGCACCCATTATGATTATTTAAAACAAAACTACATCTGACCGAACACGTTTGGATAATTGATGTGTACGTGTAGCATAAATCTGCATGGGTCCCGAGTAAATCAGTTGTGAAAAGGTCTATTTCTTTGTTAGCCTAAGTCCTGCTACATTGGGCACCTATTATGGTTATTTAAAACAAAACTACATCTGACCGAATACGTTTGGGTAATTGATGTGCACATGTAGTACAAATCTGCATGGGTCCCGCATAAATCAGTTATGAAAAGATCTAATTCGTTGTTAACCCAACTCCTGCTACATTGGGCACCTATTATGATAATTTAAAACAAAACTACATCTGACCGAATATGTTTGGGTAATTGATGTGCACATGTAGTACAAATCTGCATGGGTCCCGAGTAAATCAGTTGTGAAAATGTCTATTTCTTTGTTAACCCAACTCCTGCTACATTTTGCACCTATTATGATCATATAAATCAAAACTACATCTGACCGAATACGTTTGGGTAATTGATGTCTACGTGTAGCATAAATCTGCATGGGTCCCGAGTAAATCAGTTGTGAAAAGGTCTATTTCTTTTTTAACCCAACTCCTGCTACGTTGGGCACCTATTATGATCATTTAAAACAAAACTACATCTGACCGAATACGTTTGGGTAATTGATGTGCACATGTAGTACAAATCTGCATGGGTCCCTCATAAATCAGTTATGAAAAGACCTATTTCTTTGTTAACCCAACTCCTGCTACATTGGGCACATATTATGATCATTTAAAACAAAACTACATCTGACCGAACACGTTTGGGTAATTGATGTGTACGTGTAGCATAAATCTGCATGGGTCCCGAGTAAATCAGTTGTGAAAAGGTATATTTTTTTTTTAACCCAACTCCTGCTAAGTTGGACACCTATTATGATCATTTAAAACAAAACTACATCTGACCGAACACGTTTGGGTAATTGATGTGAACGTGTAGCACAAATCTGCATGGGTCCCGATTAAATCAGGTATGAAATGGCCTATTTCTTTGTTAACACAACTCCTGCTACATTGGACAGCTATTATTATCATATAAAACAATACTACATCTGACCGAACACGTTTGGGTAATTGATGTGCACATGTAGTACAAATCTGCATGGGTCCCGCATAAATCAGTTATGAAAAGGTCTATTTCTTTGTTAACCTAACTCCTGCTACATTGGGCACCTATTATGATCATTTAAAACAAAACTACATCTGACCGAATACGTTTGGGTAATTTATGAGCACATGTAGTACAAATCTGCATGGGTCCCGAGCGAATCGGTTGTGAAAAGTTCTATTTCTTTGTTAACCCAACTCCTGCTCCATTTTGCACCTATTATGATCATATAAATCAAAACTACAGCTGACCAAACACGTTTGGGTAATTGATGTGCACGTGTAGCACAAATCTGCATGGGTCCCGAGTAAATCAGTTGTGAAAAGGTCTATTTCTTTGTTAACCCAACTCCTGCTACATTGGGCACCTATTATGATCATTTAAAACAAAACTACATCTGACCCAACACGTTTGGGTAATTGATGTGCACATGTAGTACAAATCTGCATGGGTCCCTAGTAAATCAGTTGTGAAAAGGTCTATTTCTTTGTTAACCCAACTCCTGCTACATTGGGCACCTATTAAGATCATTTAAAACAAAACTACATCTGACCGAATACGTTTGGGTAATTTATGAGCACATGTAGTACAAATCTGCATGGGTCCCGAACGAATCGGTTGTGAAAAGTTCTATTTCTTTGTTAACCCAACTCCTGCTACATTTTGCACCTATTATGATCATATAAATCAAAACTACATCTGACCGAATACGTTTGGGTAATTGATGTCTACGTGTAGCATAAATCTGCATGGGTCCCGAGTAAATCAGTTGTGAAAAGGTCTATTTCTTTTTTAACCCAACTCCTGCTACGTTGGGCACCTATTATGGTCATTTAAAACAAAACTACATCTGACCGAATACGTTTGGGTAATTTATGAGCACATGTAGTACAAATCTGCATGGGTCCCGAGAGAATCGGTTGTGAAAAGTTCTATTTCTTTGTTAACCCAACTCCTGCTACATTTTGCACCTATTATGATCATATAAATCAAAACAACATCTGACCGAATACGTTTGGGTAATTGATGTGTACGTGTAGCATAAATCTGCATGGGTCCCGAGTAAATCAGTTGTGAAAAGGGCTATTTCTTTTTTAACCCAACTCCTGCTACATTGGGCACCTATTATGATCATTTAAAACAAAACTACATCTGACCGAACACGTTTGGGTAATTGATGTGCACATGTAGTACAAATCTGCATGGGTCCCGCATGAATCAGTTGTGAAAAGGTCTATTTCTTTGTTAACCCAACTCCTGTAACATTGGGCACCAATTATGGTCATTTAAAACAAAACTACATCTGACCGAATACGTTTGGGTAATTGATGTGCACATGTAGTACAAATCTGCATGGGTCCCTCATAAATCAGTTATGAAAAGACCTATTTCTTTGTTAACCCAACTCCTGCTACATTGGGCACCTATTATGATCATTTAAAACAAAACTACATCTGACCGAATACGTTTGGGTAATTTATGAGCACATGTAGTACAAATCTGCATGGGTCCCGAGCGAATCGGTTGTGAAAAGTTCTATTTCTTTGTTAACCCAACTCCTGCTACATTTTGCACCTATTATGATTATATAAATCAAAACTACATCTGACCGAATACGTTTGGGTAATTGATGTGTACGTGTAGCATAAATCTGCATGGGTCCCGAGTAAATCAGTTGTGAAAAGGTCTATTTCTTTGTTAACCCAACTCCTGCTACATTGGGCACCTATTATGGTCATTTAAACCAAAACTACATCTGACCGAATACGTTTGGGTAATTGATGTGCACATGTAGTACAAATCTGCATGGGTCCCTAGTAAATCAGTTGTGAAAAGGTCTATTTCTTTGTTAACCCAACTCCTGCTACATTGGGCACCTATTATGATCATTTAAAACAAAACTACATCTGACCGAATACGTTTGGGTAATTTATGAGCACATGTAGTACAAATCTGCATGGGTCCCGAGCGAATCGGTTGTGAAAAGTTCTATTTCTTTGTTAACCCAACTCCTGCTACATTTTGCACCTATTATGATCATATAAATCAAAACTACATCTGACCGAATACGTTTGGGTAATTTATGTGTACGTGTAGCATAAATCTGCATGGGTACCGAGTAAATCAGTTGTGAAAAGGTCTATTTCTTTTTTAACCCAACTCCTGCTACATTTTGCACCTATTATGATCATATAAATCAAAACTACATCTGACCGAATACGTTTGTGTAATTTATGTGTACATGTAGTACAAATCTGCATGGGTCCCGAGCGAATCGGTTGTGAAATGTTCTATTTCTTTGTTAACTTAACTCCTGCTACATTTTGCACCTATTATGATCATATAAATCAAAACTACATCTGACCGAATACGTTTGTGTAATTTATGTGTACATGTAGCACAAATCTGCATGGGTCCCGAGCGAATCGGTTGTGAAAAGTTCTATTTCTTTGTTAATCCAACTCCTGCTACATTTTGCACCTATTATGATCAAATAAATCAAAACTACATCTGACTGAACACGTTTGGGTAATTGATGTGAACGTGTAGCACAAATCTGCATGGGTCCCGATTAAATCAGGTATGAAATGGTCTATTTCTTTGTTAACACAACTCCTACTACATTGGACACCTATTATTATCATATAAAACAATACTACATCTGACCGAACACGTTTGGGTAATTGATATGCATGTGTAGTACAAATCTGCATGGGTCCCGCATAAATCAGTTATGAAAAGGTCTATTTCTTTGTTAACCTAACTCCTGCTACATTTTGCACCTATTATGATCATATAAATCAAAACTACATCTGACCGAATACGTTTGTGTAATTTATGTGTACATGTAGTACAAATCTGCATGGGTCCCGAGCGAATCGGTTGTGAAAAGTTCTATTTCTTTGTTAACCCAACTCCTGCTACATTTTGCACCTATTATGATCATTTAAAACAAAACTACATCTGACCGAATACGTTTGGG
Source organism: Leptura quadrifasciata (assembly GCA_963675555.1). NCBI lineage: Eukaryota > Metazoa > Arthropoda > Insecta > Coleoptera > Cerambycidae > Leptura > Leptura quadrifasciata. Next base: position 78,574,529 of record OY776674.1, on the reverse strand, counting down.
TAATTTATGAGCACATGTAGTACAAATCTGCATGGGTCCCGATTAAATCAGGTATGAAATGGTCTATTTCTTTGTTAACACAACTCCTGCTACATTGGACACCTATTATTATCATATAAAACAATACTACATCTGACCGAACACGTTTGGGTAATTGATGTGCACATGTAGTACAAATCTGCATTTGTCCCGCATAAATCAGTTATGAAAAGGTCTATTTCTTTGTTAACCTAACTCCTGCTACATTGGGCACCTATTATGATCATTTAAAACAAAACTACATCTGACCGTATACGTTTGGGTAATTTATGAGCACATGTAGTACAAATCTGCATGGGTCCCGAGCGAATCGGTTGTGAAAAGTTCTATTTCTTTGTTAACCCAACTCCTGCTACATTTTGCACCTATTATGATCATATAAATCAAAACTACATCTGACCGAATACGTTTGGGTAATTGATGTGTACGTGTAGCATAAATCTGCATGGGTCCCGAGTAAATCAGTTGTGAAAAGGTCTATTTCTTTTTTAACCCAACTCCTGCTACGTTGGGCACCTATTATGTTCATTTAAAACAAAACTACATCTGACCGAATATGTTTGGGTAATTGATGTGCACATGTAATACAAATCTGTATGGGTCCCGCATAAATCAGTTATGAAAAGGTCTATTTCTTTGTTAACCTAACTCCTGCTACATTGGGCACCTATTATGATCATTTAAAACAAAACTACATCTGACCGAATACGTTTGGGTAATTTATGAGCACATGTAGTACAAATCTGCATGGGTCCCGAGCGAATCGGTTGTGAAAAGTTCTATTTCTTTGTTAACCCAACTCCTGCTACATTTTGCACCTATTATGATCATATAAATCAAAACTACATCTGACCGAATACGTTTGGGTAATTGATGTGCACATGTAGTACAAATCTGCATGGGTCCCGCATGAATCAGTTGTGAAAAGGTCTATTTCTTTGTTAACCCAACTCCTGCTACATTGGGCACCCATTATGATTATTTAAAACAAAACTACATCTGACCGAACACGTTTGGATAATTGATGTGTACGTGTAGCATAAATCTGCATGGGTCCCGAGTAAATCAGTTGTGAAAAGGTCTATTTCTCTGTTAGCCCAAGTCCTGCTACATTGGGCACCTATTATGGTTATTTAAAACAAAACTACATCTGACCGAATACGTTTGGGTAATTGATGTGCACATGTAGTACAAATCTGCATGGGTCCCGCATAAATCAGTTATGAAAAGATCTAATTCGTTGTTAACCCAACTCCTGCTACATTGGGCACCTATTACGATAATTTAAAACAAAACTACATCTGACCGAATATGTTTGGGTAATTGATGTGCACATGTAGTACAAATCTGCATGGGTCCCGAGTAAATCAGTTGTGAAAAGGTCTATTTCTTTGTTAACCCAACTCCTGCTACATTTTGCACCTATTATGATCATATAAATCAAAACTACATCTGACCGAATACGTTTGGGTAATTGATGTCTACGTGTAGCATAAATCTGCATGGGTCCCGAGTAAATCAGTTGTGAAAAGGTCTATTTCTTTTTTAACCCAACTCCTGCTACGTTGGGCACCTATTATGATCATTTAAAACAAAACTACATCTGACCGAATACGTTTGGGTAATTGATGTGCACATGTAGTACAAATCTGCATGGGTCCCTCATAAATCAGTTATGAAAAGACCTATTTCTTTGTTAACCCAACTCCTGCTACATTGGGCACATATTATGATCATTTAAAACAAAACTACATCTGACCGAACACGTTTGGGTAATTGATGTGTACGTGTAGCATAAATCTGCATGGGTCCCGAGTAAATCAGTTGTGAAAAGGTATATTTTTTTTTTAACCCAACTCCTGCTAAGTTGGACACCTATTATGATCATTTAAAACAAAACTACATCTGACCGAACACGTTTGGGTAATTGATGTGAACGTGTAGCACAAATCTGCATGGGTCCCGATTAAATCAGGTATGAAATGGCCTATTTCTTTGTTAACACAACTCCTGCTACATTGGACAGCTATTATTATCATATAAAACAATACTACATCTGACCGAACACGTTTGGGTAATTGATGTGCACATGTAGTACAAATCTGCATGGGTCCCGCATAAATCAGTTATGAAAAGGTCTATTTCTTTGTTAACCTAACTCCTGCTACATTGGGCACCTATTATGATCATTTAAAACAAAACTACATCTGACCGAATACGTTTGGGTAATTTATGAGCACATGTAGTACAAATCTGCATGGGTCCCGAGCGAATCGGTTGTGAAAAGTTCTATTTCTTTGTTAACCCAACTCCTGCTCCATTTTGCACCTATTATGATCATATAAATCAAAACTACATCTGACCAAACACGTTTGGGTAATTGATGTGCACGTGTAGCACAAATCTGCATGGGTCCCGAGTAAATCAGTTGTGAAAAGGTCTATTTCTTTGTTAACCCAACTCCTGCTACATTGGGCACCTATTATGATCATTTAAAACAAAACTACATCTGACCCAACACGTTTGGGTAATTGATGTGCACATGTAGTACAAATCTGCATGGGTCCCGAGTAAATCAGTTGTGAAAAGGTCTATTTCTTTGTTAACCCAACTCCTGCTACATTGGGCACCTATTAAGATCATTTAAAACAAAACTACATCTGACCGAATACGTTTGGGTAATTTATGAGCACATGTAGTACAAATCTGCATGGGTCCCGAACGAATCGGTTGTGAAAAGTTCTATTTCTTTGTTAACCCAGCTCCTGCTACATTTTGCACCTATTATGATCATATAAATCAAAACTACATCTGACCGAATACGTTTGGGTAATTGATGTCTACGTGTAGCATAAATCTGCATGGGTCCCGAGTAAATCAGTTGTGAAAAGGTCTATTTCTTTTTTAACCCAACTCCTGCTACGTTGGGCACCTATTATGATCATTTAAAACAAAACTACATCTGACCGAATACGTTTGGGTAATTGATGTGCACATGTAGTACAAATCTGCATGGGTCCCTCATAAATCAGTTATGAAAAGACCTATTTCTTTGTTAACCCAACTCCTGCTACATTGGGCACATATTATGATCATTTAAAACAAAACTACATCTGACCGAACACGTTTGGGTAATTGATGTGAACGTGTAGCACAAATCTGCATGGGTCCCGATTAAATCAGGTATGAAATGGTCTATTTCTTTGTTAACACAACTCCTGCTACATTGGACACCTATTATTATCATATAAAACAATACTGCATCTGACCGAACACGTTTGGGTAATTGATGTGCACATGTAGTACAATTCTGCATGGGTCCCGCATAAATCAGTTATGAAAAGGTCTATTTCTTTGTTAACCTAACTCCTGCTCAATTGGGCACCTATTATGGTCATTTAAAACAAAACTACATCTGACCGAATACGTTTGGGTAATTTATGAGCACATGTAGTACAAATCTGCATGGGTCCCGAGAGAATCGGTTGTGAAAAGTTCTATTTCTTTGTTAACCCAACTCCTGCTACATTTTGCACCTATTATGATCATATAAATCGAAACTACATCTGACCGAATACGTTTGGGTAATTGATGTGTACGTGTAGCATAAATCTGCATGGGTCCCGAGTAAATCAGTTGTGAAAAGGTCTATTTCTTTTTTAACCCAACTCCTGCTACATTGGGCACCTATTATGATCATTTAAAACAAAACTACATCTGACCGAACACGTTTGGGTAATTGATGTGCACATGTAGTACAAATCTGCATGGGTCCCGCATGAATCAGTTATGAAAAGGTCTATTTCTTTGTTAACCCAACTCCTGTAACATTGGGCACCAATTATGGTCATTTAAAACAAAACTACATCTGACCGAATACGTTTGGGTAATTGATGTGCACATGTAGTACAAATCTGCATGGGTCCCTCATAAATCAGTTATGAAAAGACCTATTTCTTTGTTAACCCAACTCCTGCTACATTGGGCACCTATTATGATCATTTAAAACATAACTACATCTGACCGAACACGTTTGGGTAATTGATGTGCACATGTAGTACAAATTTGCATGGGTCTCGAGTAAATCAGTTGTGAAAAGGTCTATTTCTTTGTTAACCCAACTCCTGCTACATTGGGCACCTATTATGATCATTTAAAACAAAACTACATCTGACCGAATACGTTTGGGTAATTTATGAGCACATGTAGTACAAATCTGCATGGGTCCCGAGCGAATCGGTTGTGAAAAGTTTTATTTCTTTGTTAACCCAACTCCTGCTACATTTTGCACCTATTATGATCATATAAATCAAAACTACATCTGACCGAATACGTTTGGGTAATTGATGTGTACGTGTAGCATAAATCTGCATGGGTCCCGAGTAAATCAGTTGTGAAAAGGTCTATTTCTTTGTTAACCCAACTCCTGCTACATTGGGCACCTATTATGGTCATTTAAACCAAAACTACATCTGACCGAATACGTTTGGGTAATTGATGTGCACATGTAGTACAAATCTGCATGGGTCCCGAGTAAATCAGTTGTGAAAAGGTCTATTTCTTTGTTAACCCAACTCCTGCTACATTGGGCACCTATTATGATCATTTAAAACAAAACTACATCTGACCGAATACGTTTGGGTAATTTATGAGCACATGTAGTACAAATCTGCATGGGTCCCGAGCGAATCGGTTGTGAAAAGTTCTATTTCTTTGTTAACCCAACTCCTGCTACATTTTGCACCTATTATGATCATATAAATCAAAACTACATCTGACCGAATACGTTTGGGTAATTTATGTGTACGTGTAGCATAAATCTGCATGGGTACCGAGTAAATCAGTTGTGAAAAGGTCTATTTCTTTTTTAACCCAACTCCTGCTACATTTTGCACCTATTATGATCGTATAAATCAAAACTACATCTGACCGAATACGTTTGTGTAATTTATGTGTACATGTAGTACAAATCTGCATGGGTCCCGAGCGAATCGGTTGTGAAATGTTCTATTTCTTTGTTAACTTAACTCCTGCTACATTTTGCACCTATTATGATCATATAAATCAAAACTACATCTGACCGAATACGTTTGTGTAATTTATGTGTACATGTAGCACAAATCTGCATGGGTCCCGAGCGAATCGGTTGTGAAAAGTTCTATTTCTTTGTTAATCCAACTCCTGCTATATTTTGCACCTATTATGATCAAATAAATCAAAACTACATCTGACTGAACACGTTTGGGTAATTGATGTGAACGTGTAGCACAAATCTGCATGGGTCCCGATTAAATCAGGTATGAAATGGTCTATTTCTTTGTTAACCCAACTCCTGCTACATTGGGCACCTATTATGGTCATTTAAAACAAAACTACATCTGACCGAATACGTTTGGGTAATTGATGTGCACGTGTAGCACAAATCTGCATGGGTCCCGAGTAAATCAGTTGTGAAAAGGTCCATTTCTTTGTTAACCCAACTCCTGCTACATTGGGCACCTATTTTGATCATTTAAAACAAAACTACATCTGACGGAACACGTTTGGGTAATTGATGTGCACATGTAGTACAAATCTGCATGGGTCCCGAGTAAATCAGTTGTGAAAAGGTCTATTTCTTTGTCAACCCAACTCCTGCTACATTGGGCACCTATTATGATCATTTAAAACAAAACTACATCTGACCGAATACGTTTGGGTAATTTATGAGCACATGTAGTACAAATCTGCATGGGTCCCGAGTAAATCAGTTGTGAAAAGGTCTATTTCTTTGTTAACCTAACTCCTGCTACATTTTGCACCTATTATGATCATATAAATCAAAACTACATCTGACCGAATACGTTTGGGTAATTGATGTGTACGTGTAGCATAAATCTGCATGGGTCCCGAGTAAATCAGTTGTGAAAAGGTCTATTTCTTTGTCAACCCAACTCCTGCTACATTGGGCACCTATTATGATCATTTAAAACAAAACTACATCTGACCGAATACGTTTGGGTAATTGATATGCATGTGTAGTACAAATCTGCATGGGTCCCGCATAAATCAGTTATGAAAATGTCTATTTCTTTGTTAACCTAACTCCTGCTACATTTTGCACCTATTATGATCATATAAATCAAAACTACATCTGACCGAATACGTTTGGGTAATTGATGTGTACGTGTAGCATAAATCTGCATGGGTCCCGAGTAAATCAGTTGTGAAAAGGTCTATTTCTTTTTTAACCCAACTCCTGCTACGTTGGGCACCTATTATGTTCATTTAAAACAAAACTACATCTGACCGAATACGTTTGGGTAATTGATGTGCACATGTAGTACAAATCTGCATGGGTCCCGAGTAAATCAGTTGTGAAAAGGTCTATTTCTTTGTTAACCCAACTCCTGCTACATTGGGCACCTATTATGATCATTTAAAACAAAACTACATCTGACCGAATACGTTTGGGTAATTTATGAGCACATGTAGTACAAATCTGCATGGGTCCCGAGCGAATCGGTTGTGAAAAGTTCTATTTCTTTGTTAACCCAACTCCTGCTACATTTTGCACCTATTATGATCATATAAATCAAAACTACATCTGACCGAATACGTTTGGGTAATTGATGTGTACGTGTAGCATAAATCTGCATGGGTCCCGAGTAAATCAGTTGTGAAAAGGTCTATTTCTTTGTTAACCCAACTCCTGCTACATTTTGCACCTATTATGATCATTTAAAACAAAACTACATCTGACCGAATACGTTTGGGTAATTTATGAGCACATGTAGTACAAATCTGCATGGGTCCCGATTAAATCAGGTATGAAATGGTCTATTTCTTTGTTAACACAACTCCTGCTACATTGGACACCTATTATTATCATATAAAACAATACTACATCTGACCGAACACGTTTGGGTAATTGATGTGCACATGTAGTACAAATCTGCATTTGTCCCGCATAAATCAGTTATGAAAAGGTCTATTTCTTTGTTAACCTAACTCCTGCTACATTGGGCACCTATTATGATCATTTAAAACAAAACTACATCTGACCGTATACGTTTGGGTAATTTATGAGCACATGTAGTACAAATCTGCATGGGTCCCGAGCGAATCGGTTGTGAAAAGTTCTATTTCTTTGTTAACCCAACTCCTGCTACATTTTGCACCTATTATGATCATATAAATCAAAACTACATCTGACCGAATACGTTTGGGTAATTGATGTGTACGTGTAGCATAAATCTGCATGGGTCCCGAGTAAATCAGTTGTGAAAAGGTCTATTTCTTTTTTAACCCAACTCCTGCTACGTTGGGCACCTATTATGTTCATTTAAAACAAAACTACATCTGACCGAATACGTTTGGGTAATTGATGTGCACATGTAGTACAAATCTGCATGGGTCCCGAGTAAATCAGTTGTGAAAAGGTCTATTTCTTTGTTAACCCAACTCCTGCTACATTGGGCACCTATTATGATCATTTAAAACAAAACTACATCTGACCGAATACGTTTGGGTAATTTATGAGCACATGTAGTACAAATCTGCATGGGTCCCGAGCGAATCGGTTGTGAAAAGTTCTATTTCTTTGTTAACCCAACTCCTGCTACATTTTGCACCTATTATGATCATATAAATCAAAACTACATCTGACCGAATACGTTTGGGTAATTGATGTGTACGTGTAGCATAAATCTGCATGGGTCCCGAGTAAATCAGTTGTGAAAAGGTCTATTTCTTTGTTAACCCAACTCCTGCTACATTGGGCACCTATTATGGTCATTTAAAACAAAACTACATCTGACCGAATACGTTTGGGTAATTGATGTGCACGTGTAGCACAAATCTGCATGGGTCCCGAGTAAATCAGTTGTGAAAAGGTCCATTTCTTTGTTAACCCAACTCCTGCTACATTGGGCACCTATTTTGATCATTTAAAACAAAACTACATCTGACGGAACACGTTTGGGTAATTGATGTGCACATGTAGTACAAATCTGCATGGGTCCCGAGTAAATCAGTTGTGAAAAGGTCTATTTCTTTGTCAACCCAACTCCTGCTACATTGGGCACCTATTATGATCATTTAAAACAAAACTACATCTGACCGAATACGTTTGGGTAATTTATGAGCACATGTAGTACAAATCTGCATGGGTCCCGAGCGAATCGGTTGTGAAAAGTTTTATTTCTTTGTTAACCCAACTCCTGCTACATTTTGCACCTATTATGATCATATAAATCAAAACTACATCTGACCGAATACGTTTGGGTAATTGATGTGTACGTGTAGCATAAATCTGCATGATTCCCGAGTAAAACAGTTGTGAAAAGGTCTATTTCTTTTTTAACCCAACTCCTGCTACGTTGGGCACCTATTATGATCATTTAAAACAAAACTACATCTGACCGAATACGTTTGGGTAATTGATGTGCACATGTAGTACAATTCTGCATGGGTCCCGCATGAATCAGTTGTGAAAAGGTCTATTTCTTTGTTAACCCAACTCCTGCTACATTGGGCACCTATTATGGTCATTTAAAACAAAACTACATCTGACCGAATACGTTTGAGTAATTGATGTGCACATGTAGTACAAATCTGCATGGGTCCCGAGTAAATCAGTTGTGAAAAGGTCTATTTCTTTGTTAACCCAACTCCTGCTACATTGGGCACCTATTATGATCATTTAAAACAAAACTACATCTGACCGAATACGTTTGGGTAATTTATGAGCACATGTAGTACAAATCTGCATGGGTCCCGAGCGAATCGGTTGTGAAAAGTTCTATTTCTTTGTTAACCCAACTCCTGCTACATTGGGCACCTATTATGGTCATTTAAAACAAAACTACATCTGACCGAATACGTTTGGGTAATTGATGTGTACGTGTAGCATAAATCTGCATGGTTCCCGAGTAAAACAGTCGTGAAAAGGTCTATTTCTTTTTTAACCCAACTCCTGCTACGTTGGGCACCTATTATGATCATTTAAAACAAAACTACATCTGACCGAATACGTTTGGGTAATTGATGTGCACATGTAGTACAAATCTGCATGGGTCCCGCATGAATCAGTTGTGAAAAGGTCTATTTCTTTGTTAACCCAACTCCTGCTACATTGGGCACCTATTATGGTCATTTAAAACAAAACTACATCTGACCGAATACGTTTGGGTAATTGATGTGCACATGTAGTACAAATCTGCATGGGTCCCGCATGAATCAGTTGTGAAAAGGTCTATTTCTTTGTTAACCCAACTCCTGCTACATTGGGCACCTATTATGGTCATTTAAAACAAAACTACATCTGACCGAATACGTTTGGGTAATTGATGTGCACATGTAGTACAAATCTGCATGGGTCCCGAGCGAATCGGTTGTGAAAAGTTTTATTTCTTTGTTAACCCAACTCCTGCTACATTTTGCACCTATTATGATCATATAAATCAAAACTACATCTGACCGAATACGTTTGGGTAATTGATGTGTACGTGTAGCATAAATCTGCATGATTCCCGAGTAAAACAGTTGTGAAAAGGTCTATTTCTTTTTTAACCCAACTCCTGCTACGTTGGGCACCTATTATGATCATATAAATCAAAACTACATCTGACCGAACACGTTTGGGTAATTGATGTGCACGTGTAGCACAAATCTGCATGGGTCCCGAGTAAATCAGTTGTGAAAAGGTCTATTTCTTTGTTAACCCAACTCCTGCTACATTGGGCACCTATTATGATCATTTAAAACAAAACTACATCTGACCTAACACGTTTGGGTAATTGATGTGCACGTGCAGCCCAAATCTGCATGGGTCCCGAGTAAATCAGTTGTGAAAAGGACTATTTCTTTGTTAACCAACTCCTGCTACATTGGGCACCTATTATGATCATTTAAAACAAAACTACATCTGACCGAACACGTTTGGGTAATTGATGTGCACATGTAGTACAAATCTGCATGGGTCCCGAGTAAATCAGTTGTGAAAAGGTCTATTTCTTTGTTAACCCAACTCCTGCTACATTGGGCACCTATTATGATCATTTAAAACAAAACTACATCTGACCGAACACGTTTGGGTAATTGATGTGCACGTGTAGCCCAAATCTGCATGGGTCCCGAGTAAATCATTTGTGAAAAGGTCTATTTCTTTGTTAACCCAACTCCTGCTACATTGGGCACCTATTATGATCATTTAAAACAAAACTACATCTGACCGAACACGTTTGGGTAATTGATGTGCACATGTAGTACAAATCTGCATGGGTCCCGAGTAAATCAGTTGTGAAAAGGTCTATTTCTTTGTTAACCCAACTCCTGCTACATTGGGCACCTATTATGGTCATTTAAAACAAAACTACATCTGACCGAATGCGTTTGGGTAATTGATGTGCACATGTAGTACAAATCTGCATGGGTCCCGCATAAATCAGTTATGAAAAGGTCTATTTCTTTGTTAACCTAACTCCTGCTACATTTTGCACCTATTATGATCATATAAATCAAAACTACATCTGACCGAATATGTTTGTGTAATTTATGTGTACATGTAGTACAAATCTGCATGGGTCCCGAGCGAATCGGTTGTGAAATGTTCTATTTCTTTGTTAACTTAACTCCTGCTACATTTTGCACCTATTATGATCATATAAATCAAAACTACATCTGACCGAATACGTTTGTGTAATTTATGTGTACATGTAGCACAAATCTGCATGGGTCCCGAGCGAATCGGTTGTGAAAAGTTCTATTTCTTTGTTAATCCAACTCCTGCTACATTTTGCACCTATTATGATCAAATAAATCAAAACTACATCTGACTGAACACGTTTGGGTAATTGATGTGAACGTGTAGCACAAATCTGCATGGGTCCCGATTAAATCAGGTATGAAATGGTCTATTTCTTTGTTAACACAACTCCTGCTACATTGGACACCTATTATTATCATATAAAACAATACTACATCTGACCGAACACGTTTGGGTAATTGATATGCATGTGTAGTACAAATCTGCATGGGTCCCGCATAAATCAGTTATGAAAAGGTCTATTTCTTTGTTAACCTAACTCCTGCTACATTTTGCACCTATTATGATCATATAAATCAAAACTACATCTGACCGAATACGTTTGTGTAATTTATGTGCACATGTAGTACAAATCTGCATGGGTCCCGAGCGAATCGGTTGTGAAAAGTTCTATTTCTTTGTTAACCCAACTCCTGCTACATTTTGCACCTATTATGATCATATAAATCAAAACTACATCTGACCGAACACGTTTGGGTAATTGATGTGCGCATGCAGTACAAATCTGCATGGGTCCCGAGTTAATCAGTTGTGAAAAGGTCTATTTCTTTGTTAACTCAACTCCTGCTACATTGGGCACCTATTATGATCATTTAAAACAAAACTACATCTGACCGAATACGTTTGGGTAATTTATGAGCACATGTAGTACAAATCTGCATGGGTCCCGAGCGAATCGGTTGTGAAAAGTTCCATTTATTTGTTAACCCAACTCCTGCTACATTTTGCACCAATTATGATCATTTAAAACAAAACTACATCTGACCGAACACGTTTGGGTAATTGATGTGCACGTGTAGCACAAATCTGCATGGGTCCCGAGTAAATCAGTTGTGAAAAGGTCTATTTCTTTGTTAACCCAACTCCTGCTACATTGGGCACCTATTATGATCATTTAAAACAAAACTACATCTGACCGAATACGTTTGGGTAATTTATGAGCACATGTAGTACAAATCTGCATGGGTCCCGAGCGAATCGGTTGTGAATAGTTCTATTTCTTTGTTAACCCAACTCATGCTACATTTTGCACCTATTATGATCATATAAATCAAAACTACATCTGACCGAATACGTTTGGGTAATTGGTGTGTACGTGTATCATAAATCTGCATGGGTCCCGAGTAAATCAGTTGTGAAAAGGTCTATTTCTTTTTTAACCCAACTCCTGCTACGTTGGGCACCTATTATGATAATTTAAAACAAAACTACATCTGACCGAATACGTTTGGGTAATTGATGTGCACATGTAGTACAAATCTGCATGGGTCCCGCATGAATCAGTTGTGAAAAGGTCTATTTCTTTGTTAATCCAACTCCTGCTACATTGGGCACCTATTATGATCATTTAAAACAAAACTACATCTGACCGAACACGTTTGGGTAATTGTTGTGCACATGCAGTACAAATCTGCATGGGTCCCGAGTTAATCAGTTGTGAAAAGGTCTATTTCCTTGTTAACTCAACTCCTGCTACATTGGGCACCTATTATGATCATTTAAAACAAAACTACATCTGACCGAACACGTTTGGGTAATTGATGTGCACGTGTAGCACAAATCTGCATGGGTCCCGAGTAAATCAGTTGTGAAAAGGTCTATTTCTTTGTTAACCCAACTCCTGCTACGTTGGGCACCTATTATGATCATTTAAAACAAAACTACATCTGACCCAACACGTTTGGGTAATTGATGTGCACATGTAGTACAAATCTGCATGGGTCCCGAGTAAATCAGTTGTGAAAAGGTCTATTTCTTTGTTAACCCAACTCCTGCTACATTGGGCACCTATTAAGATCATTTAAAACAAAACTACATCTGACCGAATACGTTTGGGTAATTTATGAGCACATGTAGTACAAATCTGCATGGGTCCCGAACGAATCGGTTGTGAAAAGTTCTATTTCTTTGTTAACCCAACTCCTGCTACATTTTGCACCTATTATGATCATATAAATCAAAACTACATCTGACCGAATACGTTTGGGTAATTGATGTGTACGTGTAGCATAAATCTGCATGGGTCCCGAGTAAATCAGTTGTGAAAAGGTCTATTTCTTTTTTAACCCAACTCCTGCTACGTTGGGCACCTATTATGTTCATTTAAAACAAAACTACATCTGACCGAATATGTTTGGGTAATTGATGTGCACATGTAGTACAAATCTGTATGGGTCCCGCATAAATCAGTTATGAAAAGGTCTATTTTTTTGTTAACCTAACTCCTGCTACATTGGGCACCTATTATGATCATTTAAAACAAAACTACATCTGACCGAATACGTTTGGGTAATTTATGAGCACATGTAGTACAAATCTGCATGGGTCCCGAGCGAATCGGTTGTGAAAAGTTCTATTTCTTTGTTAACCCAACTCCTGCTACATTTTGCACCTATTATGATCATATAAATCAAAACTACATCTGACCGAATACGTTTGGGTAATTGATGTGCACATGTAGTACAAATCTGCATGGGTCCCGCATGAATCAGTTGTGAAAAGGTCTATTTCTTTGTTAACCCAACTTCTGCTACATTGGGCACCCATTATGATTATTTAAAACAAAACTACATCTGACCGAACACGTTTGGATAATTGATGTGTACGTGTAGCATAAATCTGCATGGGTCCCGAGTAAATCAGTTGTGAAAAGGTCTATTTCTTTGTTAGCCTAAGTCCTGCTACATTGGGCACCTATTATGGTTATTTAAAACAAAACTACATCTGACCGAATACGTTTGGGTAATTGATGTGCACATGTAGTACAAATCTGCATGGGTCCCGCATAAATCAGTTATGAAAAGATCTAATTCGTTGTTAACCCAACTCCTGCTACATTGGGCACCTATTATGATAATTTAAAACAAAACTACATCTGACCGAATATGTTTGGGTAATTGATGTGCACATGTAGTACAAATCTGCATGGGTCCCGAGTAAATCAGTTGTGAAAATGTCTATTTCTTTGTTAACCCAACTCCTGCTACATTTTGCACCTATTATGATCATATAAATCAAAACTACATCTGACCGAATACGTTTGGGTAATTGATGTCTACGTGTAGCATAAATCTGCATGGGTCCCGAGTAAATCAGTTGTGAAAAGGTCTATTTCTTTTTTAACCCAACTCCTGCTACGTTGGGCACCTATTATGATCATTTAAAACAAAACTACATCTGACCGAATACGTTTGGGTAATTGATGTGCACATGTAGTACAAATCTGCATGGGTCCCTCATAAATCAGTTATGAAAAGACCTATTTCTTTGTTAACCCAACTCCTGCTACATTGGGCACATATTATGATCATTTAAAACAAAACTACATCTGACCGAACACGTTTGGGTAATTGATGTGTACGTGTAGCATAAATCTGCATGGGTCCCGAGTAAATCAGTTGTGAAAAGGTATATTTTTTTTTTAACCCAACTCCTGCTAAGTTGGACACCTATTATGATCATTTAAAACAAAACTACATCTGACCGAACACGTTTGGGTAATTGATGTGAACGTGTAGCACAAATCTGCATGGGTCCCGATTAAATCAGGTATGAAATGGCCTATTTCTTTGTTAACACAACTCCTGCTACATTGGACAGCTATTATTATCATATAAAACAATACTACATCTGACCGAACACGTTTGGGTAATTGATGTGCACATGTAGTACAAATCTGCATGGGTCCCGCATAAATCAGTTATGAAAAGGTCTATTTCTTTGTTAACCTAACTCCTGCTACATTGGGCACCTATTATGATCATTTAAAACAAAACTACATCTGACCGAATACGTTTGGGTAATTTATGAGCACATGTAGTACAAATCTGCATGGGTCCCGAGCGAATCGGTTGTGAAAAGTTCTATTTCTTTGTTAACCCAACTCCTGCTCCATTTTGCACCTATTATGATCATATAAATCAAAACTACAGCTGACCAAACACGTTTGGGTAATTGATGTGCACGTGTAGCACAAATCTGCATGGGTCCCGAGTAAATCAGTTGTGAAAAGGTCTATTTCTTTGTTAACCCAACTCCTGCTACATTGGGCACCTATTATGATCATTTAAAACAAAACTACATCTGACCCAACACGTTTGGGTAATTGATGTGCACATGTAGTACAAATCTGCATGGGTCCCTAGTAAATCAGTTGTGAAAAGGTCTATTTCTTTGTTAACCCAACTCCTGCTACATTGGGCACCTATTAAGATCATTTAAAACAAAACTACATCTGACCGAATACGTTTGGGTAATTTATGAGCACATGTAGTACAAATCTGCATGGGTCCCGAACGAATCGGTTGTGAAAAGTTCTATTTCTTTGTTAACCCAACTCCTGCTACATTTTGCACCTATTATGATCATATAAATCAAAACTACATCTGACCGAATACGTTTGGGTAATTGATGTCTACGTGTAGCATAAATCTGCATGGGTCCCGAGTAAATCAGTTGTGAAAAGGTCTATTTCTTTTTTAACCCAACTCCTGCTACGTTGGGCACCTATTATGGTCATTTAAAACAAAACTACATCTGACCGAATACGTTTGGGTAATTTATGAGCACATGTAGTACAAATCTGCATGGGTCCCGAGAGAATCGGTTGTGAAAAGTTCTATTTCTTTGTTAACCCAACTCCTGCTACATTTTGCACCTATTATGATCATATAAATCAAAACAACATCTGACCGAATACGTTTGAGTAATTGATGTGTACGTGTAGCATAAATCTGCATGGGTCCCGAGTAAATCAGTTGTGAAAAGGTCTATTTCTTTTTTAACCCAACTCCTGCTACATTGGGCACCTATTATGATCATTTAAAACAAAACTACATCTGACCGAACACGTTTGGGTAATTGATGTGCACATGTAGTACAAATCTGCATGGGTCCCGCATGAATCAGTTGTGAAAAGGTCTATTTCTTTGTTAACCCAACTCCTGTAACATTGGGCACCAATTATGGTCATTTAAAACAAAACTACATCTGACCGAATACGTTTGGGTAATTGATGTGCACATGTAGTACAAATCTGCATGGGTCCCTCATAAATCAGTTATGAAAAGACCTATTTCTTTGTTAACCCAACTCCTGCTACATTGGGCACCTATTATGATCATTTAAAACAAAACTACATCTGACCGAATACGTTTGGGTAATTTATGAGCACATGTAGTACAAATCTGCATGGGTCCCGAGCGAATCGGTTGTGAAAAGTTCTATTTCTTTGTTAACCCAACTCCTGCTACATTTTGCACCTATTATGATTATATAAATCAAAACTACATCTGACCGAATACGTTTGGGTAATTGATGTGTACGTGTAGCATAAATCTGCATGGGTCCCGAGTAAATCAGTTGTGAAAAGGTCTATTTCTTTGTTAACCCAACTCCTGCTACATTGGGCACCTATTATGGTCATTTAAACCAAAACTACATCTGACCGAATACGTTTGGGTAATTGATGTGCACATGTAGTACAAATCTGCATGGGTCCCTAGTAAATCAGTTGTGAAAAGGTCTATTTCTTTGTTAACCCAACTCCTGCTACATTGGGCACCTATTATGATCATTTAAAACAAAACTACATCTGACCGAATACGTTTGGGTAATTTATGAGCACATGTAGTACAAATCTGCATGGGTCCCGAGCGAATCGGTTGTGAAAAGTTCTATTTCTTTGTTAACCCAACTCCTGCTACATTTTGCACCTATTATGATCATATAAATCAAAACTACATCTGACCGAATACGTTTGGGTAATTTATGTGTACGTGTAGCATAAATCTGCATGGGTACCGAGTAAATCAGTTGTGAAAAGGTCTATTTCTTTTTTAACCCAACTCCTGCTACATTTTGCACCTATTATGATCATATAAATCAAAACTACATCTGACCGAATACGTTTGTGTAATTTATGTGTACATGTAGTACAAATCTGCATGGGTCCCGAGCGAATCGGTTGTGAAATGTTCTATTTCTTTGTTAACTTAACTCCTGCTACATTTTGCACCTATTATGATCATATAAATCAAAACTACATCTGACCGAATACGTTTGTGTAATTTATGTGTACATGTAGCACAAATCTGCATGGGTCCCGAGCGAATCGGTTGTGAAAAGTTCTATTTCTTTGTTAATCCAACTCCTGCTACATTTTGCACCTATTATGATCAAATAAATCAAAACTACATCTGACTGAACACGTTTGGGTAATTGATGTGAACGTGTAGCACAAATCTGCATGGGTCCCGATTAAATCAGGTATGAAATGGTCTATTTCTTTGTTAACACAACTCCTACTACATTGGACACCTATTATTATCATATAAAACAATACTACATCTGACCGAACACGTTTGGGTAATTGATATGCATGTGTAGTACAAATCTGCATGGGTCCCGCATAAATCAGTTATGAAAAGGTCTATTTCTTTGTTAACCTAACTCCTGCTACATTTTGCACCTATTATGATCATATAAATCAAAACTACATCTGACCGAATACGTTTGTGTAATTTATGTGTACATGTAGTACAAATCTGCATGGGTCCCGAGCGAATCGGTTGTGAAAAGTTCTATTTCTTTGTTAACCCAACTCCTGCTACATTTTGCACCTATTATGATCATTTAAAACAAAACTACATCTGACCGAATACGTTTGGGTAATTTATGAGCACATGTAGTACAAATCTGCATGGGTCCCGATTAAATCAGGTATGAAATGGTCTATTTCTTTGTTAACACAACTCCTGCTACATTGGACACCTATTATTATCATATAAAACAATACTACATCTGACCGAACACGTTTGGGTAATTGATGTGCACATGTAGTACAAATCTGCATTTGTCCCGCATAAATCAGTTATGAAAAGGTCTATTTCTTTGTTAACATAACTCCTGCTACATTGGGCACCTATTATGATCATTTAAAACAAAACTACATCTGACCGTATACGTTTGGGTAATTTATGAGCACATGTAGTACAAATCTGCATGGGTCCCGAGCGAATCGGTTGTGAAAAGTTCTATTTCTTTGTTAACCCAACTCCTGCTACATTTTGCACCTATTATGATCATATAAATCAAAACTACATCTGACCGAATACGTTTGGGTAATTGATGTGTACGTGTAGCATAAATCTGCATGGGTCCCGAGTAAATCAGTTGTGAAAAGGTCTATTTCTTTTTTAACCCAACTCCTGCTACGTTGGGCACCTATTATGTTCATTTAAAACAAAACTACATCTGACCGAATATGTTTGGGTAATTGATGTGCACATGTAATACAAATCTGTATGGGTCCCGCATAAATCAGTTATGAAAAGGTCTATTTCTTTGTTAACCTAACTCCTGCTACATTGGGCACCTATTATGATCATTTAAAACAAAACTACATCTGACCGAATACGTTTGGGTAATTTATGAGCACATGTAGTACAAATCTGCATGGGTCCCGAGCGAATCGGTTGTGAAAAGTTCTATTTCTTTGTTAACCCAACTCCTGCTACATTTTGCACCTATTATGATCATATAAATCAAAACTACATCTGACCGAATACGTTTGGGTAATTGATGTGCACATGTAGTACAAATCTGCATGGGTCCCGCATGAATCAGTTGTGAAAAGGTCTATTTCTTTGTTAACCCAACTCCTGCTACATTGGGCACCCATTATGATTATTTAAAACAAAACTACATCTGACCGAACACGTTTGGATAATTGATGTGTACGTGTAGCATAAATCTGCATGGGTCCCGAGTAAATCAGTTGTGAAAAGGTCTATTTCTCTGTTAGCCCAAGTCCTGCTACATTGGGCACCTATTATGGTTATTTAAAACAAAACTACATCTGACCGAATACGTTTGGGTAATTGATGTGCACATGTAGTACAAATCTGCATGGGTCCCGCATAAATCAGTTATGAAAAGATCTAATTCGTTGTTAACCCAACTCCTGCTACATTGGGCACCTATTACGATAATTTAAAACAAAACTACATCTGACCGAATATGTTTGGGTAATTGATGTGCACATGTAGTACAAATCTGCATGGGTCCCGAGTAAATCAGTTGTGAAAAGGTCTATTTCTTTGTTAACCCAACTCCTGCTACATTTTGCACCTATTATGATCATATAAATCAAAACTACATCTGACCGAATACGTTTGGGTAATTGATGTCTACGTGTAGCATAAATCTGCATGGGTCCCGAGTAAATCAGTTGTGAAAAGGTCTATTTCTTTTTTAACCCAACTCCTGCTACGTTGGGCACCTATTATGATCATTTAAAACAAAACTACATCTGACCGAATACGTTTGGGTAATTGATGTGCACATGTAGTACAAATCTGCATGGGTCCCTCATAAATCAGTTATGAAAAGACCTATTTCTTTGTTAACCCAACTCCTGCTACATTGGGCACATATTATGATCATTTAAAACAAAACTACATCTGACCGAACACGTTTGGGTAATTGATGTGTACGTGTAGCATAAATCTGCATGGGTCCCGAGTAAATCAGTTGTGAAAAGGTATATTTTTTTTTTAACCCAACTCCTGCTAAGTTGGACACCTATTATGATCATTTAAAACAAAACTACATCTGACCGAACACGTTTGGGTAATTGATGTGAACGTGTAGCACAAATCTGCATGGGTCCCGATTAAATCAGGTATGAAATGGCCTATTTCTTTGTTAACACAACTCCTGCTACATTGGACAGCTATTATTATCATATAAAACAATACTACATCTGACCGAACACGTTTGGGTAATTGATGTGCACATGTAGTACAAATCTGCATGGGTCCCGCATAAATCAGTTATGAAAAGGTCTATTTCTTTGTTAACCTAACTCCTGCTACATTGGGCACCTATTATGATCATTTAAAACAAAACTACATCTGACCGAATACGTTTGGGTAATTTATGAGCACATGTAGTACAAATCTGCATGGGTCCCGAGCGAATCGGTTGTGAAAAGTTCTATTTCTTTGTTAACCCAACTCCTGCTCCATTTTGCACCTATTATGATCATATAAATCAAAACTACATCTGACCAAACACGTTTGGGTAATTGATGTGCACGTGTAGCACAAATCTGCATGGGTCCCGAGTAAATCAGTTGTGAAAAGGTCTATTTCTTTGTTAACCCAACTCCTGCTACATTGGGCACCTATTATGATCATTTAAAACAAAACTACATCTGACCCAACACGTTTGGGTAATTGATGTGCACATGTAGTACAAATCTGCATGGGTCCCGAGTAAATCAGTTGTGAAAAGGTCTATTTCTTTGTTAACCCAACTCCTGCTACATTGGGCACCTATTAAGATCATTTAAAACAAAACTACATCTGACCGAATACGTTTGGGTAATTTATGAGCACATGTAGTACAAATCTGCATGGGTCCCGAACGAATCGGTTGTGAAAAGTTCTATTTCTTTGTTAACCCAGCTCCTGCTACATTTTGCACCTATTATGATCATATAAATCAAAACTACATCTGACCGAATACGTTTGGGTAATTGATGTCTACGTGTAGCATAAATCTGCATGGGTCCCGAGTAAATCAGTTGTGAAAAGGTCTATTTCTTTTTTAACCCAACTCCTGCTACGTTGGGCACCTATTATGATCATTTAAAACAAAACTACATCTGACCGAATACGTTTGGGTAATTGATGTGCACATGTAGTACAAATCTGCATGGGTCCCTCATAAATCAGTTATGAAAAGACCTATTTCTTTGTTAACCCAACTCCTGCTACATTGGGCACATATTATGATCATTTAAAACAAAACTACATCTGACCGAACACGTTTGGGTAATTGATGTGAACGTGTAGCACAAATCTGCATGGGTCCCGATTAAATCAGGTATGAAATGGTCTATTTCTTTGTTAACACAACTCCTGCTACATTGGACACCTATTATTATCATATAAAACAATACTGCATCTGACCGAACACGTTTGGGTAATTGATGTGCACATGTAGTACAATTCTGCATGGGTCCCGCATAAATCAGTTATGAAAAGGTCTATTTCTTTGTTAACCTAACTCCTGCTCAATTGGGCACCTATTATGGTCATTTAAAACAAAACTACATCTGACCGAATACGTTTGGGTAATTTATGAGCACATGTAGTACAAATCTGCATGGGTCCCGAGAGAATCGGTTGTGAAAAGTTCTATTTCTTTGTTAACCCAACTCCTGCTACATTTTGCACCTATTATGATCATATAAATCGAAACTACATCTGACCGAATACGTTTGGGTAATTGATGTGTACGTGTAGCATAAATCTGCATGGGTCCCGAGTAAATCAGTTGTGAAAAGGTCTATTTCTTTTTTAACCCAACTCCTGCTACATTGGGCACCTATTATGATCATTTAAAACAAAACTACATCTGACCGAACACGTTTGGGTAATTGATGTGCACATGTAGTACAAATCTGCATGGGTCCCGCATGAATCAGTTATGAAAAGGTCTATTTCTTTGTTAACCCAACTCCTGTAACATTGGGCACCAATTATGGTCATTTAAAACAAAACTACATCTGACCGAATACGTTTGGGTAATTGATGTGCACATGTAGTACAAATCTGCATGGGTCCCTCATAAATCAGTTATGAAAAGACCTATTTCTTTGTTAACCCAACTCCTGCTACATTGGGCACCTATTATGATCATTTAAAACATAACTACATCTGACCGAACACGTTTGGGTAATTGATGTGCACATGTAGTACAAATTTGCATGGGTCTCGAGTAAATCAGTTGTGAAAAGGTCTATTTCTTTGTTAACCCAACTCCTGCTACATTGGGCACCTATTATGATCATTTAAAACAAAACTACATCTGACCGAATACGTTTGGGTAATTTATGAGCACATGTAGTACAAATCTGCATGGGTCCCGAGCGAATCGGTTGTGAAAAGTTTTATTTCTTTGTTAACCCAACTCCTGCTACATTTTGCACCTATTATGATCATATAAATCAAAACTACATCTGACCGAATACGTTTGGGTAATTGATGTGTACGTGTAGCATAAATCTGCATGGGTCCCGAGTAAATCAGTTGTGAAAAGGTCTATTTCTTTGTTAACCCAACTCCTGCTACATTGGGCACCTATTATGGTCATTTAAACCAAAACTACATCTGACCGAATACGTTTGGGTAATTGATGTGCACATGTAGTACAAATCTGCATGGGTCCCGAGTAAATCAGTTGTGAAAAGGTCTATTTCTTTGTTAACCCAACTCCTGCTACATTGGGCACCTATTATGATCATTTAAAACAAAACTACATCTGACCGAATACGTTTGGGTAATTTATGAGCACATGTAGTACAAATCTGCATGGGTCCCGAGCGAATCGGTTGTGAAAAGTTCTATTTCTTTGTTAACCCAACTCCTGCTACATTTTGCACCTATTATGATCATATAAATCAAAACTACATCTGACCGAATACGTTTGGGTAATTTATGTGTACGTGTAGCATAAATCTGCATGGGTACCGAGTAAATCAGTTGTGAAAAGGTCTATTTCTTTTTTAACCCAACTCCTGCTACATTTTGCACCTATTATGATCATATAAATCAAAACTACATCTGACCGAATACGTTTGTGTAATTTATGTGTACATGTAGTACAAATCTGCATGGGTCCCGAGCGAATCGGTTGTGAAATGTTCTATTTCTTTGTTAACTTAACTCCTGCTACATTTTGCACCTATTATGATCATATAAATCAAAACTACATCTGACCGAATACGTTTGTGTAATTTATGTGTACATGTAGCACAAATCTGCATGGGTCCCGAGCGAATCGGTTGTGAAAAGTTCTATTTCTTTGTTAATCCAACTCCTGCTATATTTTGCACCTATTATGATCAAATAAATCAAAACTACATCTGACTGAACACGTTTGGGTAATTGATGTGAACGTGTAGCACAAATCTGCATGGGTCCCGATTAAATCAGGTATGAAATGGTCTATTTCTTTGTTAACCCAACTCCTGCTACATTGGGCACCTATTATGGTCATTTAAAACAAAACTACATCTGACCGAATACGTTTGGGTAATTGATGTGCACGTGTAGCACAAATCTGCATGGGTCCCGAGTAAATCAGTTGTGAAAAGGTCCATTTCTTTGTTAACCCAACTCCTGCTACATTGGGCACCTATTTTGATCATTTAAAACAAAACTACATCTGACGGAACACGTTTGGGTAATTGATGTGCACATGTAGTACAAATCTGCATGGGTCCCGAGTAAATCAGTTGTGAAAAGGTCTATTTCTTTGTCAACCCAACTCCTGCTACATTGGGCACCTATTATGATCATTTAAAACAAAACTACATCTGACCGAATACGTTTGGGTAATTTATGAGCACATGTAGTACAAATCTGCATGGGTCCCGAGTAAATCAGTTGTGAAAAGGTATATTTCTTTGTTAACCTAACTCCTGCTACATTTTGCACCTATTATGATCATATAAATCAAAACTACATCTGACCGAATACGTTTGGGTAATTGATGTGTACGTGTAGCATAAATCTGCATGGGTCCCGAGTAAATCAGTTGTGAAAAGGTCTATTTCTTTGTCAACCCAACTCCTGCTACATTGGGCACCTATTATGATCATTTAAAACAAAACTACATCTGACCGAATACGTTTGGGTAATTGATATGCATGTGTAGTACAAATCTGCATGGGTCCCGCATAAATCAGTTATGAAAATGTCTATTTCTTTGTTAACCTAACTCCTGCTACATTTTGCACCTATTATGATCATATAAATCAAAACTACATCTGACCGAATACGTTTGGGTAATTGATGTGTACGTGTAGCATAAATCTGCATGGGTCCCGAGTAAATCAGTTGTGAAAAGGTCTATTTCTTTTTTAACCCAACTCCTGCTACGTTGGGCACCTATTATGTTCATTTAAAACAAAACTACATCTGACCGAATACGTTTGGGTAATTGATGTGCACATGTAGTACAAATCTGCATGGGTCCCGAGTAAATCAGTTGTGAAAAGGTCTATTTCTTTGTTAACCCAACTCCTGCTACATTGGGCACCTATTATGATCATTTAAAACAAAACTACATCCGACCGAATACGTTTGGGTAATTTATGAGCACATGTAGTACAAATCTGCATGGGTCCCGAGCGAATCGGTTGTGAAAAGTTCTATTTCTTTGTTAACCCAACTCCTGCTACATTTTGCACCTATTATGATCATATAAATCAAAACTACATCTGACCGAATACGTTTGGGTAATTGATGTGTACGTGTAGCATAAATCTGCATGGGTCCCGAGTAAATCAGTTGTGAAAAGGTCTATTTCTTTGTTAACCCAACTCCTGCTACATTTTGCACCTATTATGATCATTTAAAACAAAACTACATCTGACCGAATACGTTTGGGTAATTTATGAGCACATGTAGTACAAATCTGCATGGGTCCCGATTAAATCAGGTATGAAATGGTCTATTTCTTTGTTAACACAACTCCTGCTACATTGGACACCTATTATTATCATATAAAACAATACTACATCTGACCGAACACGTTTGGGTAATTGATGTGCACATGTAGTACAAATCTGCATTTGTCCCGCATAAATCAGTTATGAAAAGGTCTATTTCTTTGTTAACCTAACTCCTGCTACATTGGGCACCTATTATGATCATTTAAAACAAAACTACATCTGACCGTATACGTTTGGGTAATTTATGAGCACATGTAGTACAAATCTGCATGGGTCCCGAGCGAATCGGTTGTGAAAAGTTCTATTTCTTTGTTAACCCAACTCCTGCTACATTTTGCACCTATTATGATCATATAAATCAAAACTACATCTGACCGAATACGTTTGGGTAATTGATGTGTACGTGTAGCATAAATCTGCATGGGTCCCGAGTAAATCAGTTGTGAAAAGGTCTATTTCTTTTTTAACCCAACTCCTGCTACGTTGGGCACCTATTATGTTCATTTAAAACAAAACTACATCTGACCGAATACGTTTGGGTAATTGATGTGCACATGTAGTACAAATCTGCATGGGTCCCGAGTAAATCAGTTGTGAAAAGGTCTATTTCTTTGTTAACCCAACTCCTGCTACATTGGGCACCTATTATGATCATTTAAAACAAAACTACATCTGACCGAATACGTTTGGGTAATTTATGAGCACATGTAGTACAAATCTGCATGGGTCCCGAGCGAATCGGTTGTGAAAAGTTCTATTTCTTTGTTAACCCAACTCCTGCTACATTTTGCACCTATTATGATCATATAAATCAAAACTACATCTGACCGAATACGTTTGGGTAATTGATGTGTACGTGTAGCATAAATCTGCATGGGTCCCGAGTAAATCAGTTGTGAAAAGGTCTATTTCTTTGTTAACCCAACTCCTGCTACATTGGGCACCTATTATGGTCATTTAAAACAAAACTACATCTGACCGAATACGTTTGGGTAATTGATGTGCACGTGTAGCACAAATCTGCATGGGTCCCGAGTAAATCAGTTGTGAAAAGGTCCATTTCTTTGTTAACCCAACTCCTGCTACATTGGGCACCTATTTTGATCATTTAAAACAAAACTACATCTGACGGAACACGTTTGGGTAATTGATGTGCACATGTAGTACAAATCTGCATGGGTCCCGAGTAAATCAGTTGTGAAAAGGTCTATTTCTTTGTCAACCCAACTCCTGCTACATTGGGCACCTATTATGATCATTTAAAACAAAACTACATCTGACCGAATACGTTTGGGTAATTTATGAGCACATGTAGTACAAATCTGCATGGGTCCCGAGCGAATCGGTTGTGAAAAGTTTTATTTCTTTGTTAACCCAACTCCTGCTACATTTTGCACCTATTATGATCATATAAATCAAAACTACATCTGACCGAATACGTTTGGGTAATTGATGTGTACGTGTAGCATAAATCTGCATGATTCCCGAGTAAAACAGTTGTGAAAAGGTCTATTTCTTTTTTAACCCAACTCCTGCTACGTTGGGCACCTATTATGATCATTTAAAACAAAACTACATCTGACCGAATACGTTTGGGTAATTGATGTGCACATGTAGTACAATTCTGCATGGGTCCCGCATGAATCAGTTGTGAAAAGGTCTATTTCTTTGTTAACCCAACTCCTGCTACATTGGGCACCTATTATGGTCATTTAAAACAAAACTACATCTGACCGAATACGTTTGAGTAATTGATGTGCACATGTAGTACAAATCTGCATGGGTCCCGAGTAAATCAGTTGTGAAAAGGTCTATTTCTTTGTTAACCCAACTCCTGCTACATTGGGCACCTATTATGATCATTTAAAACAAAACTACATCTGACCGAATACGTTTGGGTAATTTATGAGCACATGTAGTACAAATCTGCATGGGTCCCGAGCGAATCGGTTGTGAAAAGTTCTATTTCTTTGTTAACCCAACTCCTGCTACATTGGGCACCTATTATGGTCATTTAAAACAAAACTACATCTGACCGAATACGTTTGGGTAATTGATGTGTACGTGTAGCATAAATCTGCATGGTTCCCGAGTAAAACAGTCGTGAAAAGGTCTATTTCTTTTTTAACCCAACTCCTGCTACGTTGGGCACCTATTATGATCATTTAAAACAAAACTACATCTGACCGAATACGTTTGGGTAATTGATGTGCACATGTAGTACAAATCTGCATGGGTCCCGCATGAATCAGTTGTGAAAAGGTCTATTTCTTTGTTAACCCAACTCCTGCTACATTGGGCACCTATTATGGTCATTTAAAACAAAACTACATCTGACCGAATACGTTTGGGTAATTGATGTGCACATGTAGTACAAATCTGCATGGGTCCCGCATGAATCAGTTGTGAAAAGGTCTATTTCTTTGTTAACCCAACTCCTGCTACATTGGGCACCTATTATGGTCATTTAAAACAAAACTACATCTGACCGAATACGTTTGGGTAATTGATGTGCACATGTAGTACAAATCTGCATGGGTCCCGAGCGAATCGGTTGTGAAAAGTTTTATTTCTTTGTTAACCCAACTCCTGCTACATTTTGCACCTATTATGATCATATAAATCAAAACTACATCTGACCGAATACGTTTGGGTAATTGATGTGTACGTGTAGCATAAATCTGCATGATTCCCGAGTAAAACAGTTGTGAAAAGGTCTATTTCTTTTTTAACCCAACTCCTGCTACGTTGGGCACCTATTATGATCATATAAATCAAAACTACATCTGACCGAACACGTTTGGGTAATTGATGTGCACGTGTAGCACAAATCTGCATGGGTCCCGAGTAAATCAGTTGTGAAAAGGTCTATTTCTTTGTTAACCCAACTCCTGCTACATTGGGCACCTATTATGATCATTTAAAACAAAACTACATCTGACCTAACACGTTTGGGTAATTGATGTGCACGTGCAGCCCAAATCTGCATGGGTCCCGAGTAAATCAGTTGTGAAAAGGACTATTTCTTTGTTAACCAACTCCTGCTACATTGGGCACCTATTATGATCATTTAAAACAAAACTACATCTGACCGAACACGTTTGGGTAATTGATGTGCACATGTAGTACAAATCTGCATGGGTCCCGAGTAAATCAGTTGTGAAAAGGTCTATTTCTTTGTTAACCCAACTCCTGCTACATTGGGCACCTATTATGATCATTTAAAACAAAACTACATCTGACCGAACACGTTTGGGTAATTGATGTGCACGTGTAGCCCAAATCTGCATGGGTCCCGAGTAAATCATTTGTGAAAAGGTCTATTTCTTTGTTAACCCAACTCCTGCTACATTGGGCACCTATTATGATCATTTAAAACAAAACTACATCTGACCGAACACGTTTGGGTAATTGATGTGCACATGTAGTACAAATCTGCATGGGTCCCGAGTAAATCAGTTGTGAAAAGGTCTATTTCTTTGTTAACCCAACTCCTGCTACATTGGGCACCTATTATGGTCATTTAAAACAAAACTACATCTGACCGAATGCGTTTGGGTAATTGATGTGCACATGTAGTACAAATCTGCATGGGTCCCGCATAAATCAGTTATGAAAAGGTCTATTTCTTTGTTAACCTAACTCCTGCTACATTTTGCACCTATTATGATCATATAAATCAAAACTACATCTGACCGAATATGTTTGTGTAATTTATGTGTACATGTAGTACAAATCTGCATGGGTCCCGAGCGAATCGGTTGTGAAATGTTCTATTTCTTTGTTAACTTAACTCCTGCTACATTTTGCACCTATTATGATCATATAAATCAAAACTACATCTGACCGAATACGTTTGTGTAATTTATGTGTACATGTAGCACAAATCTGCATGGGTCCCGAGCGAATCGGTTGTGAAAAGTTCTATTTCTTTGTTAATCCAACTCCTGCTACATTTTGCACCTATTATGATCAAATAAATCAAAACTACATCTGACTGAACACGTTTGGGTAATTGATGTGAACGTGTAGCACAAATCTGCATGGGTCCCGATTAAATCAGGTATGAAATGGTCTATTTCTTTGTTAACACAACTCCTGCTACATTGGACACCTATTATTATCATATAAAACAATACTACATCTGACCGAACACGTTTGGGTAATTGATATGCATGTGTAGTACAAATCTGCATGGGTCCCGCATAAATCAGTTATGAAAAGGTCTATTTCTTTGTTAACCTAACTCCTGCTACATTTTGCACCTATTATGATCATATAAATCAAAACTACATCTGACCGAATACGTTTGTGTAATTTATGTGCACATGTAGTACAAATCTGCATGGGTCCCGAGCGAATCGGTTGTGAAAAGTTCTATTTCTCTGTTAACCCAACTCCTGCTACATTTTGCACCTATTATGATCATATAAATCAAAACTACATCTGACCGAACACGTTTGGGTAATTGATGTGCGCATGCAGTACAAATCTGCATGGGTCCCGAGTTAATCAGTTGTGAAAAGGTCTATTTCTTTGTTAACTCAACTCCTGCTACATTGGGCACCTATTATGATCATTTAAAACAAAACTACATCTGACCGAATACGTTTGGGTAATTTATGAGCACATGTAGTACAAATCTGCATGGGTCCCGAGCGAATCGGTTGTGAAAAGTTCCATTTATTTGTTAACCCAACTCCTGCTACATTTTGCACCAATTATGATCATTTAAAACAAAACTACATCTGACCGAACACGTTTGGGTAATTGATGTGCACGTGTAGCACAAATCTGCATGGGTCCCGAGTAAATCAGTTGTGAAAAGGTCTATTTCTTTGTTAACCCAACTCCTGCTACATTGGGCACCTATTATGATCATTTAAAACAAAACTACATCTGACCGAATACGTTTGGGTAATTTATGAGCACATGTAGTACAAATCTGCATGGGTCCCGAGCGAATCGGTTGTGAATAGTTCTATTTCTTTGTTAACCCAACTCATGCTACATTTTGCACCTATTATGATCATATAAATCAAAACTACATCTGACCGAATACGTTTGGGTAATTGGTGTGTACGTGTATCATAAATCTGCATGGGTCCCGAGTAAATCAGTTGTGAAAAGGTCTATTTCTTTTTTAACCCAACTCCTGCTACGTTGGGCACCTATTATGATAATTTAAAACAAAACTACATCTGACCGAATACGTTTGGGTAATTGATGTGCACATGTAGTACAAATCTGCATGGGTCCCGCATGAATCAGTTGTGAAAAGGTCTATTTCTTTGTTAATCCAACTCCTGCTACATTGGGCACCTATTATGATCATTTAAAACAAAACTACATCTGACCGAACACGTTTGGGTAATTGTTGTGCACATGCAGTACAAATCTGCATGGGTCCCGAGTTAATCAGTTGTGAAAAGGTCTATTTCCTTGTTAACTCAACTCCTGCTACATTGGGCACCTATTATGATCATTTAAAACAAAACTACATCTGACCGAACACGTTTGGGTAATTGATGTGCACGTGTAGCACAAATCTGCATGGGTCCCGAGTAAATCAGTTGTGAAAAGGTCTATTTCTTTGTTAACCCAACTCCTGCTACGTTGGGCACCTATTATGATCATTTAAAACAAAACTACATCTGACCCAACACGTTTGGGTAATTGATGTGCACATGTAGTACAAATCTGCATGGGTCCCGAGTAAACCAGTTGTGAAAAGGTCTATTTCTTTGTTAACCCAACTCCTGCTACATTGGGCACCTATTAAGATCATTTAAAACAAAACTACATCTGACCGAATACGTTTGGGTAATTGATGTGTACGTGTAGCATAAATCTGCATGGGTCCCGAGTAAATCAGTTGTGAAAAGGTCTATTTCTTTTTTAACCCAACTCCTGCTACGTTGGGCACCTAGTATGATCATTTAAAACAAAACTACATCTGACCGAATACGTTTGGGTAATTGATGTGCACATGTAGTACAAATCTGCATGGGTCCCTCATAAATCAGTTATGAAAAGACCTATTTCTTTGTTAACCCAACTCCTGCTACGTTGGGCACCTATTATGTTCATTTAAAACAAAACTACATCTGACCGAATATGTTTGGGTAATTGATGTGCACATGTAATACAAATCTGTATGGGTCCCGCATAAATCAGTTATGAAAAGGTCTATTTCTTTGTTAACCTAACTCCTGCTACATTGGGCACCTATTATGATCATTTAAAACAAAACTACATCTGACCGAATACGTTTGGGTAATTTATGAGCACATGTAGTACAAATCTGCATGGGTCCCGAGCGAATCGGTTGTGAAAAGTTCTATTTCTTTGTTAACCCAACTCCTGCTACATTTTGCACCTATTATGATCATATAAATCAAAACTACATCTGACCGAATACGTTTGGGTAATTGATGTGCACATGTAGTACAAATCTGCATGGGTCCCGCATGAATCAGTTGTGAAAAGGTCTATTTCTTTGTTAACCCAACTCCTGCCACATTGGGCACCCATTATGATTATTTAAAACAAAACTACATCTGACCGAATACGTTTGGGTAATTGATGTGTACGTGTAGCATAAATCTGCATGGGTCCCGAGTAAATCAGTTGTGAAAAGGTCTATTTCTCTGTTAGCCCAAGTCCTGCTACATTGGACACCTATTATGGTTATTTAAAACAAAACTACATCTGACCGAATACGTTTGGGTAATTGATGTGCACATGTAGTACAAATCTGCATGGGTCCCGCATAAATCAGTTATGAAAAGATCTAATTCGTTGTTAACCCAACTCCTGCTACATTGGGCACCTATTACGATAATTTAAAACAAAACTACATCTGACCGAATATGTTTGGGTAATTGATGTGCACATGTAGTACAAATCTGCATGGGTCCCTCATAAATCAGTTATGAAAAGACCTATTTCTTTGTTAACCCAACTCCTGCTACATTGGGCACATATTATGATCATTTAAAACAAAACTACATCTGACCGAACACGTTTGGGTAATTGATGTGCACATGTAGTACAAATCTGCATGGGTCCCTCATAAATCAGTT
Source organism: Leptura quadrifasciata (assembly GCA_963675555.1). Taxonomy (NCBI): domain Eukaryota; kingdom Metazoa; phylum Arthropoda; class Insecta; order Coleoptera; family Cerambycidae; genus Leptura; species Leptura quadrifasciata. The sequence continues at coordinate 78,543,070 of OY776674.1, read as the reverse complement.
ATGAAAAGACCTATTTCTTTGTTAACCCAACTCCTGCTACATTGGGCACCTATTATGGTCATTTAAAACAAAACTACATCTGACCGAATACGTTTGGGTAATTTATGAGCACATGTAGTACAAATCTGCATGGGTCCCGAGCGAATCGGTTGTGAAAAGTTCTATTTCTTTGTTAACCCAACTCCTGCTACATTTTGCACCTATTATGATCAAATAAATCAAAACTACATCTGACCGAATACGTTCGGGTAATTGATGTGTACGTGTAGCATAAATCTGCATGGGTCCCGAGTAAATCAGTTGTGAAAAGGTCTATTTCTTTTTTAACCCAACTCCTGCTACGTTGGGCACCTATTATGATCATTTAAAACAAAACTACATCTGACCGAATACGTTTGGGTAATTGATGTGCGCATGTAGTACAAATCTGCATGGGTCCCGAGCGAATCGATTGTGAAAAGTTCTATTTCTTTGTTAACCCAACTCCTGCTATATTTTGCACCTATTATGATCATATAAATCAAAACTACATCTGACCGAATACGTTTGGGTAATTGATGTGTACGTGTAGCATAAATCTGCATGGGTCCCCGAGTAAATCAGTTGTGAAAAGGTCTATTTCTTTTTTATCCCAACTCCTGCTACGTTGGGCACCTATTATGATCATTTAAAACAAAACTACATCTGACCGAATACGTTTGGGTAATTGATGTGCACATGTAGTACAAATCTGCATGGGTCCCTCATAAATCAGTTATGAAAAGACCTATTTCTTTGTTAACCCAACTCCTGCTACATTTTGCACCTATTATGATCATATAAATCAAAACTACATCTGACCGAATACGTTTGGGTTATTGATGTGTACGTGTAGCATAAATCTGCATGGGTCCCCGAGTAAATCAGTTGTGAAAGGGTCTATTTCTTTTTTATCCCAACTCCTGCTACGTTGGGCACCTATTATGATCATTTAAAACAAAACTACATCTGACCGAATACGTTTGGGTAATTGATGTGCGCATGTAGTACAAATCTGCATGGGTCCCGAGCGAATCGATTGTGAAAAGTTCTATTTCTTTGTTAACCCAACTTCTGCTACATTTTGCACCTATTATGATCATATAAATCAAAACTACATCTGACCGAATACGTTTGGGTAATTGATGTGTACGTGTAGCATAAATCTGCATGGGTCCCCGAGTAAATCAGTTGTGAAAAGGTCTATTTCTTTTTTATCCCAACTCCTGCTACGTTGGGCACCTATTATGATCATTTAAAACAAAACTACATCTGACCGAACACGTTTGGGTAATTGATGTGAACGTGTAGCACAAATCTGCATGGGTCCCGATTAAATCAGGTATGAAATGGTCTATTTCTTTGTTAACACAACTCCTGCTACATTGGACACATATTATTATCATATAAAACAATACTACATCTGACCGAACACGTTTGGGTAATTGATGTGCACATGTAGTACAAATCTGCATGGGTCCCGCATAAATCAGTTATGAAAAGGTCTATTTCTTTGTTAACCTAACTCCTGCTACATTGGGCACCTATTATGATCATTTAAAACAAAACTACATCTGACCGAATACGTTTGGGTAATTTATGAGCACATGTAGTACAAATCTGCATGGTCCCGAGCGAATCGGTTGTGAAAAGTTCTATTTCTTTGTTAACCCAACTCCTGCTGCATTTTGCAACTATTATGATCATATAAATCAAAACTACATCTGACCGAATACGTTTGGGTAATTGATGTGTACGTGTAGCATAAATCTGCATGGGTCCCGAGTAAATCAGTTGTGAAAAGGTCTATTTCTTTGTTAACCCAACTCCTGCTACATTGGGCACCTATTATGGTCATTTAAACCAAAACTACATCTGACCGAATACGTTTGGGTAATTGATGTGCACATGTAGTACAAATCTGCATGGGTCCCTAGTAAATCAGTTGTGAAAAGGTCTATTTCTTTGTTAACCCAACTCCTGCTACATTGGGCACCTATTATGATCATTTAAAACAAAACTACATCTGACCGAATACGTTTGGGTAATTTATGAGCACATGTAGTACAAATCTGCATGGGTCCCGAGCGAATCGGTTGTGAAAAGTTCTATTTCTTTGTTAACCCAACTCCTGCTACATTTTGCACCTATTATGATCAAATAAATCAAAACTACATCTGACTGAACACGTTTGGGTAATTGATGTGAACGTGTAGCACAAATCTGCATGGGTCCCGATTAAATCAGGTATGAAATGGTCTATTTCTTTGTTAACACAACTCCTACTACATTGGACACCTATTATTATCATATAAAACAATACTACATCTGACCGAACACGTTTGGGTAATTGATGTGCACATGCAGTACAAATCTGCATGGGTCCCGAGTAAATCATTTGTGAAAAGGTCTATTTCTTTGTTAACCCAACTCCTGCTACATTGGGCACCAATTATGGTCATTTAAAACAAAACTACATCTGACCGAATACGTTTGGGTAATTGATGTGCACATGTAGTACAAATCTGCATGGGTCCCTCATAAATCAGTTATGAAAAGACCTATTTCTTTGTTAACCCAACTCCTGCTACATTGGGCACCTATTATGATCATTTAAAACATAACTACAATCTGACCGAACACGTTTGGGTAATTGATGTGCACATGTAGTACAAATTTGCATGGGTCCCGAGTAAATCAGTTGTGAAAAGGTCTATTTCTTTGTTAACCCAACTCCTGCTGCATTGGGCACCTATTATGATCATTTAAAACAAAACTACATCTGACCGAATACGTTTGGGTAATTTATGAGCACATGTAATACAAATCTGCATGGGTCCCGAGCGAATCGGTTGTGAAAAGTTTTATTTCTTTGTTAACCCAACTCCTGCTACATTTTGCACCTATTATGATCATATAAATCAAAACTACATCTGGCCGAATACGTTTGGGTAATTGATGTGTACGTGTAGCATAAATCTGCATGGGTCCCGAGTAAATCAGTTGTGAAAAGGTCTATTTCTTTGTTAACCCAACTCCTGCTACATTGGGCACCTATTATGGTCATTTAAACCAAAACTACATCTGACCGAATACGTTTGGGTAATTGATGTGCACATGTAGTACAAATCTGCATGGGTCCCGAGTAAATCAGTTGTGAAAAGGTCTATTTCTTTGTTAACCCAACTCCTGCTACATTGGGCACCTATTATGATCATTTAAAACAAAACTACATCTGACCGAATACGTTTGGGTAATTTATGAGCACATGTAGTACAAATCTGCATGGGTCCCGAGCGAATCGGTTGTGAAAAGTTCTATTTCTTTGTTAACCCAACTCCTGCTACATTTTGCACCTATTATGATCATATAAATCAAAACTACATCTGACCGAATACGTTTGGGTAATTTATGTGTACGTGTAGCATAAATCTGCATGGGTACCGAGTAAATCAGTTGTGAAAAGGTCTATTTCTTTTTTAACCCAACTCCTGCTACATTTTGCACCTATTATGATCATATAAATCAAAACTACATCTGACCGAATACGTTTGTGTAATTTATGTGTACATGTAGTACAAATCTGCATGGGTCCCGAGCGAATCGGTTGTGAAATGTTCTATTTTTTTGTTAACTTAACTCCTGCTACATTTTGCACCTATTATGATCATATAAATCAAAACTACATCTGACCGAATACGTTTGTGTAATTTATGTGTACATGTAGCACAAATCTGCATGGGTCCCGAGCGAATCGGTTGTGAAAAGTTCTATTTCTTTGTTAATCCAACTCCTGCTACATTTTGCACCTATTATGATCAAATAAATCAAAACTACATCTGACTGAACACGTTTGGGTAATTGATGTGAACGTGTAGCACAAATCTGCATGGGTCCCGATTAAATCAGGTATGAAATGGTCTATTTCTTTGTTAACACAACTCCTGCTACATTGGACACCTATTATTATCATATAAAACAATACTACATCTGACCGAACACGTTTGGGTAATTGATATGCATGTGTAGTACAAATCTGCATGGGTCCCGCATAAATCAGTTATGAAAAGGTCTATTTCTTTGTTAACCTAACTCCTGCTACATTTTGCACCTATTATGATCATATAAATCAAAACTACATCTGACCGAATACGTTTGTGTAATTTATGTGTACATGTAGTACAAATCTGCATGGGTCCCGAGCGAATCGGTTGTGAAAAGTTCTATTTCTTTGTTAACCCAACTCCTGCTACATTTTGCACCTATTATGATCATTTAAAACAAAACTACATCTGACCGAATACGTTTGGGTAATTTATGAGCACATGTAGTACAAATCTGCATGGGTCCCGATTAAATCAGGTATGAAATGGTCTATTTCTTTGTTAACACAACTCCTGCTACATTGGACACCTATTATTATCATATAAAACAATACTACATCTGACCGAACACGTTTGGGTAATTGATGTGCACATGTAGTACAAATCTGCATTTGTCCCGCATAAATCAGTTATGAAAAGGTCTATTTCTTTGTTAACCTAACTCCTGCTACATTGGGCACCTATCTGCATGGGTCCCGAGCGAATCGGTTGTGAAAAGTTCTATTTCTTTGTTAACCCAACTCCTGCTACATTTTGCACCTATTATGATCATATAAATCAAAACTACATCTGACCGAATACGTTTGGGTAATTGATGTGTACGTGTAGCATAAATCTGCATGGGTCCCGAGTAAATCAGTTGTGAAAAGGTCTATTTCTTTTTTAACCCAACTCCTGCTACGTTGGGCACCTATTATGTTCATTTAAAACAAAACTACATCTGACCGAATATGTTTGGGTAATTGATGTGCACATGTAATACAAATCTGTATGGGTCCCGCATAAATCAGTTATGAAAAGGTCTATTTCTTTGTTAACCTAACTCCTGCTACATTGGGCACCTATTATGATCATTTAAAACAAAACTACATCTGACCGAATACGTTTGGGTAATTTATGAGCACATGTAGTACAAATCTGCATGGGTCCCGAGCGAATCGGTTGTGAAAAGTTCTATTTCTTTGTTAACCCAACTCCTGCTACATTTTGCACCTATTATGATCATATAAATCAAAACTACATCTGACCGAATACGTTTGGGTAATTGATGTGCACATGTAGTACAAATCTGCATGGGTCCCGCATGAATCAGTTGTGAAAAGGTCTATTTCTTTGTTAACCCAACTCCTGCTACATTGGGCACACATTATGATTATTTAAAACAAAACTACATCTGACCGAACACGTTTGGATAATTGATGTGTACGTGTAGCATAAATCTGCATGGGTCCCGAGTAAATCAGTTGTGAAAAGGTCTATTTCTCTGTTAGCCCAAGTCCTGCTACATTGGGCACCTATTATGGTTATTTAAAACAAAACTACATCTGACCGAATACGTTTGGGTAATTGATGTGCACATGTAGTACAAATCTGCATGGGTCCCGCATAAATCAGTTATGAAAAGATCTAATTCGTTGTTAACCCAACTCCTGCTACATTGGGCACCTATTACGATAATTTAAAACAAAACTACATCTGACCGAATATGTTTGGGTAATTGATGTGCACATGTAGTACAAATCTGCATGGGTCCCGAGTAAATCAGTTGTGAAAAGGTCTATTTCTTTGTTAACCCAACTCCTGCTACATTTTGCACCTATTATGATCATATAAATCAAAACTACATCTGACCGAATACGTTTGGGTAATTGATGTCTACGTGTAGCATAAATCTGCATGGGTCCCGAGTAAATCAGTTGTGAAAAGGTCTATTTCTTTTTTAACCCAACTCCTGCTACGTTGGGCACCTATTATGATCATTTAAAACAAAACTACATCTGACCGAATACGTTTGGGTAATTGATGTGCACATGTAGTACAAATCTGCATGGGTCCCTCATAAATCAGTTATGAAAAGACCTATTTCTTTGTTAACCCAACTCCTGCTACATTGGGCACATATTATGATCATTTAAAACAAAACTACATCTGACCGAACACGTTTGGGTAATTGATGTGTACGTGTAGCATAAATCTGCATGGGTCCCGAGTAAATCAGTTGTGAAAAGGTATATTTTTTTTTTAACCCAACTCCTGCTAAGTTGGACACCTATTATGATCATTTAAAACAAAACTACATCTGACCGAACACGTTTGGGTAATTGATGTGAACGTGTAGCACAAATCTGCATGGGTCCCGATTAAATCAGGTATGAAATGGCCTATTTCTTTGTTAACACAACTCCTGCTACATTGGACAGCTATTATTATCATATAAAACAATACTACATCTGACCGAACACGTTTGGGTAATTGATGTGCACATGTAGTACAAATCTGCATGGGTCCCGCATAAATCAGTTATGAAAAGGTCTATTTCTTTGTTAACCTAACTCCTGCTACATTGGGCACCTATTATGATCATTTAAAACAAAACTACATCTGACCGAATACGTTTGGGTAATTTATGAGCACATGTAGTACAAATCTGCATGGGTCCCGAGCGAATCGGTTGTGAAAAGTTCTATTTCTTTGTTAACCCAACTCCTGCTCCATTTTGCACCTATTATGATCATATAAATCAAAACTACATCTGACCAAACACGTTTGGGTAATTGATGTGCACGTGTAGCACAAATCTGCATGGGTCCCGAGTAAATCAGTTGTGAAAAGGTCTATTTCTTTGTTAACCCAACTCCTGCTACATTGGGCACCTATTATGATCATTTAAAACAAAACTACATCTGACCCAACACGTTTGGGTAATTGATGTGCACATGTAGTACAAATCTGCATGGGTCCCGAGTAAATCAGTTGTGAAAAGGTCTATTTCTTTGTTAACCCAACTCCTTCTACATTGGGCACCTATTAAGATCATTTAAAACAAAACTACATCTGACCGAATACGTTTGGGTAATTTATGAGCACATGTAGTACAAATCTGCATGGGTCCCGAACGAATCGGTTGTGAAAAGTTCTATTTCTTTGTTAACCCAACTCCTGCTACATTTTGCACCTATTATGATCATATAAATCAAAACTACATCTGACCGAATACGTTTGGGTAATTGATGTCTACGTGTAGCATAAATCTGCATGGGTCCCGAGTAAATCAGTTGTGAAAAGGTCTATTTCTTTTTTAACCCAACTCCTGCTACGTTGGGCACCTATTATGATCATTTAAAACAAAACTACATCTGACCGAATACGTTTGGGTAATTGATGTGCACATGTAGTACAAATCTGCATGGGTCCCTCATAAATCAGTTATGAAAAGACCTATTTCTTTGTTAACCCAACTCCTGCTACATTGGGCACATATTATGATCATTTAAAACAAAACTACATCTGACCGAACACGTTTGGGTAATTGATGTGAACGTGTAGCACAAATCTGCATGGGTCCCGATTAAATCAGGTATGAAATGGTCTATTTCTTTGTTAACACAACTCCTGCTACATTGGGCTATTATGATCATTTAAAACAAAACTACATCTGACCGAATACGTTTGGGTAATTTATGAGCACATGTAATACAAATCTGCATGGGTCCCGAGCGAATCGGTTGTGAAAAGTTTTATTTCTTTGTTAACCCAACTCCTGCTACATTTTGCACCTATTATGATCATATAAATCAAAACTACATCTGACCGAATACGTTTGGGTAATTGATGTGTACGTGTAGCATAAATCTGCATGGGTCCCGAGTAAATCAGTTGTGAAAAGGTCTATTTCTTTGTTAACCCAACTCCTGCTACATTGGGCACCTATTATGGTCATTTAAACCAAAACTACATCTGACCGAATACGTTTGGGTAATTGATGTGCACATGTAGTACAAATCTGCATGGGTCCCGAGTAAATCAGTTGTGAAAAGGTCTATTTCTTTGTTAACCCAACTCCTGCTACATTGGGCACCTATTATGATCATTTAAAACAAAACTACATCTGACCGAATACGTTTGGGTAATTTATGAGCACATGTAGTACAAATCTGCATGGGTCCCGAGCGAATACGTTTGGGTAATTTATGTGTACGTGTAGCATAAATCTGCATGGGTACCGAGTAAATCAGTTGTGAAAAGGTCTATTTCTTTTTTAACCCAACTCCTGCTACATTTTGCACCTATTATGATCATATAAATCAAAACTACATCTGACCGAATACGTTTGTGTAATTTATGTGTACATGTAGTACAAATCTGCATGGGTCCCGAGCGAATCGGTTGTGAAATGTTCTATTTCTTTGTTAACTTAACTCCTGCTACATTTTGCACCTATTATGATCATATAAATCAAAACTACACCTGACCGAATACGTTTGTGTAATTTATGTGTACATGTAGCACAAATCTGCATGGGTCCCGAGCGAATCGGTTGTGAAAAGTTCTATTTCTTTGTTAATCCAACTCCTGCTACATTTTGCACCTATTATGATCAAATAAATCAAAACTACATCTGACTGAACACGTTTGGGTAATTGATGTGAACGTGTAGCACAAATCTGCATGGGTCCCGCATAAATCAGTTATGAAAAGGTCTATTTCTTTGTTAACCTAACTCCTGCTACATTGGGCACCTATTATGATCATTTAAAACAAAACTACATCTGACCGTATACGTTTGGGTAATTTATGAGCACATGTAGTACAAATCTGCATGGGTCCCGAGCGAATCGGTTGTGAAAAATTCTATTTCTTTGTTAACCCAACTCCTGCTACATTTTGCACCTATTATGATCATATAAATCAAAACTACATCTGACCGAATACGTTTGGGTAATTGATGTGTACGTGTAGCATAAATCTGCATGGGTCCCGAGTAAATCAGTTGTGAAAAGGTCTATTTCTTTTTTAACCCAACTCCTGCTACGTTGGGCACCTATTATGTTCATTTAAAACAAAACTACATCTGACCGAACACGTTTGGGTAATTGATGTGAACGTGTAGCACAAATCTGCATGGGTCCCGATTAAATCAGGTATGAAATGGCCTATTTCTTTGTTAACACAACTCCTGCTACATTGGACAGCTATTATTATCATTTAAAACAAAACTACATCTGACCGAATACGTTTGGGTAATTTATGAGCACATGTAGTACAAATCTGCATGGGTCCCGAGCGAATCGGTTGTGAAAAGTTCTATTTCTTTGTTAACCCAGCTCCTGCTCCATTTTGCACCTATTATGATCATATAAATCAAAACTACAGCTGACCAAACACGTTTGGGTAATTGATGTGCACGTGTAGCACAAATCTGCATGGGTCCCGAGTAAATCAGTTGTGAAAAGGTCTATTTCTTTGTTAACCCAACTCCTGCTAAGTTGGACACCTATTATGATCATTTAAAACAAAACTACATCTGACCGAACACGTTTGGGTAATTGATGTGAACGTGTAGCACAAATCTGCATGGGTCCCGATTAAATCAGGTATGAAATGGCCTATTTCTTTGTTAACACAACTCCTGCTACATTGGACAGCTATTATTATCATATAAAACAATACTACATCTGACCGAACACGTTTGGGTAATTGATGTGCACATGTAGTACAAATCTGCATGGGTCCCGCATAAATCAGTTATGAAAAGGTCTATTTCTTTGTTAACCTAACTCCTGCTACATTGGGCACCTATTATGATCATTTAAAACAAAACTACATCTGACCGAATACGTTTGTGTAATTTATGAGCACATGTAGTACAAATCTGCATGGGTCCCGAGCGAATCGGTTGTGAAAAGTTCTATTTCTTTGTTAACCCAACTCCTGCTACATTTTGCACCTATTATGATCATATAAATCAAAACTACATCTGACCGAATACGTTTGGGTAATTGATGTGTACGTGTAGCATAAATCTGCATGGGTCCCGAGTAAATCAGTTGTGAAAAGGTCTATTTCTTTTTTAACCCAACTCCTGCTAAGTTGGACACCTATTATGATCATTTAAAACAAAACTACATCTGACCGAACACGTTTGGGTAATTGATGTGAACGTGTAGCACAAATCTGCATGGGTCCCGATTAAATCAGGTATGAAATGGCCTATTTCTTTGTTAACACAACTCCTGCTACATTGGACAGCTATTATTATCATTTAAAACAAAACTACATCTGACCGAATACGTTTGGGTAATTTATGAGCACATGTAGTACAAATCTGCATGGGTCCCGAGCGAATCGGTTGTGAAAAGTTCTATTTCTTTGTTAACCCAGCTCCTGCTCCATTTTGCACCTATTATGATCATATAAATCAAAACTACAGCTGACCAAACACGTTTGGGTAATTGATGTGCACGTGTAGCACAAATCTGCATGGGTCCCGAGTAAATCAGTTGTGAAAAGGTCTATTTCTTTGTTAACCCAACTCCTGCTAAGTTGGACACCTATTATGATCATTTAAAACAAAACTACATCTGACCGAACACGTTTGGGTAATTGATGTGAACGTGTAGCACAAATCTGCATGGGTCCCGATTAAATCAGGTATGAAATGGCCTATTTCTTTGTTAACACAACTCCTGCTACATTGGACAGCTATTATTATCATATAAAACAATACTACATCTGACCGAACACGTTTGGGTAATTGATGTGCACATGTAGTACAAATCTGCATGGGTCCCGCATAAATCAGTTATGAAAAGGTCTATTTCTTTGTTAACCTAACTCCTGCTACATTGGGCACCTATTATGATCATTTAAAACAAAACTACATCTGACCGAATACGTTTGTGTAATTTATGAGCACATGTAGTACAAATCTGCATGGGTCCCGAGCGAATCGGTTGTGAAAAGTTCTATTTCTTTGTTAACCCAACTCCTGCTCCATTTTGCACCTATTATGATCATATAAATCAAAACTACAGCTGACCAAACACGTTTGGGTAATTGATGTGCACGTGTAGCACAAATCTGCATGGGTCCCGAGTAAATCAGTTGTGAAAAGGTCTATTTCTTTGTTAACCCAACTCCTGCTACATTGGGCACCTATTATGATCATTTAAAACAAAACTACATCTGACCCAACACGTTTGGGTAATTGATGTGCACATGTAGTACAAATCTGCATGGGTCCCGAGTAAATCAGTTGTGAAAAGGTCTATTTCTTTGTTAACCCAACTCCTGCTACATTGGGCACCTATTAAGATCATTTAAAACAAAACTACATCTGACCGAATACGTTTGGGTAATTTATGAGCACATGTAGTACAAATCTGCATGGGTCCCGAACGAATCGGTTGTGAAAAGTTCTATTTCTTTGTTAACCCAACTCCTGCTACATTTTGCACCTATTATGATCATATAAATCAAAACTACATCTGACCGAATACGTTTGGGTAATTGATGTGTACGTGTAGCATAAATCTGCATGGGTCCCGATTAAATCAGTTGTGAAAAGGTCTATTTCTTTTTTAACCCAACTCCTGCTACGTTGGGCACCTATTATGGTCATTTAAAACAAAACTACATCTGACCGAATACGTTTGGGTAATTTATGAGCACATGTAGTACAAATCTGCATGGGTCCCGAGAGAATCGGTTGTGAAAAGTTCTATTTCTTTGTTAACCCAACTCCTGCTACATTTTGCACCTATTATGATCATATAAATCAAAACTACATCTGACCGAATACGTTTGGGTAATTGATGTGTACGTGTAGCATAAATCTGCATGGGTCCCGAGTAAATCAGTTGTGAAAAGGTCTATTTCTTTTTTAACCCAACTCCTGCTACATTGGGCACCTATTATGATCATTTAAAACAAAACTACATCTGACCGAACACGTTTGGGTAATTGATGTGCACATGTAGTACAAATCTGCATGGGTCCCGCATGAATCAGTTGTGAAAAGGTCTATTTCTTTGTTAACCCAACTCCTGTAACATTGGGCACCAATTATGGTCATTTAAAACAAAACTACATCTGACCGAATACGTTTGGGTAATTGATGTGCACATGTAGTACAAATCTGCATGGGTCCCTCATAAATCAGTTATGAAAAGACCTATTTCTTTGTTAACCCAACTCCTGCTACATTGGGCACCTATTATGATCATTTAAAACATAACTACAATCTGACCGAACACGTTTGGGTAATTGATGTGCACATGTAGTACAAATTTGCATGGGTCCCGAGTAAATCAGTTGTGAAAAGGTCTATTTCTTTGTTAACCCAACTCCTGCTACATTGGGCACCTATTATGATCATTTAAAACATAACTACATCTGACCGAATACGTTTGGGTAATTTATGAGCACATGTAATACAAATCTGCATGGGTCCCGAGCGAATCGGTTGTGAAAAGTTTTATTTCTTTGTTAACCCAACTCCTGCTACATTTTGCACCTATTATGATCATATAAATCAAAACTACATCTGACCGAATACGTTTGGGTAATTGATGTGTACGTGTAGCATAAATCTGCATGGGTCCCGAGTAAATCAGTTGTGAAAAGGTCTATTTCTTTGTTAACCCAACTCCTGCTACATTGGGCACCTATTATGGTCATTTAAACCAAAACTACATCTGACCGAATACGTTTGGGTAATTGATGTGCACATGTAATACAAATCTGCATGGGTCCCGAGCGAATCGGTTGTGAAAAGTTTTATTTCTTTGTTAACCCAACTCCTGCTACATTTTGCACCTATTATGATCATATAAATCAAAACTACATCTGACCGAATACGTTTGGGTAATTGATGTGTACGTGTAGCATAAATCTGCATGGGTCCCGAGTAAATCAGTTGTGAAAAGGTCTATTTCTTTGTTAACCCAACTCCTGCTACATTGGGCACCTATTATGGTCATTTAAACCAAAACTACATCTGACCGAATACGTTTGGGTAATTGATGTGCACATGTAGTACAAATCTGCATGGGTCCCGAGTAAATCAGTTGTGAAAAGGTCTATTTCTTTGTTAACCCAACTCCTGCTACATTGGGCACCTATTATGATCATTTAAAACAAAACTACATCTGACCGAATACGTTTGGGTAATTTATGAGCACATGTAGTACAAATCTGCATGGGTCCCGAGCGAATCGGTTGTGAAATGTTCTATTTCTTTGTTAACTTAACTCCTGCTACATTTTGCACCTATTATGATCATATAAATCAAAACTACATCTGACCGAATACGTTTGTGTAATTTATGTGTACATGTAGCACAAATCTGCATGGGTCCCGAGCGAATCGGTTGTGAAAAGTTCTATTTCTTTGTTAATCCAACTCCTGCTACATTTTGCACCTATTATGATCAAATAAATCAAAACTACATCTGACTGAACACGTTTGGGTAATTGATGTGAACGTGTAGCACAAATCTGCATGGGTCCCGATTAAATCAGGTATGAAATGGTCTATTTCTTTGTTAACACAACTCCTGCTACATTGGACACCTATTATTATCATATAAAACAATACTACATCTGACCGAACACGTTTGGGTAATTGATATGCATGTGTAGTACAAATCTGCATGGGTCCCGCATAAATCAGTTATGAAAAGGTCTATTTCTTTGTTAACCTAACTCCTGCTACATTGGGCACCTATTATGATCATTTAAAACAAAACTACATCTGACCGTATACGTTTGGGTAATTTATGAGCACATGTAGTACAAATCTGCATGGGTCCCGAGCGAATCGGTTGTGAAAAGTTCTATTTCTTTGTTAACCCAACTCCTGCTACATTTTGCACCTATTATGATCATATAAATCAAAACTACATCTGACCGAATACGTTTGGGTAATTGATGTGTACGTGTAGCATAAATCTGCATGGGTCCCGAGTAAATCAGTTGTGAAAAGGTCTATTTCTTTTTTAACCCAACTCCTGCTACGTTGGGCACCTATTATGTTCATTTAAAACAAAACTACATCTGACCGAACACGTTTGGGTAATTGATGTGAACGTGTAGCACAAATCTGCATGGGTCCCGATTAAATCAGGTATGAAATGGCCTATTTCTTTGTTAACACAACTCCTGCTACATTGGACAGCTATTATTATCATATAAAACAATACTACATCTGACCGAACACGTTTGGGTAATTGATGTGCACATGTAGTACAAATCTGCATGGGTCCCGCATAAATCAGTTATGAAAAGGTCTATTTCTTTGTTAACCTAACTCCTGCTACATTGGGCACCTATTATGATCATTTAAAACAAAACTACATCTGACCGAATACGTTTGGGTAATTTATGAGCACATGTAGTACAAATCTGCATGGGTCCCGAGCGAATCGGTTGTGAAAAGTTCTATTTCTTTGTTAACCCAGCTCCTGCTCCATTTTGCACCTATTATGATCATATAAATCAAAACTACAGCTGACCAAACACGTTTGGGTAATTGATGTGCACGTGTAGCACAAATCTGCATGGGTCCCGAGTAAATCAGTTGTGAAAAGGTCTATTTCTTTGTTAACCCAACTCCTGCTAAGTTGGACACCTATTATGATCATTTAAAACAAAACTACATCTGACCGAACACGTTTGGGTAATTGATGTGAACGTGTAGCACAAATCTGCATGGGTCCCGATTAAATCAGGTATGAAATGGCCTATTTCTTTGTTAACACAACTCCTGCTACATTGGACAGCTATTATTATCATATAAAACAATACTACATCTGACCGAACACGTTTGGGTAATTGATGTGCACATGTAGTACAAATCTGCATGGGTCCCGCATAAATCAGTTATGAAAAGGTCTATTTCTTTGTTAACCTAACTCCTGCTATATTGGGCACCTATTATGATCATTTAAAACAAAACTACATCTGACCGAATACGTTTGGGTAATTTATGAGCACATGTAGTACAAATCTGCATGGGTCCCGAGCGAATCGGTTGTGAAAAGTTCTATTTCTTTGTTAACCCAACTCCTGCTACATTTTGCACCTATTATGATCATATAAATCAAAACTACATCTGACCGAATACGTTTGGGTAATTGATGTGTACGTGTAGCATAAATCTGCATGGGTCCCGAGTAAATCAGTTGTGAAAAGGTCTATTTCTTTTTTAACCCAACTCCTGCTAAGTTGGACACCTATTATGATCATTTAAAACAAAACTACATCTGACCGAACACGTTTGGGTAATTGATGTGAACGTGTAGCACAAATCTGCATGGGTCCCGATTAAATCAGGTATGAAATGGCCTATTTCTTTGTTAACACAACTCCTGCTACATTGGACAGCTATTATTATCATATAAAACAATACTACATCTGACCGAACACGTTTGGGTAATTGATGTGCACATGTAGTACAAATCTGCATGGGTCCCGCATAAATCAGTTATGAAAAGGTCTATTTCTTTGTTAACCTAACTCCTGCTACATTGGGCACCTATTATGATCATTTAAAACAAAACTACATCTGACCGAATACGTTTGGGTAATTTATGAGCACATGTAGTACAAATCTGCATGGGTCCCGAGCGAATCGGTTGTGAAAAGTTCTATTTCTTTGTTAACCCAACTCCTGCTCCATTTTGCACCTATTATGATCATATAAATCAAAACTACAGCTGACCAAACACGTTTGGGTAATTGATGTGCACGTGTAGCACAAATCTGCATGGGTCCCGAGTAAATCAGTTGTGAAAAGGTCTATTTCTTTGTTAACCCAACTCCTGCTACATTGGGCACCTATTATGATCATTTAAAACAAAACTACATCTGACCCAACACGTTTGGGTAATTGATGTGCACATGTAGTACAAATCTGCATGGGTCCCGAGTAAATCAGTTGTGAAAAGGTCTATTTCTTTGTTAACCCAACTCCTGCTACATTGGGCACCTATTAAGATCATTTAAAACAAAACTACATCTGACCGAATACGTTTGGGTAATTTATGAGCACATGTAGTACAAATCTGCATGGGTCCCGAACGAATCGGTTGTGAAAAGTTCTATTTCTTTGTTAACCCAACTCCTGCTACATTTTGCACCTATTATGATCATATAAATCAAAACTACATCTGACCGAATACGTTTGGGTAATTGATGTGTACGTGTAGCATAAATCTGCATGGGTCCCGATTAAATCAGTTGTGAAAAGGTCTATTTCTTTTTTAACCCAACTCCTGCTACGTTGGGCACCTATTATGGTCATTTAAAACAAAACTACATCTGACCGAATACGTTTGGGTAATTTATGAGCACATGTAGTACAAATCTGCATGGGTCCCGAGAGAATCGGTTGTGAAAAGTTCTATTTCTTTGTTAACCCAACTCCTGCTACATTTTGCACCTATTATGATCATATAAATCAAAACTACATCTGACCGAATACGTTTGGGTAATTGATGTGTACGTGTAGCATAAATCTGCATGGGTCCCGAGTAAATCAGTTGTGAAAAGGTCTATTTCTTTTTTAACCCAACTCCTGCTACATTGGGCACCTATTATGATCATTTAAAACAAAACTACATCTGACCGAACACGTTTGGGTAATTGATGTGCACATGTAGTACAAATCTGCATGGGTCCCGCATGAATCAGTTGTGAAAAGGTCTATTTCTTTGTTAACCCAACTCCTGTAACATTGGGCACCAATTATGGTCATTTAAAACAAAACTACATCTGACCGAATACGTTTGGGTAATTGATGTGCACATGTAGTACAAATCTGCATGGGTCCCTCATAAATCAGTTATGAAAAGACCTATTTCTTTGTTAACCCAACTCCTGCTACATTGGGCACCTATTATGATCATTTAAAACATAACTACAATCTGACCGAACACGTTTGGGTAATTGATGTGCACATGTAGTACAAATTTGCATGGGTCCCGAGTAAATCAGTTGTGAAAAGGTCTATTTCTTTGTTAACCCAACTCCTGCTACACTGGGCACCTATTATGATCATTTAAAACATAACTACATCTGACCGAATACGTTTGGGTAATTTATGAGCACATGTAATACAAATCTGCATGGGTCCCGAGCGAATCGGTTGTGAAAAGTTTTATTTCTTTGTTAACCCAACTCCTGCTACATTTTGCACCTATTATGATCATATAAATCAAAACTACATCTGACCGAATACGTTTGGGTAATTGATGTGTACGTGTAGCATAAATCTGCATGGGTCCCGAGTAAATCAGTTGTGAAAAGGTCTATTTCTTTGTTAACCCAACTCCTGCTACATTGGGCACCTATTATGGTCATTTAAACCAAAACTACATCTGACCGAATACGTTTGGGTAATTGATGTGCACATGTAATACAAATCTGCATGGGTCCCGAGCGAATCGGTTGTGAAAAGTTTTATTTCTTTGTTAACCCAACTCCTGCTACATTTTGCACCTATTATGATCATATAAATCAAAACTACATCTGACCGAATACGTTTGGGTAATTGATGTGTACGTGTAGCATAAATCTGCATGGGTCCCGAGTAAATCAGTTGTGAAAAGGTCTATTTCTTTGTTAACCCAACTCCTGCTACATTGGGCACCTATTATGGTCATTTAAACCAAAACTACATCTGACCGAATACGTTTGGGTAATTGATGTGCACATGTAGTACAAATCTGCATGGGTCCCGAGTAAATCAGTTGTGAAAAGGTCTATTTCTTTGTTAACCCAACTCCTGCTACATTGGGCACCTATTATGATCATTTAAAACAAAACTACATCTGACCGAATACGTTTGGGTAATTTATGAGCACATGTAGTACAAATCTGCATGGGTCCCGAGCGAATCGGTTGTGAAATGTTCTATTTCTTTGTTAACTTAACTCCTGCTACATTTTGCACCTATTATGATCATATAAATCAAAACTACATCTGACCGAATACGTTTGTGTAATTTATGTGTACATGTAGCACAAATCTGCATGGGTCCCGAGCGAATCGGTTGTGAAAAGTTCTATTTCTTTGTTAATCCAACTCCTGCTACATTTTGCACCTATTATGATCAAATAAATCAAAACTACATCTGACTGAACACGTTTGGGTAATTGATGTGAACGTGTAGCACAAATCTGCATGGGTCCCGATTAAATCAGGTATGAAATGGTCTATTTCTTTGTTAACACAACTCCTGCTACATTGGACACCTATTATTATCATATAAAACAATACTACATCTGACCGAACACGTTTGGGTAATTGATATGCATGTGTAGTACAAATCTGCATGGGTCCCGCATAAATCAGTTATGAAAAGGTCTATTTCTTTGTTAACCTAACTCCTGCTACATTGGGCACCTATTATGATCATTTAAAACAAAACTACATCTGACCGTATACGTTTGGGTAATTTATGAGCACATGTAGTACAAATCTGCATGGGTCCCGAGCGAATCGGTTGTGAAAAGTTCTATTTCTTTGTTAACCCAACTCCTGCTACATTTTGCACCTATTATGATCATATAAATCAAAACTACATCTGACCGAATACGTTTGGGTAATTGATGTGTACGTGTAGCATAAATCTGCATGGGTCCCGAGTAAATCAGTTGTGAAAAGGTCTATTTCTTTTTTAACCCAACTCCTGCTACGTTGGGCACCTATTATGTTCATTTAAAACAAAACTACATCTGACCGAACACGTTTGGGTAATTGATGTGAACGTGTAGCACAAATCTGCATGGGTCCCGATTAAATCAGGTATGAAATGGCCTATTTCTTTGTTAACACAACTCCTGCTACATTGGACAGCTATTATTATCATATAAAACAATACTACATCTGACCGAACACGTTTGGGTAATTGATGTGCACATGTAGTACAAATCTGCATGGGTCCCGCATAAATCAGTTATGAAAAGGTCTATTTCTTTGTTAACCTAACTCCTGCTACATTGGGCACCTATTATGATCATTTAAAACAAAACTACATCTGACCGAATACGTTTGGGTAATTTATGAGCACATGTAGTACAAATCTGCATGGGTCCCGAGCGAATCGGTTGTGAAAAGTTCTATTTCTTTGTTAACCCAGCTCCTGCTCCATTTTGCACCTATTATGATCATATAAATCAAAACTACAGCTGACCAAACACGTTTGGGTAATTGATGTGCACGTGTAGCACAAATCTGCATGGGTCCCGAGTAAATCAGTTGTGAAAAGGTCTATTTCTTTGTTAACCCAACTCCTGCTAAGTTGGACACCTATTATGATCATTTAAAACAAAACTACATCTGACCGAACACGTTTGGGTAATTGATGTGAACGTGTAGCACAAATCTGCATGGGTCCCGATTAAATCAGGTATGAAATGGCCTATTTCTTTGTTAACACAACTCCTGCTACATTGGACAGCTATTATTATCATATAAAACAATACTACATCTGACCGAACACGTTTGGGTAATTGATGTGCACATGTAGTACAAATCTGCATGGGTCCCGCATAAATCAGTTATGAAAAGGTCTATTTCTTTGTTAACCTAACTCCTGCTACATTGGGCACCTATTATGATCATTTAAAACAAAACTACATCTGACCGAATACGTTTGGGTAATTTATGAGCACATGTAGTACAAATCTGCATGGGTCCCGAGCGAATCGGTTGTGAAAAGTTCTATTTCTTTGTTAACCCAACTCCTGCTACATTTTGCACCTATTATGATCATATAAATCAAAACTACATCTGACCGAATACGTTTGGGTAATTGATGTGTACGTGTAGCATAAATCTGCATGGGTCCCGAGTAAATCAGTTGTGAAAAGGTCTATTTCTTTTTTAACCCAACTCCTGCTAAGTTGGACACCTATTATGATCATTTAAAACAAAACTACATCTGACCGAACACGTTTGGGTAATTGATGTGAACGTGTAGCACAAATCTGCATGGGTCCCGATTAAATCAGGTATGAAATGGCCTATTTCTTTGTTAACACAACTCCTGCTACATTGGACAGCTATTATTATCATATAAAACAATACTACATCTGACCGAACACGTTTGGGTAATTGATGTGCACATGTAGTACAAATCTGCATGGGTCCCGCATAAATCAGTTATGAAAAGGTCTATTTCTTTGTTAACCTAACTCCTGCTACATTGGGCACCTATTATGATCATTTAAAACAAAACTACATCTGACCGAATACGTTTGGGTAATTTATGAGCACATGTAGTACAAATCTGCATGGGTCCCGAGCGAATCGGTTGTGAAAAGTTCTATTTCTTTGTTAACCCAACTCCTGCTCCATTTTGCACCTATTATGATCATATAAATCAAAACTACAGCTGACCAAACACGTTTGGGTAATTGATGTGCACGTGTAGCACAAATCTGCATGGGTCCCGAGTAAATCAGTTGTGAAAAGGTCTATTTCTTTGTTAACCCAACTCCTGCTACATTGGGCACCTATTATGATCATTTAAAACAAAACTACATCTGACCCAACACGTTTGGGTAATTGATGTGCACATGTAGTACAAATCTGCATGGGTCCCGAGTAAATCAGTTGTGAAAAGGTCTATTTCTTTGTTAACCCAACTCCTGCTACATTGGGCACCTATTAAGATCATTTAAAACAAAACTACATCTGACCGAATACGTTTGGGTAATTTATGAGCACATGTAGTACAAATCTGCATGGGTCCCGAACGAATCGGTTGTGAAAAGTTCTATTTCTTTGTTAACCCAACTCCTGCTACATTTTGCACCTATTATGATCATATAAATCAAAACTACATCTGACCGAATACGTTTGGGTAATTGATGTGTACGTGTAGCATAAATCTGCATGGGTCCCGATTAAATCAGTTGTGAAAAGGTCTATTTCTTTTTTAACCCAACTCCTGCTACGTTGGGCACCTATTATGGTCATTTAAAACAAAACTACATCTGACCGAATACGTTTGGGTAATTTATGAGCACATGTAGTACAAATCTGCATGGGTCCCGAGAGAATCGGTTGTGAAAAGTTCTATTTCTTTGTTAACCCAACTCCTGCTACATTTTGCACCTATTATGATCATATAAATCAAAACTACATCTGACCGAATACGTTTGGGTAATTGATGTGTACGTGTAGCATAAATCTGCATGGGTCCCGAGTAAATCAGTTGTGAAAAGGTCTATTTCTTTTTTAACCCAACTCCTGCTACATTGGGCACCTATTATGATCATTTAAAACAAAACTACATCTGACCGAACACGTTTGGGTAATTGATGTGCACATGTAGTACAAATCTGCATGGGTCCCGCATGAATCAGTTGTGAAAAGGTCTATTTCTTTGTTAACCCAACTCCTGTAACATTGGGCACCAATTATGGTCATTTAAAACAAAACTACATCTGACCGAATACGTTTGGGTAATTGATGTGCACATGTAGTACAAATCTGCATGGGTCCCTCATAAATCAGTTATGAAAAGACCTATTTCTTTGTTAACCCAACTCCTGCTACATTGGGCACCTATTATGATCATTTAAAACATAACTACAATCTGACCGAACACGTTTGGGTAATTGATGTGCACATGTAGTACAAATTTGCATGGGTCCCGAGTAAATCAGTTGTGAAAAGGTCTATTTCTTTGTTAACCCAACTCCTGCTACATTGGGCACCTATTATGATCATTTAAAACATAACTACATCTGACCGAATACGTTTGGGTAATTTATGAGCACATGTAATACAAATCTGCATGGGTCCCGAGCGAATCGGTTGTGAAAAGTTTTATTTCTTTGTTAACCCAACTCCTGCTACATTTTGCACCTATTATGATCATATAAATCAAAACTACATCTGACCGAATACGTTTGGGTAATTGATGTGTACGTGTAGCATAAATCTGCATGGGTCCCGAGTAAATCAGTTGTGAAAAGGTCTATTTCTTTGTTAACCCAACTCCTGCTACATTGGGCACCTATTATGGTCATTTAAACCAAAACTACATCTGACCGAATACGTTTGGGTAATTGATGTGCACATGTAGTACAAATCTGCATGGGTCCCGAGTAAATCAGTTGTGAAAAGGTCTATTTCTTTGTTAACCCAACTCCTGCTACATTGGGCACCTATTATGATCATTTAAAACAAAACTACATCTGACCGAATACGTTTGGGTAATTTATGAGCACATGTAGTACAAATCTGCATGGGTCCCGAGCGAATCGGTTGTGAAAAGTTCTATTTCTTTGTTAACCCAACTCCTGCTACATTTTGCACCTATTATGATCATATAAATCAAAACTACATCTGACCGAATACGTTTGGGTAATTTATGTGTACGTGTAGCATAAATCTGCATGGGTACCGAGTAAATCAGTTGTGAAAAGGTCTATTTCTTTTTTAACCCAACTCCTGCTACATTTTGCACCTATTATGATCATATAAATCAAAACTACATCTGACCGAATACGTTTGTGTAATTTATGTGTACATGTAGTACAAATCTGCATGGGTCCCGAGCGAATCGGTTGTGAAATGTTCTATTTCTTTGTTAACTTAACTCCTGCTACATTTTGCACCTATTATGATCATATAAATCAAAACTACATCTGACCGAATACGTTTGTGTAATTTATGTGTACATGTAGCACAAATCTGCATGGGTCCCGAGCGAATCGGTTGTGAAAAGTTCTATTTCTTTGTTAATCCAACTCCTGCTACATTTTGCACCTATTATGATCAAATAAATCAAAACTACATCTGACTGTACACGTTTGGGTAATTGATGTGAACGTGTAGCACAAATCTGCATGGGTCCCGATTAAATCAGGTATGAAATGGTCTATTTCTTTGTTAACACAACTCCTGCTACATTGGACACCTATTATTATCATATAAAACAATACTACATCTGACCGAACACGTTTGGGTAATTGATATGCATGTGTAGTACAAATCTGCATGGGTCCCGCATAAATCAGTTATGAAAAGGTCTATTTCTTTGTTAACCTAACTCCTGCTACATTTTGCACCTATTATGATCATATAAATCAAAACTACATCTGACCGAATACGTTTGTGTAATTTATGTGTACATGTAGTACAAATCTGCATGGGTCCCGAGCGAATCGGTTGTGAAAAGTTCTATTTCTTTGTTAACCCAACTCCTGCTACATTTTGCACCTATTATGATCATTTAAAACAAAACTACATCTGACCGAATACGTTTGGGTAATTTATGAGCACATGTAGTACAAATCTGCATGGGTCCCGATTAAATCAGGTATGAAATGGTCTATTTCTTTGTTAACACAACTCCTGCTACATTGGACACCTATTATTATCATATAAAACAATACTACATCTGACCGAACACGTTTGGGTAATTGATGTGCACATGTAGTACAAATCTGCATTTGTCCCGCATAAATCAGTTATGAAAAGGTCTATTTCTTTGTTAACCTAACTCCTGCTACATTGGGCACCTATTATGATCATTTAAAACAAAACTACATCTGACCGTATACGTTTGGGTAATTTATGAGCACATGTAGTACAAATCTGCATGGGTCCCGAGCGAATCGGTTGTGAAAAGTTCTATTTCTTTGTTAACCCAACTCCTGCTACATTTTGCACCTATTATGATCATATAAATCAAAACTACATCTGACCGAATACGTTTGGGTAATTGATGTGTACGTGTAGCATAAATCTGCATGGGTCCCGAGTAAATCAGTTGTGAAAAGGTCTATTTCTTTTTTAACCCAACTCCTGCTACGTTGGGCACCTATTATGTTCATTTAAAACAAAACTACATCTGACCGAATATGTTTGGGTAATTGATGTGCACATGTAATACAAATCTGTATGGGTCCCGCATAAATCAGTTATGAAAAGGTCTATTTCTTTGTTAACCTAACTCCTGCTACATTGGGCACCTATTATGATCATTTAAAACAAAACTACATCTGACCGAATACGTTTGGGTAATTTATGAGCACATGTAGTACAAATCTGCATGGGTCCCGAGCGAATCGGTTGTGAAAAGTTCTATTTCTTTGTTAACCCAACTCCTGCTACATTTTGCACCTATTATGATCATATAAATCAAAACTACATCTGACCGAATACGTTTGGGTAATTGATGTGCACATGTAGTACAAATCTGCATGGGTCCCGCATGAATCAGTTGTGAAAAGGTCTATTTCTTTGTTAACCCAACTCCTGCTACATTGGGCACCCATTATGATTATTTAAAACAAAACTACATCTGACCGAACACGTTTGGATAATTGATGTGTACGTGTAGCATAAATCTGCATGGGTCCCGAGTAAATCAGTTGTGAAAAGGTCTATTTCTCTGTTAGCCCAAGTCCTGCTACATTGGGCACCTATTATGGTTATTTAAAACAAAACTACATCTGACCGAATACGTTTGGGTAATTGATGTGCACATGTAGTACAAATCTGCATGGGTCCCGCATAAATCAGTTATGAAAAGATCTAATTCGTTGTTAACCCAACTCCTGCTACATTGGGCACCTATTACGATAATTTAAAACAAAACTACATCTGACCGAATATGTTTGGGTAATTGATGTGCACATGTAGTACAAATCTGCATGGGTCCCGAGCGAATCGGTTGTGAAAAGTTCTATTTCTTTGTTAACCCAACTCCTGCTACATTTTGCACCTATTATGATCATATAAATCAAAACTACATCTGACCGAATACGTTTGGGTAATTGATGTCTACGTGTAGCATAAATCTGCATGGGTCCCGAGTAAATCAGTTGTGAAAAGGTCTATTTCTTTTTTAACCCAACTCCTGCTACGTTGGGCACCTATTATGATCATTTAAAACAAAACTACATCTGACCGAATACGTTTGGGTAATTGATGTGCACATGTAGTACAAATCTGCATGGGTCCCTCATAAATCAGTTATGAAAAGACCTATTTCTTTGTTAACCCAACTCCTGCTACATTGGGCACATATTATGATCATTTAAAACAAAACTACATCTGACCGAACACGTTTGGGTAATTGATGTGTACGTGTAGCATAAATCTGCATGGGTCCCGAGTAAATCAGTTGTGAAAAGGTATATTTTTTTTTTTAACCCAACTCCTGCTAAGTTGGACACCTATTATGATCATTTAAAACAAAACTACATCTGACCGAACACGTTTGGGTAATTGATGTGAACGTGTAGCACAAATCTGCATGGGTCCCGATTAAATCAGGTATGAAATGGCCTATTTCTTTGTTAACACAACTCCTGCTACATTGGACAGCTATTATTATCATATAAAACAATACTACATCTGACCGAACACGTTTGGGTAATTGATGTGCACATGTAGTACAAATCTGCATGGGTCCCGCATAAATCAGTTATGAAAAGGTCTATTTCTTTGTTAACCTAACTCCTGCTACATTGGGCACCTATTATGATCATTTAAAACAAAACTACATCTGACCGAATACGTTTGGGTAATTTATGAGCACATGTAGTACAAATCTGCATGGGTCCCGAGCGAATCGGTTGTGAAAAGTTCTATTTCTTTGTTAACCCAACTCCTGCTCCATTTTGCACCTATTATGATCATATAAATCAAAACTACATCTGACCAAACACGTTTGGGTAATTGATGTGCACGTGTAGCACAAATCTGCATGGGTCCCGAGTAAATCAGTTGTGAAAAGGTCTATTTCTTTGTTAACCCAACTCCTGCTACATTGGGCACCTATTATGATCATTTAAAACAAAACTACATCTGACCCAACACGTTTGGGTAATTGATGTGCACATGTAGTACAAATCTGCATGGGTCCCGAGTAAATCAGTTGTGAAAAGGTCTATTTCTTTGTTAACCCAACTCCTTCTACATTGGGCACCTATTAAGATCATTTAAAACAAAACTACATCTGACCGAATACGTTTGGGTAATTTATGAGCACATGTAGTACAAATCTGCATGGGTCCCGAACGAATCGGTTGTGAAAAGTTCTATTTCTTTGTTAACCCAACTCCTGCTACATTTTGCACCTATTATGATCATATAAATCAAAACTACATCTGACCGAATACGTTTGGGTAATTGATGTCTACGTGTAGCATAAATCTGCATGGGTCCCGAGTAAATCAGTTGTGAAAAGGTCTATTTCTTTTTTAACCCAACTCCTGCTACGTTGGGCACCTATTATGATCATTTAAAACAAAACTACATCTGACCGAATACGTTTGGGTAATTGATGTGCACATGTAGTACAAATCTGCATGGGTCCCTCATAAATCAGTTATGAAAAGACCTATTTCTTTGTTAACCCAACTCCTGCTACATTGGGCACATATTATGATCATTTAAAACAAAACTACATCTGACCGAACACGTTTGGGTAATTGATGTGAACGTGTAGCACAAATCTGCATGGGTCCCGATTAAATCAGGTATGAAATGGTCTATTTCTTTGTTAACACAACTCCTGCTACATTGGACACCTATTATTATCATATAAAACAATACTGCATCTGACCGAACACGTTTGGGTAATTGATGTGCACATGTAGTACAATTCTGCATGGGTCCCGCATAAATCAGTTATGAAAAGGTCTATTTCTTTGTTAACCTAACTCCTGCTCAATTGGGCACCTATTATGGTCATTTAAAACAAAACTACATCTGACCGAATACGTTTGGGTAATTTATGAGCACATGTAGTACAAATCTGCATGGGTCCCGAGAGAATCGGTTGTGAAAAGTTCTATTTCTTTGTTAACCCAACTCCTGCTACATTTTGCACCTATTATGATCATATAAATCGAAACTACATCTGACCGAATACGTTTGGGTAATTGATGTGTACGTGTAGCATAAATCTGCATGGGTCCCGAGTAAATCAGTTGTGAAAAGGTCTATTTCTTTTTTAACCCAACTCCTGCTACATTGGGCACCTATTATGATCATTTAAAACAAAACTACATCTGACCGAACACGTTTGGGTAATTGATGTGCACATGTAGTACAAATCTGCATGGGTCCCGCATGAATCAGTTGTGAAAAGGTCTATTTCTTTGTTAACCCAACTCCTGTAACATTGGGCACCAATTATGGTCATTTAAAACAAAACTACATCTGACCGAATACGTTTGGGTAATTGATGTGCACATGTAGTACAAATCTGCATGGGTCCCTCATAAATCAGTTATGAAAAGACCTATTTCTTTGTTAACCCAACTCCTGCTACATTGGGCACCTATTATGATCATTTAAAACATAACTACATCTGACCGAACACGTTTGGGTAATTGATGTGCACATGTAGTACAAATTTGCATGGGTCCCGAGTAAATCAGTTGTGAAAAGGTCTATTTCTTTGTTAACCCAACTCCTGCTACATTGGGCACCTATTATGATCATTTAAAACAAAACTACATCTGACCGAATACGTTTGGGTAATTTATGAGCACATGTAGTACAAATCTGCATGGGTCCCGAGCGAATCGGTTGTGAAAAGTTTTATTTCTTTGTTAACCCAACTCCTGCTACATTTTGCACCTATTATGATCATATAAATCAAAACTACATCTGACCGAATACGTTTGGGTAATTGATGTGTACGTGTAGCATAAATCTGCATGGGTCCCGAGTAAATCAGTTGTGAAAAGGTCTATTTCTTTGTTAACCCAACTCCTGCTACATTGGGCACCTATTATGGTCATTTAAACCAAAACTACATCTGACCGAATACGTTTGGGTAATTGATGTGCACATGTAGTACAAATCTGCATGGGTCCCGAGTAAATCAGTTGTGAAAAGGTCTATTTCTTTGTTAACCCAACTCCTGCTACATTGGGCACCTATTATGATCATTTAAAACAAAACTACATCTGACCGAATACGTTTGGGTAATTTATGAGCACATGTAGTACAAATCTGCATGGGTCCCGAGCGAATCGGTTGTGAATAGTTCTATTTCTTTGTTAACCCAACTCATGCTACATTTTGCACCTATTATGATCATATAAATCAAAACTACATCTGACCGAATACGTTTGGGTAATTGGTGTGTACGTGTATCATAAATCTGCATGGGTCCCGAGTAAATCAGTTGTGAAAAGGTCTATTTCTTTTTTAACCCAACTCCTGCTACGTTGGGCACCTATTATGATAATTTAAAACAAAACTACATCTGACCGAATACGTTTGGGTAATTGATGTGCACATGTAGTACAAATCTGCATGGGTCCCGCATGAATCAGTTGTGAAAAGGTCTATTTCTTTGTTAATCCAACTCCTGCTACATTGGGCACCTATTATGATCATTTAAAACAAAACTACATCTGACCGAACACGTTTGGGTAATTGTTGTGCACATGCAGTACAAATCTGCATGGGTCCCGAGTTAATCAGTTGTGAAAAGGTCTATTTCCTTGTTAACTCAACTCCTGCTACATTGGGCACCTATTATGATCATTTAAAACAAAACTACATCTGACCGAACACGTTTGGGTAATTGATGTGCACGTGTAGCACAAATCTGCATGGGTCCCGAGTAAATCAGTTGTGAAAAGGTCTATTTCTTTGTTAACCCAACTCCTGCTACGTTGGGCACCTATTATGATCATTTAAAACAAAACTACATCTGACCCAACACGTTTGGGTAATTGATGTGCACATGTACTACAAATCTGCATGGGTCCCGAGTAAATCAGTTGTGAAAAGGTCTATTTCTTTGTTAACCCAACTCCTGCTACATTGGGCACCTATTAAGATCATTTAAAACAAAACTACATCTGACCGAATACGTTTGGGTAATTGATGTGTACGTGTAGCATAAATCTGCATGGGTCCCGAGTAAATCAGTTGTGAAAAGGTCTATTTCTCTGTTAGCCCAAGTCCTGCTACATTGGGCACCTATTATGGTTATTTAAAACAAAACTACATCTGACCGAATACGTTTGGGTAATTGATGTGCACATGTAGTACAAATCTGCATGGGTCCCGCATAAATCAGTTATGAAAAGATCTAATTCGTTGTTAACCCAACTCCTGCTACATTGGGCACCTATTACGATAATTTAAAACAAAACTACATCTGACCGAATATGTTTGGGTAAT
Organism: Leptura quadrifasciata; assembly: GCA_963675555.1. Lineage (NCBI taxonomy): Eukaryota > Metazoa > Arthropoda > Insecta > Coleoptera > Cerambycidae > Leptura > Leptura quadrifasciata. The sequence continues at coordinate 78,513,987 of OY776674.1, read as the reverse complement.
TGATGTGCACATGTAGTACAAATCTGCATGGGTCCCTCATAAATCAGTTATGAAAAGACCTATTTCTTTGTTAACCCAACTCCTGATACATTGGGCACATATTATGATCATTTAAAACAAAACTACATCTGACCGAACACGTTTGGGTAATTGATGTGCACATGTAGTACAAATCTGCATGGGTCCCTCATAAATCAGTTATGAAAAGACCTATTTCTTTGTTAACCCAACTCCTGCTACATTGGGCACCTATTATGGTCATTTAAAACAAAACTACATCTGACCGAATACGTTTGGGTAATTTATGAGCACATGTAGTACAAATCTGCATGGGTCCCGAGCGAATCGGTTGTGAAAAGTTCTATTTCTTTGTTAACCCAACTCCTGCTACATTTTGCACCTATTATGATCAAATAAATCAAAACTATATCTGACCGAATACGTTTGGGTAATTGATGTGTACGTGTAGCATAAATCTGCATGGGTCCCGAGTAAATCAGTTGTGAAAAGGTCTATTTCTTTTTTAACCCAACTCCTGCTACGTTGGGCACCTATTATGATCATTTAAAACAAAACTACATCTGACCGAATACGTTTGGGTAATTGATGTGCGCATGTAGTACAAATCTGCATGGGTCCCGAGCGAATCGATTGTGAAAAGTTCTATTTCTTTGTTAACCCAACTCCTGCTATATTTTGCACCTATTATGATCATATAAATCAAAACTACATCTGACCGAATACGTTTGGGTAATTGATGTGTACGTGTAGCATAAATCTGCATGGGTCCCCGAGTAAATCAGTTGTGAAAAGGTCTATTTCTTTTTTATCCCAACTCCTGCTACGTTGGGCACCTATTATGATCATTTAAAACAAAACTACATCTGACCGAATACGTTTGGGTAATTGATGTGCACATGTAGTACAAATCTGCATGGGTCCCTCATAAATCAGTTATGAAAAGACCTATTTCTTTGTTAACCCAACTCCTGCTACATTTTGCACCTATTATGATCATATAAATCAAAACTACATCTGACCGAATACGTTTGGGTTATTGATGTGTACGTGTAGCATAAATCTGCATGGGTCCCCGAGTAAATCAGTTGTGAAAGGGTCTATTTCTTTTTTATCCCAACTCCTGCTACGTTGGGCACCTATTATGATCATTTAAAACAAAACTACATCTGACCGAATACGTTTGGGTAATTGATGTGCGCATGTAGTACAAATCTGCATGGGTCCCGAGCGAATCGATTGTGAAAAGTTCTATTTCTTTGTTAACCCAACTTCTGCTACATTTTGCACCTATTATGATCATATAAATCAAAACTACATCTGACCGAATACGTTTGGGTAATTGATGTGTACGTGTAGCATAAATCTGCATGGGTCCCCGAGTAAATCAGTTGTGAAAAGGTCTATTTCTTTTTTATCCCAACTCCTGCTACGTTGGGCACCTATTATGATCATTTAAAACAAAACTACATCTGACCGAACACGTTTGGGTAATTGATGTGAACGTGTAGCACAAATCTGCATGGGTCCCGATTAAATCAGGTATGAAATGGTCTATTTCTTTGTTAACACAACTCCTGCTACATTGGACACATATTATTATCATATAAAACAATACTACATCTGACCGAACACGTTTGGGTAATTGATGTGCACATGTAGTACAAATCTGCATGGGTCCCGCATAAATCAGTTATGAAAAGGTCTATTTCTTTGTTAACCTAACTCCTGCTACATTGGGCACCTATTATGATCATTTAAAACAAAACTACATCTGACCGAATACGTTTGGGTAATTTATGAGCACATGTAGTACAAATCTGCATGGTCCCGAGCGAATCGGTTGTGAAAAGTTCTATTTCTTTGTTAACCCAACTCCTGCTGCATTTTGCACCTATTATGATCATATAAATCAAAACTACATCTGACCGAATACGTTTGGGTAATTGATGTGTACGTGTAGCATAAATCTGCATGGGTCCCGAGTAAATCAGTTGTGAAAAGGTCTATTTCTTTTTTAACCCAACTCCTGCTACGTTGGGCACCTATTATGATCATTTAAAACAAAACTACATCTGACCGAATACGTTTGGGAAATTGATGTGCACATGTAGTACAAATCTGCATGGGTCCCGCATGAATCAGTTGTGAAAAGGTCTATTTCTTTTTTAACCCAACTCCTGCTACATTTTGCACCTATTATGGTCATTTAAAACAAAACTACATCTGACCGAACACGCTTGGGTAATTGATGTGCACATGTAGTACAAATCTGCATGGGTCCCGAGTAAATCATTTGTGAAAAGGTCTATTTCTTTGTTAACCCAACTCCTGCTACATTGGGCACCTATTATGATCATTTAAAACAAAACTACATCTGACCGAACACGTTTGGGTAATTGATGTGCACATGTAGTACAAATCTGCATGGGTCCCGAGTAAATCAGTTGTGAAAAGTTCTATTTCTTTGTTAACCCAACTCCTGCTACATTGGGCACCTATTATGATCATTTAAAACAAAACTTCATCTGACCGAACACGTTTGGGTAATTGATGTGCACATGCAGTACAAATCTGCATGGGTCCCGAGTAAATCATTTGTGAAAAGGTCTATTTCTTTGTTAACCCAACTCCTGCTACATTGGGCACCTATTATGATCATTTAAAACAAAACTACATCTGACCGAACACGTTTGGGTAATTGATGTGCATATGCAGTACAAATCTGCATGGGTCCCGAGTAAATCAGTTGTGAAAAGGACTATTTCTTTGTTAACCAACTCCTGCTACATTGGGCACCTATTATGATCATTTAAAACAAAACTACATCTGACCGAGCACGTTTGGGTAATTGATGTGCACATGTAGTACAAATCTGTATGGGTCCCGAGTAAATCAGTTGTGAAAAGTTCTATTTCTTTGTTAACCCAACTCCTGCTACACCTTGCACCTATTATGATCATATAAATCAAAACTACATCTGACCGAATACGTATGGGTAATTGATGTGTACGTGTAGCATAAATCTGCATGGGTCCCGAGTAAATCAGTTGTGAAAAGGTCTATTTCTTTTTTAACACAACTCCTGCTACGTTGGGCACCTATTATGATCATTTAAAACAAAACTACATCTGACCGAATACGTTTGGGTAATTGATGTGCACATGTAGTACAAATCTGCATGGGTCCCGCATGAATCAGTTGTGAAAAGGTCTATTTCTTTGTTAACCCAACTCCTGCTACATTGGGCACCTATTATGGTCATTTAAAACAAAACTACATCTGACCGAATAAGTTTGGGTAATTGATGTGCACATGTAGTACAAATCTGCATGGGTCCCTCATAAATCAGTTATGAAAAGACCTATTTCTTTGTTAACCCAACTCCTGCTACATTGGGCACCTATTATGATCATTTAAAACAAAACTACATCTGACCGAACACGTTTGGGTAATTGATGTGAACGTGTAGCACAAATCTGCATGGGTCCCGATTAAATCAGGTATGAAATGGTCTATTTCTTTGTTAACACAACTCCTGCTACATTGGGCACCTATTATGATCATTTAAAACAAAACTACATCTGACCGAATAAGTTTGGGTAATTGATGTGCACATGTAGTAGAAATCTGCATGGGTCCCGCATGAATCAGTTGTGAAAAGGTCTATTTCTTTGTTAACCCAACTCCTGCTACATTGGGCACCTATTATGGTCATTTAAAACAAAACTACATCTGACCGAATAAGTTTGGGTAATTGATGTGCACATGTAGTACAAATCTGCATGGGTCCCTCATAAATCAGTTATGAAAAGACCTATTACTTTGTTAACCCAACTCCTGCTACGTTGGGCACCTATTATGATCATTTAAAACAAAACTACATCTGACCGAATACGTTTGGGTAATTGATGTGCACATGTAGTACAAATCTGCATGGGTCCCGCATGAATCAGTTGTGAAAAGGTCTATTTCTTTGTTAACCCAACTCCTGCTACATTGGGCACCTATTATGGTCATTTAAAACAAAACTACATCTGACCGAATAAGTTTGGGTAATTGATGTGCACATGTAGTACAAATCTGCATGGGTCCCTCATAAATCAGTTATGAAAAGACCTATTTCTTTGTTAACCCAACTCCTGCTACATTGGGCACATATTATGATCATTTAAAACAAAACTACATCTCACCGAACACGTTTGGGTAATTGATGTGCACGTGTAGCACAAATCTGCATGGGTCCCGAGTAAATCAGTTGTGAAAAGGTCTATTTCTTTGTTAACCCAACTCCTGCTACATTGGGCACCTATTATGATCATTTAAAACAAAACTACATCTGACCGAACACGTTTGGGTAATTGATGTGCACGTGTAGCACAAATCTGCATGGGTCCCGAGTAAATCAGTTGTGAAAAGGTCTATTTCTTTGTTAACCCAACTCCTGCTACATTGGGCACCTATTAAGATCATTTAAAACAAAACTACATCTGACCGAATACGTTTGGGTAATTTATGAGCACATGTAGTACAAATCTGCATGGGTCCCGAACGAATCGGTTGTGAAAAGTTCTATTTCTTTGTTAACCCAACTCCTGCTACATTTTGCACCTATTATGATCATATAAATCAAAACTACATCTGACCGAATACGTTTGGGTAATTGATGTCTACGTGTAGCATAAATCTGCATGGGTCCCGAGTAAATCAGTTGTGAAAAGGTCTATTTCTTTTTTAACCCAACTCCTGCTACGTTGGGCACCTATTATGATCATTTAAAACAAAACTACATCTGACCGAATACGTTTGGGTAATTGATGTGCACATGTAGTACAAATCTGCATGGGTCCCTCATAAATCAGTTATGAAAAGACCTATTTCTTTGTTAACCCAACTCCTGCTACATTGGGCACATATTATAATCATTTAAAACAAAACTACATCTGACCGAACACGTTTGGGTAATTGATGTGAACGTGTAGCACAAATCTGCATGGGTCCCGATTAAATCAGGTATGAAATGGTCTATTTCTTTGTTAACACAACTCCTGCTACATTGGACACCTATTATTATCATATAAAACAATACTGCATCTGACCGAACACGTTTGGGTAATTGATGTGCACATGTAGTACAATTCTGCATGGGTCCCGCATAAATCAGTTATGAAAAGGTCTATTTCTTTGTTAACCTAACTCCTGCTCAATTGGGCACCTATTATGGTCATTTAAAACAAAACTACATCTGACCGAATACGTTTGGGTAATTGATGTGTACGTGTAGCATAAATCTGCATGGGTCCCGAGTAAATCAGTTGTGAAAAGGTCTATTTCTTTTTTAACCCAACTCCTGCTACATTGGGCACCTATTATGATCATTTAAAACAAAACTACATCTGACCGAACACGTTTGGGTAATTGATGTGCACATGTAGTACAAATCTGCATGGGTCCCGCATGAATCAGTTGTGAAAAGGTCTATTTCTTTGTTAACCCAACTCCTGTAACATTGGGCACCAATTATGGTCATTTAAAACAAAACTACATCTGACCGAATACGTTTGGGTAATTGATGTGCACATGTAGTACAAATCTGCATGGGTCCCTCATAAATCAGTTATGAAAAGTCCTATTTCTTTGTTAACCCAACTCCTGCTACATTGGGCACCTATTATGATCATTTAAAACATAACTACATCTGACCGAACACGTTTGGGTAATTGATGTGCACATGTAGTACAAATTTGCATGGGTCCCGAGTAAATCAGTTGTGAAAAGGTCTATTTCTTTGTTAACCCAACTCCTGCTACATTGGGCTATTATGATCATTTAAAACAAAACTACATCTGACCGAATACGTTTGGGTAATTTATGAGCACATGTAATACAAATCTGCATGGGTCCCGAGCGAATCGGTTGTGAAAAGTTTTATTTCTTTGTTAACCCAACTCCTGCTACATTTTGCACCTATTATGATCATATAAATCAAAACTACATCTGACCGAATACGTTTGGGTAATTGATGTGTACGTGTAGCATAAATCTGCATGGGTCCCGAGTAAATCAGTTGTGAAAAGGTCTATTTCTTTGTTAACCCAACTCCTGCTACATTGGGCACCTATTATGGTCATTTAAACCAAAACTACATCTGACCGAATACGTTTGGGTAATTGATGTGCACATGTAGTACAAATCTGCATGGGTCCCGAGTAAATCAGTTGTGAAAAGGTCTATTTCTTTGTTAACCCAACTCCTGCTACATTGGGCACCTATTATGATCATTTAAAACAAAACTACATCTGACCGAATACGTTTGGGTAATTTATGAGCACATGTAGTACAAATCTGCATGGGTCCCGAGCGAATACGTTTGGGTAATTTATGTGTACGTGTAGCATAAATCTGCATGGGTACCGAGTAAATCAGTTGTGAAAAGGTCTATTTCTTTTTTAACCCAACTCCTGCTACATTTTGCACCTATTATGATCATATAAATCAAAACTACATCTGACCGAATACGTTTGTGTAATTTATGTGTACATGTAGTACAAATCTGCATGGGTCCCGAGCGAATCGGTTGTGAAATGTTCTATTTCTTTGTTAACTTAACTCCTGCTACATTTTGCACCTATTATGATCATATAAATCAAAACTACATCTGACCGAATACGTTTGTGTAATTTATGTGTACATGTAGCACAAATCTGCATGGGTCCCGAGCGAATCGGTTGTGAAAAGTTCTATTTCTTTGTTAATCCAACTCCTGCTACATTTTGCACCTATTATGATCAAATAAATCAAAACTACATCTGACTGAACACGTTTGGGTAATTGATGTGAACGTGTAGCACAAATCTGCATGGGTCCCGATTAAATCAGGTATGAAATGGTCTATTTCTTTGTTAACACAACTCCTGCTACATTGGACACCTATTATTATCATATAAAACAATACTACATCTGACCGAACACGTTTGGGTAATTGATATGCATGTGTAGTACAAATCTGCATGGGTCCCGCATAAATCAGTTATGAAAAGGTCTATTTCTTTGTTAACCTAACTCCTGCTACATTGGGCACCTATTATGATCATTTAAAACAAAACTACATCTGACCGTATACGTTTGGGTAATTTATGAGCACATGTAGTACAAATCTGCATGGGTCCCGAGCGAATCGGTTGTGAAAAGTTCTATTTCTTTGTTAACCCAACTCCTGCTACATTTTGCACCTATTATGATCATATAAATCAAAACTACATCTGACCGAATACGTTTGGGTAATTGATGTGTACGTGTAGCATAAATCTGCATGGGTCCCGAGTAAATCAGTTGTGAAAAGGTCTATTTCTTTTTTAACCCAACTCCTGCTACGTTGGGCACCTATTATGTTCATTTAAAACAAAACTACATCTGACCGAATATGTTTGGGTAATTGATGTGCACATGTAGTACAAATCTGTATGGGTCCCGCATAAATCAGTTATGAAAAGGTCTATTTTTTTGTTAACCTAACTCCTGCTACATTGGGCACCTATTATGATCATTTAAAACAAAACTACATCTGACCGAATACGTTTGGGTAATTTATGAGCACATGTAGTACAAATCTGCATGGGTCCCGAGCGAATCGGTTGTGAAAAGTTCTATTTCTTTGTTAACCCAACTCCTGCTACATTTTGCACCTATTATGATCATATAAATCAAAACTACATCTGACCGAATACGTTTGGGTAATTGATGTGCACATGTAGTACAAATCTGCATGGGTCCCGCATGAATCAGTTGTGAAAAGGTCTATTTCTTTGTTAACCCAACTCCTGCTACATTGGGCACCCATTATGATTATTTAAAACAAAACTACATCTGACCGAACACGTTTGGATAATTGATGTGTACGTGTAGCATAAATCTGCATGGGTCCCGAGTAAATCAGTTGTGAAAAGGTCTATTTCTTTGTTAGCCCAAGTCCTGCTACATTGGGCACCTATTATGGTTATTTAAAACAAAACTACATCTGACCGAATACGTTTGGGTAATTGATGTGCACATGTAGTACAAATCTGCATGGGTCCCGCATAAATCAGTTATGAAAAGATCTAATTCGTTGTTAACCCAACTCCTGCTACATTGGGCACCTATTATGATAATTTAAAGCAAAACTACATCTGACCGAATATGTTTGGGTAATTGATGTGCACATGTAGTACAAATCTGCATGGGTCCCGAGTAAATCAGTTGTGAAAAGGTCTATTTCTTTGTTAACCCAACTCCTGCTACATTTTGCACCTATTATGATCATATAAATCAAAACTACATCTGACCGAATACGTTTGGGTAATTGATGTCTACGTGTAGCATAAATCTGCATGGGTCCCGAGTAAGTCAGTTGTGAAAAGGTCTATTTCTTTTTTAACCCAACTCCTGCTACGTTGGGCACCTATTATGATCATTTAAAACAAAACTACATCTGACCGAATACGTTTGGGTAATTGATGTGCACATGTAGTACAAATCTGCATGGGTCCCTCATAAATCAGTTATGAAAAAACCTATTTCTTTGTTAACCCAACTCCTGCTACATTGGGCACATATTATGATCATTTAAAACAAAACTACATCTGACCGAACACGTTTGGGTAATTGATGTGTACGTGTAGCATAAATCTGCATGGGTCCCGAGTAAATCAGTTGTGAAAAGGTATATTTTTTTTTTAACCCAACTCCTGCTAAGTTGGACACCTATTATGATCATTTAAAACAAAACTACATCTGACCGAACACGTTTGGGTAATTGATGTGAACGTGTAGCACAAATCTGCATGGGTCCCGATTAAATCAGGTATGAAATGGCCTATTTCTTTGTTAACACAACTCCTGCTACATTGGACAGCTATTATTATCATATAAAACAATACTACATCTGACCGAACACGTTTGGGTAATTGATGTGCACATGTAGTACAAATCTGCATGGGTCCCGCATAAATCAGTTATGAAAAGGTCTATTTCTTTGTTAACCTAACTCCTGCTACATTGGGCACCTATTATGATCATTTAAAACAAAACTACATCTGACCGAATACGTTTGGGTAATTTATGAGCACATGTAGTACAAATCTGCATGGGTCCCGAGCGAATCGGTTGTGAAAAGTTCTATTTCTTTGTTAACCCAACTCCTGCTCCATTTTGCACCTATTATGATCATATAAATCAAAACTACAGCTGACCAAACACGTTTGGGTAATTGATGTGCACGTGTAGCACAAATCTGCATGGGTCCCGAGTAAATCAGTTGTGAAAAGGTCTATTTCTTTGTTAACCCAACTCCTGCTACATTGGGCACCTATTATGATCATTTAAAACAAAACTACATCTGACCCAACACGTTTGGGTAATTGATGTGCACATGTAGTACAAATCTGCATGGGTCCCGAGTAAATCAGTTGTGAAAAGGTCTATTTCTTTGTTAACCCAACTCCTGCTACATTGGGCACCTATTAAGATCATTTAAAACAAAACTACATCTGACCGAATACGTTTGGGTAATTTATGAGCACATGTAGTACAAATCTGCATGGGTCCCGAACGAATCGGTTGTGAAAAGTTCTATTTCTTTGTTAACCCAACTCCTGCTACATTTTGCACCTATTATGATCATATAAATCAAAACTACATCTGACCGAATACGTTTGGGTAATTGATGTGTACGTGTAGCATAAATCTGCATGGGTCCCGAGTAAATCAGTTGTGAAAAGGTCTATTTCTTTTTTAACCCAACTCCTGCTACGTTGGGCACCTATTATGGTCATTTAAAACAAAACTACATCTGACCGAATACGTTTGGGTAATTTATGAGCACATGTAGTACAAATCTGCATGGGTCCCGAGAGAATCGGTTGTGAAAAGTTCTATTTCTTTGTTAACCCAACTCCTGCTACATTTTGCACCTATTATGATCATATAAATCAAAACTACATCTGACCGAATACGTTTGGGTAATTGATGTGTACGTGTAGCATAAATCTGCATGGGTCCCGAGTAAATCAGTTGTGAAAAGGTCTATTTCTTTTTTAACCCAACTCCTGCTACATTGGGCACCTATTATGATCATTTAAAACAAAACTACATCTGACCGAACACGTTTGGGTAATTGATGTGCACATGTAGTACAAATCTGCATGGGTCCCGCATGAATCAGTTGTGAAAAGGTCTATTTCTTTGTTAACCCAACTCCTGTAACATTGGGCACCAATTATGGTCATTTAAAACAAAACTACATCTGACCGAATACGTTTGGGTAATTGATGTGCACATGTAGTACAAATCTGCATGGGTCCCTCATAAATCAGTTATGAAAAGACCTATTTCTTTGTTAACCCAACTCCTGCTACATTGGGCACCTATTATGATCATTTAAAACATAACTACAATCTGACCGAACACGTTTGGGTAATTGATGTGCACATGTAGTACAAATTTGCATGGGTCCCGAGTAAATCAGTTGTGAAAAGGTCTATTTCTTTGTTAACCCAACTCCTGCTACATTGGGCACCTATTATGATCATTTAAAACAAAACTACATCTGACCGAATACGTTTGGGTAATTTATGAGCACATGTAATACAAATCTGCATGGGTCCCGAGCGAATCGGTTGTGAAAAGTTTTATTTCTTTGTTAACCCAACTCCTGCTACATTTTGCACCTATTATGATCATATAAATCAAAACTACATCTGACCGAATACGTTTGGGTAATTGATGTGTACGTGTAGCATAAATCTGCATGGGTCCCGAGTAAATCAGTTGTGAAAAGGTCTATTTCTTTGTTAACCCAACTCCTGCTACATTGGGCACCTATTATGGTCATTTAAACCAAAACTACATCTGACCGAATACGTTTGGGTAATTGATGTGCACATGTAGTACAAATCTGCATGGGTCCCGAGTAAATCAGTTGTGAAAAGGTCTATTTCTTTGTTAACCCAACTCCTGCTACATTGGGCACCTATTATGATCATTTAAAACAAAACTACATCTGACCGAATACGTTTGGGTAATTTATGAGCACATGTAGTACAAATCTGCATGGGTCCCGAGCGAATCGGTTGTGAAAAGTTCTATTTCTTTGTTAACCCAACTCCTGCTACATTTTGCACCTATTATGATCATATAAATCAAAACTACATCTGACCGAATACGTTTGGGTAATTTATGTGTACGTGTAGCATAAATCTGCATGGGTACCGAGTAAATCAGTTGTGAAAAGGTCTATTTCTTTTTTAACCCAACTCCTGCTACATTTTGCACCTATTATGATCATATAAATCAAAACTACATCTGACCGAATACGTTTGTGTAATTTATGTGTACATGTAGTACAAATCTGCATGGGTCCCGAGCGAATCGGTTGTGAAATGTTCTATTTCTTTGTTAACTTAACTCCTGCTACATTTTGCACCTATTATGATCATATAAATCAAAACTACATCTGACCGAATACGTTTGTGTAATTTATGTGTACATGTAGCACAAATCTGCATGGGTCCCGAGCGAATCGGTTGTGAAAAGTTCTATTTCTTTGTTAATCCAACTCCTGCTACATTTTGCACCTATTATGATCAAATAAATCAAAACTACATCTGACTGAACACGTTTGGGTAATTGATGTGAACGTGTAGCACAAATCTGCATGGGTCCCGATTAAATCAGGTATGAAATGGTCTATTTCTTTGTTAACACAACTCCTGCTACATTGGACACCTATTATTATCATATAAAACAATACTACATCTGACCGAACACGTTTGGGTAATTGATATGCATGTGTAGTACAAATCTGCATGGGTCCCGCATAAATCAGTTATGAAAAGGTCTATTTCTTTGTTAACCTAACTCCTGCTACATTTTGCACCTATTATGATCATATAAATCAAAACTACATCTGACCGAATACGTTTGTGTAATTTATGTGTACATGTAGTACAAATCTGCATGGGTCCCGAGCGAATCGGTTGTGAAAAGTTCTATTTCTTTGTTAACCCAACTCCTGCTACATTTTGCACCTATTATGATCATTTAAAACAAAACTACATCTGACCGAATACGTTTGGGTAATTTATGAGCACATGTAGTACAAATCTGCATGGGTCCCGATTAAATCAGGTATGAAATGGTCTATTTCTTTGTTAACACAACTCCTGCTACATTGGACACCTATTATTATCATATAAAACAATACTACATCTGACCGAACACGTTTGGGTAATTGATGTGCACATGTAGTACAAATCTGCATTTGTCCCGCATAAATCAGTTATGAAAAGGTCTATTTCTTTGTTAACCTAACTCCTGCTACATTGGGCACCTATTATGATCATTTAAAACAAAACTACATCTGACCGTATACGTTTGGGTAATTTATGAGCACATGTAGTACAAATCTGCATGGGTCCCGAGCGAATCGGTTGTGAAAAGTTCTATTTCTTTGTTAACCCAACTCCTGCTACATTTTGCACCTATTATGATCATATAAATCAAAACTACATCTGACCGAATACGTTTGGGTAATTGATGTGTACGTGTAGCATAAATCTGCATGGGTCCCGAGTAAATCAGTTGTGAAAAGGTCTATTTCTTTTTTAACCCAACTCCTGCTACGTTGGGCACCTATTATGTTCATTTAAAACAAAACTACATCTGACCGAATATGTTTGGGTAATTGATGTGCACATGTAATACAAATCTGTATGGGTCCCGCATAAATCAGTTATGAAAAGGTCTATTTCTTTGTTAACCTAACTCCTGCTACATTGGGCACCTATTATGATCATTTAAAACAAAACTACATCTGACCGAATACGTTTGGGTAATTTATGAGCACATGTAGTACAAATCTGCATGGGTCCCGAGCGAATCGGTTGTGAAAAGTTCTATTTCTTTGTTAACCCAACTCCTGCTACATTTTGCACCTATTATGATCATATAAATCAAAACTACATCTGACCGAATACGTTTGGGTAATTGATGTGCACATGTAGTACAAATCTGCATGGGTCCCGCATGAATCAGTTGTGAAAAGGTCTATTTCTTTGTTAACCCAACTCCTGCTACATTGGGCACCCATTATGATTATTTAAAACAAAACTACATCTGACCGAACACGTTTGGATAATTGATGTGTACGTGTAGCATAAATCTGCATGGGTCCCGAGTAAATCAGTTGTGAAAAGGTCTATTTCTCTGTTAGCCCAAGTCCTGCTACATTGGGCACCTATTATGGTTATTTAAAACAAAACTACATCTGACCGAATACGTTTGGGTAATTGATGTGCACATGTAGTACAAATCTGCATGGGTCCCGCATAAATCAGTTATGAAAAGATCTAATTCGTTGTTAACCCAACTCCTGCTACATTGGGCACCTATTACGATAATTTAAAACAAAACTACATCTGACCGAATATGTTTGGGTAATTGATGTGCACATGTAGTACAAATCTGCATGGGTCCCGAGTAAATCAGTTGTGAAAAGGTCTATTTCTTTGTTAACCCAACTCCTGCTACATTTTGCACCTATTATGATCATATAAATCAAAACTACATCTGACCGAATACGTTTGGGTAATTGATGTCTACGTGTAGCATAAATCTGCATGGGTCCCGAGTAAATCAGTTGTGAAAAGGTCTATTTCTTTTTTAACCCAACTCCTGCTACGTTGGGCACCTATTATGATCATTTAAAACAAAACTACATCTGACCGAATACGTTTGGGTAATTGATGTGCACATGTAGTACAAATCTGCATGGGTCCCTCATAAATCAGTTATGAAAAGACCTATTTCTTTGTTAACCCAACTCCTGCTACATTGGGCACATATTATGATCATTTAAAACAAAACTACATCTGACCGAACACGTTTGGGTAATTGATGTGTACGTGTAGCATAAATCTGCATGGGTCCCGAGTAAATCAGTTGTGAAAAGGTATATTTTTTTTTAACCCAACTCCTGCTAAGTTGGACACCTATTATGATCATTTAAAACATAACTACAATCTGACCGAACACGTTTGGGTAATTGATGTGCACATGTAGTACAAATTTGCATGGGTCCCGAGTAAATCAGTTGTGAAAAGGTCTATTTCTTTGTTAACCCAACTCCTGCTACATTGGGCACCTATTATGATCATTTAAAACATAACTACATCTGACCGAATACGTTTGGGTAATTTATGAGCACATGTAATACAAATCTGCATGGGTCCCGAGCGAATCGGTTGTGAAAAGTTTTATTTCTTTGTTAACCCAACTCCTGCTACATTTTGCACCTATTATGATCATATAAATCAAAACTACATCTGACCGAATACGTTTGGGTAATTGATGTGTACGTGTAGCATAAATCTGCATGGGTCCCGAGTAAATCAGTTGTGAAAAGGTCTATTTCTTTGTTAACCCAACTCCTGCTACATTGGGCACCTATTATGGTCATTTAAACCAAAACTACATCTGACCGAATACGTTTGGGTAATTGATGTGCACATGTAATACAAATCTGCATGGGTCCCGAGCGAATCGGTTGTGAAAAGTTTTATTTCTTTGTTAACCCAACTCCTGCTACATTTTGCACCTATTATGATCATATAAATCAAAACTACATCTGACCGAATACGTTTGGGTAATTGATGTGTACGTGTAGCATAAATCTGCATGGGTCCCGAGTAAATCAGTTGTGAAAAGGTCTATTTCTTTGTTAACCCAACTCCTGCTACATTGGGCACCTATTATGGTCATTTAAACCAAAACTACATCTGACCGAATACGTTTGGGTAATTGATGTGCACATGTAGTACAAATCTGCATGGGTCCCGAGTAAATCAGTTGTGAAAAGGTCTATTTCTTTGTTAACCCAACTCCTGCTACATTGGGCACCTATTATGATCATTTAAAACAAAACTACATCTGACCGAATACGTTTGGGTAATTTATGAGCACATGTAGTACAAATCTGCATGGGTCCCGAGCGAATCGGTTGTGAAATGTTCTATTTCTTTGTTAACTTAACTCCTGCTACATTTTGCACCTATTATGATCATATAAATCAAAACTACATCTGACCGAATACGTTTGTGTAATTTATGTGTACATGTAGCACAAATCTGCATGGGTCCCGAGCGAATCGGTTGTGAAAAGTTCTATTTCTTTGTTAATCCAACTCCTGCTACATTTTGCACCTATTATGATCAAATAAATCAAAACTACATCTGACTGAACACGTTTGGGTAATTGATGTGAACGTGTAGCACAAATCTGCATGGGTCCCGATTAAATCAGGTATGAAATGGTCTATTTCTTTGTTAACACAACTCCTGCTACATTGGACACCTATTATTATCATATAAAACAATACTACATCTGACCGAACACGTTTGGGTAATTGATATGCATGTGTAGTACAAATCTGCATGGGTCCCGCATAAATCAGTTATGAAAAGGTCTATTTCTTTGTTAACCTAACTCCTGCTACATTGGGCACCTATTATGATCATTTAAAACAAAACTACATCTGACCGTATACGTTTGGGTAATTTATGAGCACATGTAGTACAAATCTGCATGGGTCCCGAGCGAATCGGTTGTGAAAAGTTCTATTTCTTTGTTAACCCAACTCCTGCTACATTTTGCACCTATTATGATCATATAAATCAAAACTACATCTGACCGAATACGTTTGGGTAATTGATGTGTACGTGTAGCATAAATCTGCATGGGTCCCGAGTAAATCAGTTGTGAAAAGGTCTATTTCTTTTTTAACCCAACTCCTGCTACGTTGGGCACCTATTATGTTCATTTAAAACAAAACTACATCTGACCGAACACGTTTGGGTAATTGATGTGAACGTGTAGCACAAATCTGCATGGGTCCCGATTAAATCAGGTATGAAATGGCCTATTTCTTTGTTAACACAACTCCTGCTACATTGGACAGCTATTATTATCATATAAAACAATACTACATCTGACCGAACACGTTTGGGTAATTGAGGTGCACATGTAGTACAAATCTGCATGGGTCCCGCATAAATCAGTTATGAAAAGGTCTATTTCTTTGTTAACCTAACTCCTGCTACATTGGGCACCTATTATGATCATTTAAAACAAAACTACATCTGACCGAATACGTTTGGGTAATTTATGAGCACATGTAGTACAAATCTGCATGGGTCCCGAGCGAATCGGTTGTGAAAAGTTCTATTTCTTTGTTAACCCAGCTCCTGCTCCATTTTGCACCTATTATGATCATATAAATCAAAACTACAGCTGACCAAACACGTTTGGGTAATTGATGTGCACGTGTAGCACAAATCTGCATGGGTCCCGAGTAAATCAGTTGTGAAAAGGTCTATTTCTTTGTTAACCCAACTCCTGCTAAGTTGGACACCTATTATGATCATTTAAAACAAAACTACATCTGACCGAACACGTTTGGGTAATTGATGTGAACGTGTAGCACAAATCTGCATGGGTCCCGATTAAATCAGGTATGAAATGGCCTATTTCTTTGTTAACACAACTCCTGCTACATTGGACAGCTATTATTATCATATAAAACAATACTACATCTGACCGAACACGTTTGGGTAATTGATGTGCACATGTAGTACAAATCTGCATGGGTCCCGCATAAATCAGTTATGAAAAGGTCTATTTCTTTGTTAACCTAACTCCTGCTACATTGGGCACCTATTATGATCATTTAAAACAAAACTACATCTGACCGAATACGTTTGGGTAATTTATGAGCACATGTAGTACAAATCTGCATGGGTCCCGAGCGAATCGGTTGTGAAAAGTTCTATTTCTTTGTTAACCCAACTCCTGCTACATTTTGCACCTATTATGATCATATAAATCAAAACTACATCTGACCGAATACGTTTGGGTAATTGATGTGTACGTGTAGCATAAATCTGCATGGGTCCCGAGTAAATCAGTTGTGAAAAGGTCTATTTCTTTTTTAACCCAACTCCTGCTAAGTTGGACACCTATTATGATCATTTAAAACAAAACTACATCTGACCGAACACGTTTGGGTAATTGATGTGAACGTGTAGCACAAATCTGCATGGGTCCCGATTAAATCAGGTATGAAATGGCCTATTTCTTTGTTAACACAACTCCTGCTACATTGGACAGCTATTATTATCATATAAAACAATACTACATCTGACCGAACACGTTTGGGTAATTGATGTGCACATGTAGTACAAATCTGCATGGGTCCCGCATAAATCAGTTATGAAAAGGTCTATTTCTTTGTTAACCTAACTCCTGCTACATTGGGCACCTATTATGATCATTTAAAACAAAACTACATCTGACCGAATACGTTTGGGTAATTTATGAGCACATGTAGTACAAATCTGCATGGGTCCCGAGCGAATCGGTTGTGAAAAGTTCTATTTCTTTGTTAACCCAACTCCTGCTCCATTTTGCACCTATTATGATCATATAAATCAAAACTACAGCTGACCAAACACGTTTGGGTAATTGATGTGCACGTGTAGCACAAATCTGCATGGGTCCCGAGTAAATCAGTTGTGAAAAGGTCTATTTCTTTGTTAACCCAACTCCTGCTACATTGGGCACCTATTATGATCATTTAAAACAAAACTACATCTGACCCAACACGTTTGGGTAATTGATGTGCACATGTAGTACAAATCTGCATGGGTCCCGAGTAAATCAGTTGTGAAAAGGTCTATTTCTTTGTTAACCCAACTCCTGCTACATTGGGCACCTATTAAGATCATTTAAAACAAAACTACATCTGACCGAATACGTTTGGGTAATTTATGAGCACATGTAGTACAAATCTGCATGGGTCCCGAACGAATCGGTTGTGAAAAGTTCTATTTCTTTGTTAACCCAACTCCTGCTACATTTTGCACCTATTATGATCATATAAATCAAAACTACATCTGACCGAATACGTTTGGGTAATTGATGTGTACGTGTAGCATAAATCTGCATGGGTCCCGATTAAATCAGTTGTGAAAAGGTCTATTTCTTTTTTAACCCAACTCCTGCTACGTTGGGCACCTATTATGGTCATTTAAAACAAAACTACATCTGACCGAATACGTTTGGGTAATTTATGAGCACATGTAGTACAAATCTGCATGGGTCCCGAGAGAATCGGTTGTGAAAAGTTCTATTTCTTTGTTAACCCAACTCCTGCTACATTTTGCACCTATTATGATCATATAAATCAAAACTACATCTGACCGAATACGTTTGGGTAATTGATGTGTACGTGTAGCATAAATCTGCATGGGTCCCGAGTAAATCAGTTGTGAAAAGGTCTATTTCTTTTTTAACCCAACTCCTGCTACAT
Source organism: Leptura quadrifasciata (assembly GCA_963675555.1). Classification (NCBI taxonomy): domain Eukaryota; kingdom Metazoa; phylum Arthropoda; class Insecta; order Coleoptera; family Cerambycidae; genus Leptura; species Leptura quadrifasciata. The sequence continues at coordinate 78,495,569 of OY776674.1, read as the reverse complement.
TGGGCACCTATTATGATCATTTAAAACAAAACTACATCTGACCGAACACGTTTGGGTAATTGATGTGCACATGTAGTACAAATCTGCATGGGTCCCGCATGAATCAGTTGTGAAAAGGTCTATTTCTTTGTTAACCCAACTCCTGTAACATTGGGCACCAATTATGGTCATTTAAAACAAAACTACATCTGACCGAATACGTTTGGGTAATTGATGTGCACATGTAGTACAAATCTGCATGGGTCCCTCATAAATCAGTTATGAAAAGACCTATTTCTTTGTTAACCCAACTCCTGCTACATTGGGCACCTATTATGATCATTTAAAACATAACTACAATCTGACCGAACACGTTTGGGTAATTGATGTGCACATGTAGTACAAATTTGCATGGGTCCCGAGTAAATCAGTTGTGAAAAGGTCTATTTCTTTGTTAACCCAACTCCTGCTACATTGGGCACCTATTATGATCATTTAAAACATAACTACATCTGACCGAATACGTTTGGGTAATTTATGAGCACATGTAATACAAATCTGCATGGGTCCCGAGCGAATCGGTTGTGAAAAGTTTTATTTCTTTGTTAACCCAACTCCTGCTACATTTTGCACCTATTATGATCATATAAATCAAAACTACATCTGACCGAATACGTTTGGGTAATTGATGTGTACGTGTAGCATAAATCTGCATGGGTCCCGAGTAAATCAGTTGTGAAAAGGTCTATTTCTTTGTTAACCCAACTCCTGCTACATTGGGCACCTATTATGGTCATTTAAACCAAAACTACATCTGACCGAATACGTTTGGGTAATTGATGTGCACATGTAGTACAAATCTGCATGGGTCCCGAGTAAATCAGTTGTGAAAAGGTCTATTTCTTTGTTAACCCAACTCCTGCTACATTGGGCACCTATTATGATCATTTAAAACAAAACTACATCTGACCGAATACGTTTGGGTAATTTATGAGCACATGTAGTACAAATCTGCATGGGTCCCGAGCGAATCGGTTGTGAAAAGTTCTATTTCTTTGTTAACCCAACTCCTGCTACATTTTGCACCTATTATGATCATATAAATCAAAACTACATCTGACCGAATACGTTTGGGTAATTTATGTGTACGTGTAGCATAAATCTGCATGGGTACCGAGTAAATCAGTTGTGAAAAGGTCTATTTCTTTTTTAACCCAACTCCTGCTACATTTTGCACCTATTATGATCATATAAATCAAAACTACATCTGACCGAATACGTTTGTGTAATTTATGTGTACATGTAGTACAAATCTGCATGGGTCCCGAGCGAATCGGTTGTGAAATGTTCTATTTCTTTGTTAACTTAACTCCTGCTACATTTTGCACCTATTATGATCATATAAATCAAAACTACATCTGACCGAATACGTTTGTGTAATTTATGTGTACATGTAGCACAAATCTGCATGGGTCCCGAGCGAATCGGTTGTGAAAAGTTCTATTTCTTTGTTAATCCAACTCCTGCTACATTTTGCACCTATTATGATCAAATAAATCAAAACTACATCTGACTGTACACGTTTGGGTAATTAATGTGAACGTGTAGCACAAATCTGCATGGGTCCCGATTAAATCAGGTATGAAATGGTCTATTTCTTTGTTAACACAACTCCTGCTACATTGGACACCTATTATTATCATATAAAACAATACTACATCTGACCGAACACGTTTGGGTAATTGATATGCATGTGTAGTACAAATCTGCATGGGTCCCGCATAAATCAGTTATGAAAAGGTCTATTTCTTTGTTAACCTAACTCCTGCTACATTTTGCACCTATTATGATCATATAAATCAAAACTACATCTGACCGAATACGTTTGTGTAATTTATGTGTACATGTAGTACAAATCTGCATGGGTCCCGAGCGAATCGGTTGTGAAAAGTTCTATTTCTTTGTTAACCCAACTCCTGCTACATTTTGCACCTATTATGATCATTTAAAACAAAACTACATCTGACCGAATACGTTTGGGTAATTTATGAGCACATGTAGTACAAATCTGCATGGGTCCCGATTAAATCAGGTATGAAATGGTCTATTTCTTTGTTAACACAACTCCTGCTACATTGGACACCTATTATTATCATATAAAACAATACTACATCTGACCGAACACGTTTGGGTAATTGATGTGCACATGTAGTACAAATCTGCATTTGTCCCGCATAAATCAGTTATGAAAAGGTCTATTTCTTTGTTAACCTAACTCCTGCTACATTGGGCACCTATTATGATCATTTAAAACAAAACTACATCTGACCGTATACGTTTGGGTAATTTATGAGCACATGTAGTACAAATCTGCATGGGTCCCGAGCGAATCGGTTGTGAAAAGTTCTATTTCTTTGTTAACCCAACTCCTGCTACATTTTGCACCTATTATGATCATATAAATCAAAACTACATCTGACCGAATACGTTTGGGTAATTGATGTGTACGTGTAGCATAAATCTGCATGGGTCCCGAGTAAATCAGTTGTGAAAAGGTCTATTTCTTTTTTAACCCAACTCCTGCTACGTTGGGCACCTATTATGTTCATTTAAAACAAAACTACATCTGACCGAATATGTTTGGGTAATTGATGTGCACATGTAATACAAATCTGTATGGGTCCCGCATAAATCAGTTATGAAAAGGTCTATTTCTTTGTTAACCTAACTCCTGCTACATTGGGCACCTATTATGATCATTTAAAACAAAACTACATCTGACCGAATACGTTTGGGTAATTTATGAGCACATGTAGTACAAATCTGCATGGGTCCCGAGCGAATCGGTTGTGAAAAGTTCTATTTCTTTGTTAACCCAACTCCTGCTACATTTTGCACCTATTATGATCATATAAATCAAAACTACATCTGACCGAATACGTTTGGGTAATTGATGTGCACATGTAGTACAAATCTGCATGGGTCCCGCATGAATCAGTTGTGAAAAGGTCTATTTCTTTGTTAACCCAACTCCTGCTACATTGGGCACCCATTATGATTATTTAAAACAAAACTACATCTGACCGAACACGTTTGGATAATTGATGTGTACGTGTAGCATAAATCTGCATGGGTCCCGAGTAAATCAGTTGTGAAAAGGTCTATTTCTCTGTTAGCCCAAGTCCTGCTACATTGGGCACCTATTATGGTTATTTAAAACAAAACTACATCTGACCGAATACGTTTGGGTAATTGATGTGCACATGTAGTACAAATCTGCATGGGTCCCGCATAAATCAGTTATGAAAAGATCTAATTCGTTGTTAACCCAACTCCTGCTACATTGGGCACCTATTACGATAATTTAAAACAAAACTACATCTGACCGAATATGTTTGGGTAATTGATGTGCACATGTAGTACAAATCTGCATGGGTCCCGAGTAAATCAGTTGTGAAAAGGTCTATTTCTTTGTTAACCCAACTCCTGCTACATTTTGCACCTATTATGATCATATAAATCAAAACTACATCTGACCGAATACGTTTGGGTAATTGATGTCTACGTGTAGCATAAATCTGCATGGGTCCCGAGTAAATCAGTTGTGAAAAGGTCTATTTCTTTTTTAACCCAACTCCTGCTACGTTGGGCACCTATTATGATCATTTAAAACAAAACTACATCTGACCGAATACGTTTGGGTAATTGATGTGCACATGTAGTACAAATCTGCATGGGTCCCTCATAAATCAGTTATGAAAAGACCTATTTCTTTGTTAACCCAACTCCTGCTACATTGGGCACATATTATGATCATTTAAAACAAAACTACATCTGACCGAACACGTTTGGGTAATTGATGTGTACGTGTAGCATAAATCTGCATGGGTCCCGAGTAAATCAGTTGTGAAAAGGTATATTTTTTTTTTAACCCAACTCCTGCTAAGTTGGACACCTATTATGATCATTTAAAACAAAACTACATCTGACCGAACACGTTTGGGTAATTGATGTGAACGTGTAGCACAAATCTGCATGGGTCCCGATTAAATCAGGTATGAAATGGCCTATTTCTTTGTTAACACAACTCCTGCTACATTGGACAGCTATTATTATCATATAAAACAATACTACATCTGACCGAACACGTTTGGGTAATTGATGTGCACATGTAGTACAAATCTGCATGGGTCCCGCATAAATCAGTTATGAAAAGGTCTATTTCTTTGTTAACCTAACTCCTGCTACATTGGGCACCTATTATGATCATTTAAAACAAAACTACATCTGACCGAATACGTTTGGGTAATTTATGAGCACATGTAGTACAAATCTGCATGGGTCCCGAGCGAATCGGTTGTGAAAAGTTCTATTTCTTTGTTAACCCAACTCCTGCTCCATTTTGCACCTATTATGATCATATAAATCAAAACTACATCTGACCAAACACGTTTGGGTAATTGATGTGCACGTGTAGCACAAATCTGCATGGGTCCCGAGTAAATCAGTTGTGAAAAGGTCTATTTCTTTGTTAACCCAACTCCTGCTACATTGGGCACCTATTATGATCATTTAAAACAAAACTACATCTGACCCAACACGTTTGGGTAATTGATGTGCACATGTAGTACAAATCTGCATGGGTCCCGAGTAAATCAGTTGTGAAAAGGTCTATTTCTTTGTTAACCCAACTCCTTCTACATTGGGCACCTATTAAGATCATTTAAAACAAAACTACATCTGACCGAATACGTTTGGGTAATTTATGAGCACATGTAGTACAAATCTGCATGGGTCCCGAACGAATCGGTTGTGAAAAGTTCTATTTCTTTGTTAACCCAACTCCTGCTACATTTTGCACCTATTATGATCATATAAATCAAAACTACATCTGACCGAATACGTTTGGGTAATTGATGTCTACGTGTAGCATAAATCTGCATGGGTCCCGAGTAAATCAGTTGTGAAAAGGTCTATTTCTTTTTTAACCCAACTCCTGCTACGTTGGGCACCTATTATGATCATTTAAAACAAAACTACATCTGACCGAATACGTTTGGGTAATTGATGTGCACATGTAGTACAAATCTGCATGGGTCCCTCATAAATCAGTTATGAAAAGACCTATTTCTTTGTTAACCCAACTCCTGCTACATTGGGCACATATTATGATCATTTAAAACAAAACTACATCTGACCGAACACGTTTGGGTAATTGATGTGAACGTGTAGCACAAATCTGCATGGGTCCCGATTAAATCAGGTATGAAATGGTCTATTTCTTTGTTAACACAACTCCTGCTACATTGGACACCTATTATTATCATATAAAACAATACTGCATCTGACCGAACACGTTTGGGTAATTGATGTGCACATGTAGTACAATTCTGCATGGGTCCCGCATAAATCAGTTATGAAAAGGTCTATTTCTTTGTTAACCTAACTCCTGCTCAATTGGGCACCTATTATGGTCATTTAAAACAAAACTACATCTGACCGAATACGTTTGGGTAATTTATGAGCACATGTAGTACAAATCTGCATGGGTCCCGAGAGAATCGGTTGTGAAAAGTTCTATTTCTTTGTTAACCCAACTCCTGCTACATTTTGCACCTATTATGATCATATAAATCGAAACTACATCTGACCGAATACGTTTGGGTAATTGATGTGTACGTGTAGCATAAATCTGCATGGGTCCCGAGTAAATCAGTTGTGAAAAGGTCTATTTCTTTTTTAACCCAACTCCTGCTACATTGGGCACCTATTATGATCATTTAAAACAAAACTACATCTGACCGAACACGTTTGGGTAATTGATGTGCACATGTAGTACAAATCTGCATGGGTCCCGCATGAATCAGTTGTGAAAAGGTCTATTTCTTTGTTAACCCAACTCCTGTAACATTGGGCACCAATTATGGTCATTTAAAACAAAACTACATCTGACCGAATACGTTTGGGTAATTGATGTGCACATGTAGTACAAATCTGCATGGGTCCCTCATAAATCAGTTATGAAAAGACCTATTTCTTTGTTAACCCAACTCCTGCTACATTGGGCACCTATTATGATCATTTAAAACATAACTACATCTGACCGAACACGTTTGGGTAATTGATGTGCACATGTAGTACAAATTTGCATGGGTCCCGAGTAAATCAGTTGTGAAAAGGTCTATTTCTTTGTTAACCCAACTCCTGCTACATTGGGCACCTATTATGATCATTTAAAACAAAACTACATCTGACCGAATACGTTTGGGTAATTTATGAGCACATGTAGTACAAATCTGCATGGGTCCCGAGCGAATCGGTTGTGAAAAGTTTTATTTCTTTGTTAACCCAACTCCTGCTACATTTTGCACCTATTATGATCATATAAATCAAAACTACATCTGACCGAATACGTTTGGGTAATTGATGTGTACGTGTAGCATAAATCTGCATGGGTCCCGAGTAAATCAGTTGTGAAAAGGTCTATTTCTTTGTTAACCCAACTCCTGCTACATTGGGCACCTATTATGGTCATTTAAACCAAAACTACATCTGACCGAATACGTTTGGGTAATTGATGTGCACATGTAGTACAAATCTGCATGGGTCCCGAGTAAATCAGTTGTGAAAAGGTCTATTTCTTTGTTAACCCAACTCCTGCTACATTGGGCACCTATTATGATCATTTAAAACAAAACTACATCTGACCGAATACGTTTGGGTAATTTATGAGCACATGTAGTACAAATCTGCATGGGTCCCGAGCGAATCGGTTGTGAATAGTTCTATTTCTTTGTTAACCCAACTCATGCTACATTTTGCACCTATTATGATCATATAAATCAAAACTACATCTGACCGAATACGTTTGGGTAATTGGTGTGTACGTGTATCATAAATCTGCATGGGTCCCGAGTAAATCAGTTGTGAAAAGGTCTATTTCTTTTTTAACCCAACTCCTGCTACGTTGGGCACCTATTATGATAATTTAAAACAAAACTACATCTGACCGAATACGTTTGGGTAATTGATGTGCACATGTAGTACAAATCTGCATGGGTCCCGCATGAATCAGTTGTGAAAAGGTCTATTTCTTTGTTAATCCAACTCCTGCTACATTGGGCACCTATTATGATCATTTAAAACAAAACTACATCTGACCGAACACGTTTGGGTAATTGTTGTGCACATGCAGTACAAATCTGCATGGGTCCCGAGTTAATCAGTTGTGAAAAGGTCTATTTCCTTGTTAACTCAACTCCTGCTACATTGGGCACCTATTATGATCATTTAAAACAAAACTACATCTGACCGAACACGTTTGGGTAATTGATGTGCACGTGTAGCACAAATCTGCATGGGTCCCGAGTAAATCAGTTGTGAAAAGGTCTATTTCTTTGTTAACCCAACTCCTGCTACGTTGGGCACCTATTATGATCATTTAAAACAAAACTACATCTGACCCAACACGTTTGGGTAATTGATGTGCACATGTACTACAAATCTGCATGGGTCCCGAGTAAATCAGTTGTGAAAAGGTCTATTTCTTTGTTAACCCAACTCCTGCTACATTGGGCACCTATTAAGATCATTTAAAACAAAACTACATCTGACCGAATACGTTTGGGTAATTGATGTGTACGTGTAGCATAAATCTGCATGGGTCCCGAGTAAATCAGTTGTGAAAAGGTCTATTTCTCTGTTAGCCCAAGTCCTGCTACATTGGGCACCTATTATGGTTATTTAAAACAAAACTACATCTGACCGAATACGTTTGGGTAATTGATGTGCACATGTAGTACAAATCTGCATGGGTCCCGCATAAATCAGTTATGAAAAGATCTAATTCGTTGTTAACCCAACTCCTGCTACATTGGGCACCTATTACGATAATTTAAAACAAAACTACATCTGACCGAATATGTTTGGGTAATTGATGTGCACATGTAGTACAAATCTGCATGGGTCCCTCATAAATCAGTTATGAAAAGACCTATTTCTTTGTTAACCCAACTCCTGATACATTGGGCACATATTATGATCATTTAAAACAAAACTACATCTGACCGAACACGTTTGGGTAATTGATGTGCACATGTAGTACAAATCTGCATGGGTCCCTCATAAATCAGTTATGAAAAGACCTATTTCTTTGTTAACCCAACTCCTGCTACATTGGGCACCTATTATGGTCATTTAAAACAAAACTACATCTGACCGAATACGTTTGGGTAATTTATGAGCACATGTAGTACAAATCTGCATGGGTCCCGAGCGAATCGGTTGTGAAAAGTTCTATTTCTTTGTTAACCCAACTCCTGCTACATTTTGCACCTATTATGATCAAATAAATCAAAACTATATCTGACCGAATACGTTTGGGTAATTGATGTGTACGTGTAGCATAAATCTGCATGGGTCCCGAGTAAATCAGTTGTGAAAAGGTCTATTTCTTTTTTAACCCAACTCCTGCTACGTTGGGCACCTATTATGATCATTTAAAACAAAACTACATCTGACCGAATACGTTTGGGTAATTGATGTGCGCATGTAGTACAAATCTGCATGGGTCCCGAGCGAATCGATTGTGAAAAGTTCTATTTCTTTGTTAACCCAACTCCTGCTATATTTTGCACCTATTATGATCATATAAATCAAAACTACATCTGACCGAATACGTTTGGGTAATTGATGTGTACGTGTAGCATAAATCTGCATGGGTCCCCGAGTAAATCAGTTGTGAAAAGGTCTATTTCTTTTTTATCCCAACTCCTGCTACGTTGGGCACCTATTATGATCATTTAAAACAAAACTACATCTGACCGAATACGTTTGGGTAATTGATGTGCACATGTAGTACAAATCTGCATGGGTCCCTCATAAATCAGTTATGAAAAGACCTATTTCTTTGTTAACCCAACTCCTGCTACATTTTGCACCTATTATGATCATATAAATCAAAACTACATCTGACCGAATACGTTTGGGTTATTGATGTGTACGTGTAGCATAAATCTGCATGGGTCCCCGAGTAAATCAGTTGTGAAAGGGTCTATTTCTTTTTTATCCCAACTCCTGCTACGTTGGGCACCTATTATGATCATTTAAAACAAAACTACATCTGACCGAATACGTTTGGGTAATTGATGTGCGCATGTAGTACAAATCTGCATGGGTCCCGAGCGAATCGATTGTGAAAAGTTCTATTTCTTTGTTAACCCAACTTCTGCTACATTTTGCACCTATTATGATCATATAAATCAAAACTACATCTGACCGAATACGTTTGGGTAATTGATGTGTACGTGTAGCATAAATCTGCATGGGTCCCCGAGTAAATCAGTTGTGAAAAGGTCTATTTCTTTTTTATCCCAACTCCTGCTACGTTGGGCACCTATTATGATCATTTAAAACAAAACTACATCTGACCGAACACGTTTGGGTAATTGATGTGAACGTGTAGCACAAATCTGCATGGGTCCCGATTAAATCAGGTATGAAATGGTCTATTTCTTTGTTAACACAACTCCTGCTACATTGGACACATATTATTATCATATAAAACAATACTACATCTGACCGAACACGTTTGGGTAATTGATGTGCACATGTAGTACAAATCTGCATGGGTCCCGCATAAATCAGTTATGAAAAGGTCTATTTCTTTGTTAACCTAACTCCTGCTACATTGGGCACCTATTATGATCATTTAAAACAAAACTACATCTGACCGAATACGTTTGGGTAATTTATGAGCACATGTAGTACAAATCTGCATGGTCCCGAGCGAATCGGTTGTGAAAAGTTCTATTTCTTTGTTAACCCAACTCCTGCTGCATTTTGCACCTATTATGATCATATAAATCAAAACTACATCTGACCGAATACGTTTGGGTAATTGATGTGTACGTGTAGCATAAATCTGCATGGGTCCCGAGTAAATCAGTTGTGAAAAGGTCTATTTCTTTTTTAACCCAACTCCTGCTACGTTGGGCACCTATTATGATCATTTAAAACAAAACTACATCTGACCGAATACGTTTGGGAAATTGATGTGCACATGTAGTACAAATCTGCATGGGTCCCGCATGAATCAGTTGTGAAAAGGTCTATTTCTTTTTTAACCCAACTCCTGCTACATTTTGCACCTATTATGGTCATTTAAAACAAAACTACATCTGACCGAACACGCTTGGGTAATTGATGTGCACATGTAGTACAAATCTGCATGGGTCCCGAGTAAATCATTTGTGAAAAGGTCTATTTCTTTGTTAACCCAACTCCTGCTACATTGGGCACCTATTATGATCATTTAAAACAAAACTACATCTGACCGAACACGTTTGGGTAATTGATGTGCACATGTAGTACAAATCTGCATGGGTCCCGAGTAAATCAGTTGTGAAAAGTTCTATTTCTTTGTTAACCCAACTCCTGCTACATTGGGCACCTATTATGATCATTTAAAACAAAACTTCATCTGACCGAACACGTTTGGGTAATTGATGTGCACATGCAGTACAAATCTGCATGGGTCCCGAGTAAATCATTTGTGAAAAGGTCTATTTCTTTGTTAACCCAACTCCTGCTACATTGGGCACCAATTATGGTCATTTAAAACAAAACTACATCTGACCGAATACGTTTGGGTAATTGATGTGCACATGTAGTACAAATCTGCATGGGTCCCTCATAAATCAGTTATGAAAAGACCTATTTCTTTGTTAACCCAACTCCTGCTACATTGGGCACCTATTATGATCATTTAAAACATAACTACAATCTGACCGAACACGTTTGGGTAATTGATGTGCACATGTAGTACAAATTTGCATGGGTCCCGAGTAAATCAGTTGTGAAAAGGTCTATTTCTTTGTTAACCCAACTCCTGCTGCATTGGGCACCTATTATGATCATTTAAAACAAAACTACATCTGACCGAATACGTTTGGGTAATTTATGAGCACATGTAATACAAATCTGCATGGGTCCCGAGCGAATCGGTTGTGAAAAGTTTTATTTCTTTGTTAACCCAACTCCTGCTACATTTTGCACCTATTATGATCATATAAATCAAAACTACATCTGGCCGAATACGTTTGGGTAATTGATGTGTACGTGTAGCATAAATCTGCATGGGTCCCGAGTAAATCAGTTGTGAAAAGGTCTATTTCTTTGTTAACCCAACTCCTGCTACATTGGGCACCTATTATGGTCATTTAAACCAAAACTACATCTGACCGAATACGTTTGGGTAATTGATGTGCACATGTAGTACAAATCTGCATGGGTCCCGAGTAAATCAGTTGTGAAAAGGTCTATTTCTTTGTTAACCCAACTCCTGCTACATTGGGCACCTATTATGATCATTTAAAACAAAACTACATCTGACCGAATACGTTTGGGTAATTTATGAGCACATGTAGTACAAATCTGCATGGGTCCCGAGCGAATCGGTTGTGAAAAGTTCTATTTCTTTGTTAACCCAACTCCTGCTACATTTTGCACCTATTATGATCATATAAATCAAAACTACATCTGACCGAATACGTTTGGGTAATTTATGTGTACGTGTAGCATAAATCTGCATGGGTACCGAGTAAATCAGTTGTGAAAAGGTCTATTTCTTTTTTAACCCAACTCCTGCTACATTTTGCACCTATTATGATCATATAAATCAAAACTACATCTGACCGAATACGTTTGTGTAATTTATGTGTACATGTAGTACAAATCTGCATGGGTCCCGAGCGAATCGGTTGTGAAATGTTCTATTTTTTTGTTAACTTAACTCCTGCTACATTTTGCACCTATTATGATCATATAAATCAAAACTACATCTGACCGAATACGTTTGTGTAATTTATGTGTACATGTAGCACAAATCTGCATGGGTCCCGAGCGAATCGGTTGTGAAAAGTTCTATTTCTTTGTTAATCCAACTCCTGCTACATTTTGCACCTATTATGATCAAATAAATCAAAACTACATCTGACTGAACACGTTTGGGTAATTGATGTGAACGTGTAGCACAAATCTGCATGGGTCCCGATTAAATCAGGTATGAAATGGTCTATTTCTTTGTTAACACAACTCCTGCTACATTGGACACCTATTATTATCATATAAAACAATACTACATCTGACCGAACACGTTTGGGTAATTGATATGCATGTGTAGTACAAATCTGCATGGGTCCCGCATAAATCAGTTATGAAAAGGTCTATTTCTTTGTTAACCTAACTCCTGCTACATTTTGCACCTATTATGATCATATAAATCAAAACTACATCTGACCGAATACGTTTGTGTAATTTATGTGTACATGTAGTACAAATCTGCATGGGTCCCGAGCGAATCGGTTGTGAAAAGTTCTATTTCTTTGTTAACCCAACTCCTGCTACATTTTGCACCTATTATGATCATTTAAAACAAAACTACATCTGACCGAATACGTTTGGGTAATTTATGAGCACATGTAGTACAAATCTGCATGGGTCCCGATTAAATCAGGTATGAAATGGTCTATTTCTTTGTTAACACAACTCCTGCTACATTGGACACCTATTATTATCATATAAAACAATACTACATCTGACCGAACACGTTTGGGTAATTGATGTGCACATGTAGTACAAATCTGCATTTGTCCCGCATAAATCAGTTATGAAAAGGTCTATTTCTTTGTTAACCTAACTCCTGCTACATTGGGCACCTATCTGCATGGGTCCCGAGCGAATCGGTTGTGAAAAGTTCTATTTCTTTGTTAACCCAACTCCTGCTACATTTTGCACCTATTATGATCATATAAATCAAAACTACATCTGACCGAATACGTTTGGGTAATTGATGTGTACGTGTAGCATAAATCTGCATGGGTCCCGAGTAAATCAGTTGTGAAAAGGTCTATTTCTTTTTTAACCCAACTCCTGCTACGTTGGGCACCTATTATGTTCATTTAAAACAAAACTACATCTGACCGAATATGTTTGGGTAATTGATGTGCACATGTAATACAAATCTGTATGGGTCCCGCATAAATCAGTTATGAAAAGGTCTATTTCTTTGTTAACCTAACTCCTGCTACATTGGGCACCTATTATGATCATTTAAAACAAAACTACATCTGACCGAATACGTTTGGGTAATTTATGAGCACATGTAGTACAAATCTGCATGGGTCCCGAGCGAATCGGTTGTGAAAAGTTCTATTTCTTTGTTAACCCAACTCCTGCTACATTTTGCACCTATTATGATCATATAAATCAAAACTACATCTGACCGAATACGTTTGGGTAATTGATGTGCACATGTAGTACAAATCTGCATGGGTCCCGCATGAATCAGTTGTGAAAAGGTCTATTTCTTTGTTAACCCAACTCCTGCTACATTGGGCACCCATTATGATTATTTAAAACAAAACTACATCTGACCGAACACGTTTGGATAATTGATGTGTACGTGTAGCATAAATCTGCATGGGTCCCGAGTAAATCAGTTGTGAAAAGGTCTATTTCTCTGTTAGCCCAAGTCCTGCTACATTGGGCACCTATTATGGTTATTTAAAACAAAACTACATCTGACCGAATACGTTTGGGTAATTGATGTGCACATGTAGTACAAATCTGCATGGGTCCCGCATAAATCAGTTATGAAAAGATCTAATTCGTTGTTAACCCAACTCCTGCTACATTGGGCACCTATTACGATAATTTAAAACAAAACTACATCTGACCGAATATGTTTGGGTAATTGATGTGCACATGTAGTACAAATCTGCATGGGTCCCGAGTAAATCAGTTGTGAAAAGGTCTATTTCTTTGTTAACCCAACTCCTGCTACATTTTGCACCTATTATGATCATATAAATCAAAACTACATCTGACCGAATACGTTTGGGTAATTGATGTCTACGTGTAGCATAAATCTGCATGGGTCCCGAGTAAATCAGTTGTGAAAAGGTCTATTTCTTTTTTAACCCAACTCCTGCTACGTTGGGCACCTATTATGATCATTTAAAACAAAACTACATCTGACCGAATACGTTTGGGTAATTGATGTGCACATGTAGTACAAATCTGCATGGGTCCCTCATAAATCAGTTATGAAAAGACCTATTTCTTTGTTAACCCAACTCCTGCTACATTGGGCACATATTATGATCATTTAAAACAAAACTACATCTGACCGAACACGTTTGGGTAATTGATGTGTACGTGTAGCATAAATCTGCATGGGTCCCGAGTAAATCAGTTGTGAAAAGGTATATTTTTTTTTTAACCCAACTCCTGCTAAGTTGGACACCTATTATGATCATTTAAAACAAAACTACATCTGACCGAACACGTTTGGGTAATTGATGTGAACGTGTAGCACAAATCTGCATGGGTCCCGATTAAATCAGGTATGAAATGGCCTATTTCTTTGTTAACACAACTCCTGCTACATTGGACAGCTATTATTATCATATAAAACAATACTACATCTGACCGAACACGTTTGGGTAATTGATGTGCACATGTAGTACAAATCTGCATGGGTCCCGCATAAATCAGTTATGAAAAGGTCTATTTCTTTGTTAACCTAACTCCTGCTACATTGGGCACCTATTATGATCATTTAAAACAAAACTACATCTGACCGAATACGTTTGGGTAATTTATGAGCACATGTAGTACAAATCTGCATGGGTCCCGAGCGAATCGGTTGTGAAAAGTTCTATTTCTTTGTTAACCCAACTCCTGCTCCATTTTGCACCTATTATGATCATATAAATCAAAACTACATCTGACCAAACACGTTTGGGTAATTGATGTGCACGTGTAGCACAAATCTGCATGGGTCCCGAGTAAATCAGTTGTGAAAAGGTCTATTTCTTTGTTAACCCAACTCCTGCTACATTGGGCACCTATTATGATCATTTAAAACAAAACTACATCTGACCCAACACGTTTGGGTAATTGATGTGCACATGTAGTACAAATCTGCATGGGTCCCGAGTAAATCAGTTGTGAAAAGGTCTATTTCTTTGTTAACCCAACTCCTTCTACATTGGGCACCTATTAAGATCATTTAAAACAAAACTACATCTGACCGAATACGTTTGGGTAATTTATGAGCACATGTAGTACAAATCTGCATGGGTCCCGAACGAATCGGTTGTGAAAAGTTCTATTTCTTTGTTAACCCAACTCCTGCTACATTTTGCACCTATTATGATCATATAAATCAAAACTACATCTGACCGAATACGTTTGGGTAATTGATGTCTACGTGTAGCATAAATCTGCATGGGTCCCGAGTAAATCAGTTGTGAAAAGGTCTATTTCTTTTTTAACCCAACTCCTGCTACGTTGGGCACCTATTATGATCATTTAAAACAAAACTACATCTGACCGAATACGTTTGGGTAATTGATGTGCACATGTAGTACAAATCTGCATGGGTCCCTCATAAATCAGTTATGAAAAGACCTATTTCTTTGTTAACCCAACTCCTGCTACATTGGGCACATATTATGATCATTTAAAACAAAACTACATCTGACCGAACACGTTTGGGTAATTGATGTGAACGTGTAGCACAAATCTGCATGGGTCCCGATTAAATCAGGTATGAAATGGTCTATTTCTTTGTTAACACAACTCCTGCTACATTGGGCTATTATGATCATTTAAAACAAAACTACATCTGACCGAATACGTTTGGGTAATTTATGAGCACATGTAATACAAATCTGCATGGGTCCCGAGCGAATCGGTTGTGAAAAGTTTTATTTCTTTGTTAACCCAACTCCTGCTACATTTTGCACCTATTATGATCATATAAATCAAAACTACATCTGACCGAATACGTTTGGGTAATTGATGTGTACGTGTAGCATAAATCTGCATGGGTCCCGAGTAAATCAGTTGTGAAAAGGTCTATTTCTTTGTTAACCCAACTCCTGCTACATTGGGCACCTATTATGGTCATTTAAACCAAAACTACATCTGACCGAATACGTTTGGGTAATTGATGTGCACATGTAGTACAAATCTGCATGGGTCCCGAGTAAATCAGTTGTGAAAAGGTCTATTTCTTTGTTAACCCAACTCCTGCTACATTGGGCACCTATTATGATCATTTAAAACAAAACTACATCTGACCGAATACGTTTGGGTAATTTATGAGCACATGTAGTACAAATCTGCATGGGTCCCGAGCGAATACGTTTGGGTAATTTATGTGTACGTGTAGCATAAATCTGCATGGGTACCGAGTAAATCAGTTGTGAAAAGGTCTATTTCTTTTTTAACCCAACTCCTGCTACATTTTGCACCTATTATGATCATATAAATCAAAACTACATCTGACCGAATACGTTTGTGTAATTTATGTGTACATGTAGTACAAATCTGCATGGGTCCCGAGCGAATCGGTTGTGAAATGTTCTATTTCTTTGTTAACTTAACTCCTGCTACATTTTGCACCTATTATGATCATATAAATCAAAACTACACCTGACCGAATACGTTTGTGTAATTTATGTGTACATGTAGCACAAATCTGCATGGGTCCCGAGCGAATCGGTTGTGAAAAGTTCTATTTCTTTGTTAATCCAACTCCTGCTACATTTTGCACCTATTATGATCAAATAAATCAAAACTACATCTGACTGAACACGTTTGGGTAATTGATGTGAACGTGTAGCACAAATCTGCATGGGTCCCGATTAAATCAGGTATGAAATGGTCTATTTCTTTGTTAACACAACTCCTGCTACATTGGACACCTATTATTATCATATAAAACAATACTACATCTGACCGAACACGTTTGGGTAATTGATATGCATGTGTAGTACAAATCTGCATGGGTCCCGCATAAATCAGTTATGAAAAGGTCTATTTCTTTGTTAACCTAACTCCTGCTACATTGGGCACCTATTATGATCATTTAAAACAAAACTACATCTGACCGTATACGTTTGGGTAATTTATGAGCACATGTAGTACAAATCTGCATGGGTCCCGAGCGAATCGGTTGTGAAAAATTCTATTTCTTTGTTAACCCAACTCCTGCTACATTTTGCACCTATTATGATCATATAAATCAAAACTACATCTGACCGAATACGTTTGGGTAATTGATGTGTACGTGTAGCATAAATCTGCATGGGTCCCGAGTAAATCAGTTGTGAAAAGGTCTATTTCTTTTTTAACCCAACTCCTGCTACGTTGGGCACCTATTATGTTCATTTAAAACAAAACTACATCTGACCGAACACGTTTGGGTAATTGATGTGAACGTGTAGCACAAATCTGCATGGGTCCCGATTAAATCAGGTATGAAATGGCCTATTTCTTTGTTAACACAACTCCTGCTACATTGGACAGCTATTATTATCATTTAAAACAAAACTACATCTGACCGAATACGTTTGGGTAATTTATGAGCACATGTAGTACAAATCTGCATGGGTCCCGAGCGAATCGGTTGTGAAAAGTTCTATTTCTTTGTTAACCCAGCTCCTGCTCCATTTTGCACCTATTATGATCATATAAATCAAAACTACAGCTGACCAAACACGTTTGGGTAATTGATGTGCACGTGTAGCACAAATCTGCATGGGTCCCGAGTAAATCAGTTGTGAAAAGGTCTATTTCTTTGTTAACCCAACTCCTGCTAAGTTGGACACCTATTATGATCATTTAAAACAAAACTACATCTGACCGAACACGTTTGGGTAATTGATGTGAACGTGTAGCACAAATCTGCATGGGTCCCGATTAAATCAGGTATGAAATGGCCTATTTCTTTGTTAACACAACTCCTGCTACATTGGACAGCTATTATTATCATATAAAACAATACTACATCTGACCGAACACGTTTGGGTAATTGATGTGCACATGTAGTACAAATCTGCATGGGTCCCGCATAAATCAGTTATGAAAAGGTCTATTTCTTTGTTAACCTAACTCCTGCTACATTGGGCACCTATTATGATCATTTAAAACAAAACTACATCTGACCGAATACGTTTGTGTAATTTATGAGCACATGTAGTACAAATCTGCATGGGTCCCGAGCGAATCGGTTGTGAAAAGTTCTATTTCTTTGTTAACCCAACTCCTGCTACATTTTGCACCTATTATGATCATATAAATCAAAACTACATCTGACCGAATACGTTTGGGTAATTGATGTGTACGTGTAGCATAAATCTGCATGGGTCCCGAGTAAATCAGTTGTGAAAAGGTCTATTTCTTTTTTAACCCAACTCCTGCTAAGTTGGACACCTATTATGATCATTTAAAACAAAACTACATCTGACCGAACACGTTTGGGTAATTGATGTGAACGTGTAGCACAAATCTGCATGGGTCCCGATTAAATCAGGTATGAAATGGCCTATTTCTTTGTTAACACAACTCCTGCTACATTGGACAGCTATTATTATCATATAAAACAATACTACATCTGACCGAACACGTTTGGGTAATTGATGTGCACATGTAGTACAAATCTGCATGGGTCCCGCATAAATCAGTTATGAAAAGGTCTATTTCTTTGTTAACCTAACTCCTGCTACATTGGGCACCTATTATGATCATTTAAAACAAAACTACATCTGACCGAATACGTTTGGGTAATTTATGAGCACATGTAGTACAAATCTGCATGGGTCCCGAGCGAATCGGTTGTGAAAAGTTCTATTTCTTTGTTAACCCAACTCCTGCTCCATTTTGCACCTATTATGATCATATAAATCAAAACTACAGCTGACCAAACACGTTTGGGTAATTGATGTGCACGTGTAGCACAAATCTGCATGGGTCCCGAGTAAATCAGTTGTGAAAAGGTCTATTTCTTTGTTAACCCAACTCCTGCTACATTGGGCACCTATTATGATCATTTAAAACAAAACTACATCTGACCCAACACGTTTGGGTAATTGATGTGCACATGTAGTACAAATCTGCATGGGTCCCGAGTAAATCAGTTGTGAAAAGGTCTATTTCTTTGTTAACCCAACTCCTGCTACATTGGGCACCTATTAAGATCATTTAAAACAAAACTACATCTGACCGAATACGTTTGGGTAATTTATGAGCACATGTAGTACAAATCTGCATGGGTCCCGAACGAATCGGTTGTGAAAAGTTCTATTTCTTTGTTAACCCAACTCCTGCTACATTTTGCACCTATTATGATCATATAAATCAAAACTACATCTGACCGAATACGTTTGGGTAATTGATGTGTACGTGTAGCATAAATCTGCATGGGTCCCGATTAAATCAGTTGTGAAAAGGTCTATTTCTTTTTTAACCCAACTCCTGCTACGTTGGGCACCTATTATGGTCATTTAAAACAAAACTACATCTGACCGAATACGTTTGGGTAATTTATGAGCACATGTAGTACAAATCTGCATGGGTCCCGAGAGAATCGGTTGTGAAAAGTTCTATTTCTTTGTTAACCCAACTCCTGCTACATTTTGCACCTATTATGATCATATAAATCAAAACTACATCTGACCGAATACGTTTGGGTAATTGATGTGTACGTGTAGCATAAATCTGCATGGGTCCCGAGTAAATCAGTTGTGAAAAGGTCTATTTCTTTTTTAACCCAACTCCTGCTACATTGGGCACCTATTATGATCATTTAAAACAAAACTACATCTGACCGAACACGTTTGGGTAATTGATGTGCACATGTAGTACAAATCTGCATGGGTCCCGCATGAATCAGTTGTGAAAAGGTCTATTTCTTTGTTAACCCAACTCCTGTAACATTGGGCACCAATTATGGTCATTTAAAACAAAACTACATCTGACCGAATACGTTTGGGTAATTGATGTGCACATGTAGTACAAATCTGCATGGGTCCCTCATAAATCAGTTATGAAAAGACCTATTTCTTTGTTAACCCAACTCCTGCTACATTGGGCACCTATTATGATCATTTAAAACATAACTACAATCTGACCGAACACGTTTGGGTAATTGATGTGCACATGTAGTACAAATTTGCATGGGTCCCGAGTAAATCAGTTGTGAAAAGGTCTATTTCTTTGTTAACCCAACTCCTGCTACATTGGGCACCTATTATGATCATTTAAAACATAACTACATCTGACCGAATACGTTTGGGTAATTTATGAGCACATGTAATACAAATCTGCATGGGTCCCGAGCGAATCGGTTGTGAAAAGTTTTATTTCTTTGTTAACCCAACTCCTGCTACATTTTGCACCTATTATGATCATATAAATCAAAACTACATCTGACCGAATACGTTTGGGTAATTGATGTGTACGTGTAGCATAAATCTGCATGGGTCCCGAGTAAATCAGTTGTGAAAAGGTCTATTTCTTTGTTAACCCAACTCCTGCTACATTGGGCACCTATTATGGTCATTTAAACCAAAACTACATCTGACCGAATACGTTTGGGTAATTGATGTGCACATGTAATACAAATCTGCATGGGTCCCGAGCGAATCGGTTGTGAAAAGTTTTATTTCTTTGTTAACCCAACTCCTGCTACATTTTGCACCTATTATGATCATATAAATCAAAACTACATCTGACCGAATACGTTTGGGTAATTGATGTGTACGTGTAGCATAAATCTGCATGGGTCCCGAGTAAATCAGTTGTGAAAAGGTCTATTTCTTTGTTAACCCAACTCCTGCTACATTGGGCACCTATTATGGTCATTTAAACCAAAACTACATCTGACCGAATACGTTTGGGTAATTGATGTGCACATGTAGTACAAATCTGCATGGGTCCCGAGTAAATCAGTTGTGAAAAGGTCTATTTCTTTGTTAACCCAACTCCTGCTACATTGGGCACCTATTATGATCATTTAAAACAAAACTACATCTGACCGAATACGTTTGGGTAATTTATGAGCACATGTAGTACAAATCTGCATGGGTCCCGAGCGAATCGGTTGTGAAATGTTCTATTTCTTTGTTAACTTAACTCCTGCTACATTTTGCACCTATTATGATCATATAAATCAAAACTACATCTGACCGAATACGTTTGTGTAATTTATGTGTACATGTAGCACAAATCTGCATGGGTCCCGAGCGAATCGGTTGTGAAAAGTTCTATTTCTTTGTTAATCCAACTCCTGCTACATTTTGCACCTATTATGATCAAATAAATCAAAACTACATCTGACTGAACACGTTTGGGTAATTGATGTGAACGTGTAGCACAAATCTGCATGGGTCCCGATTAAATCAGGTATGAAATGGTCTATTTCTTTGTTAACACAACTCCTGCTACATTGGACACCTATTATTATCATATAAAACAATACTACATCTGACCGAACACGTTTGGGTAATTGATATGCATGTGTAGTACAAATCTGCATGGGTCCCGCATAAATCAGTTATGAAAAGGTCTATTTCTTTGTTAACCTAACTCCTGCTACATTGGGCACCTATTATGATCATTTAAAACAAAACTACATCTGACCGTATACGTTTGGGTAATTTATGAGCACATGTAGTACAAATCTGCATGGGTCCCGAGCGAATCGGTTGTGAAAAGTTCTATTTCTTTGTTAACCCAACTCCTGCTACATTTTGCACCTATTATGATCATATAAATCAAAACTACATCTGACCGAATACGTTTGGGTAATTGATGTGTACGTGTAGCATAAATCTGCATGGGTCCCGAGTAAATCAGTTGTGAAAAGGTCTATTTCTTTTTTAACCCAACTCCTGCTACGTTGGGCACCTATTATGTTCATTTAAAACAAAACTACATCTGACCGAACACGTTTGGGTAATTGATGTGAACGTGTAGCACAAATCTGCATGGGTCCCGATTAAATCAGGTATGAAATGGCCTATTTCTTTGTTAACACAACTCCTGCTACATTGGACAGCTATTATTATCATATAAAACAATACTACATCTGACCGAACACGTTTGGGTAATTGATGTGCACATGTAGTACAAATCTGCATGGGTCCCGCATAAATCAGTTATGAAAAGGTCTATTTCTTTGTTAACCTAACTCCTGCTACATTGGGCACCTATTATGATCATTTAAAACAAAACTACATCTGACCGAATACGTTTGGGTAATTTATGAGCACATGTAGTACAAATCTGCATGGGTCCCGAGCGAATCGGTTGTGAAAAGTTCTATTTCTTTGTTAACCCAGCTCCTGCTCCATTTTGCACCTATTATGATCATATAAATCAAAACTACAGCTGACCAAACACGTTTGGGTAATTGATGTGCACGTGTAGCACAAATCTGCATGGGTCCCGAGTAAATCAGTTGTGAAAAGGTCTATTTCTTTGTTAACCCAACTCCTGCTAAGTTGGACACCTATTATGATCATTTAAAACAAAACTACATCTGACCGAACACGTTTGGGTAATTGATGTGAACGTGTAGCACAAATCTGCATGGGTCCCGATTAAATCAGGTATGAAATGGCCTATTTCTTTGTTAACACAACTCCTGCTACATTGGACAGCTATTATTATCATATAAAACAATACTACATCTGACCGAACACGTTTGGGTAATTGATGTGCACATGTAGTACAAATCTGCATGGGTCCCGCATAAATCAGTTATGAAAAGGTCTATTTCTTTGTTAACCTAACTCCTGCTATATTGGGCACCTATTATGATCATTTAAAACAAAACTACATCTGACCGAATACGTTTGGGTAATTTATGAGCACATGTAGTACAAATCTGCATGGGTCCCGAGCGAATCGGTTGTGAAAAGTTCTATTTCTTTGTTAACCCAACTCCTGCTACATTTTGCACCTATTATGATCATATAAATCAAAACTACATCTGACCGAATACGTTTGGGTAATTGATGTGTACGTGTAGCATAAATCTGCATGGGTCCCGAGTAAATCAGTTGTGAAAAGGTCTATTTCTTTTTTAACCCAACTCCTGCTAAGTTGGACACCTATTATGATCATTTAAAACAAAACTACATCTGACCGAACACGTTTGGGTAATTGATGTGAACGTGTAGCACAAATCTGCATGGGTCCCGATTAAATCAGGTATGAAATGGCCTATTTCTTTGTTAACACAACTCCTGCTACATTGGACAGCTATTATTATCATATAAAACAATACTACAGCTGACCAAACACGTTTGGGTAATTGATGTGCACGTGTAGCACAAATCTGCATGGGTCCCGAGTAAATCAGTTGTGAAAAGGTCTATTTCTTTGTTAACCCAACTCCTGCTACATTGGGCACCTATTATGATCATTTAAAACAAAACTACATCTGACCCAACACGTTTGGGTAATTGATGTGCACATGTAGTACAAATCTGCATGGGTCCCGAGTAAATCAGTTGTGAAAAGGTCTATTTCTTTGTTAACCCAACTCCTGCTACATTGGGCACCTATTAAGATCATTTAAAACAAAACTACATCTGACCGAATACGTTTGGGTAATTTATGAGCACATGTAGTACAAATCTGCATGGGTCCCGAACGAATCGGTTGTGAAAAGTTCTATTTCTTTGTTAACCCAACTCCTGCTACATTTTGCACCTATTATGATCATATAAATCAAAACTACATCTGACCGAATACGTTTGGGTAATTGATGTGTACGTGTAGCATAAATCTGCATGGGTCCCGATTAAATCAGTTGTGAAAAGGTCTATTTCTTTTTTAACCCAACTCCTGCTACGTTGGGCACCTATTATGGTCATTTAAAACAAAACTACATCTGACCGAATACGTTTGGGTAATTTATGAGCACATGTAGTACAAATCTGCATGGGTCCCGAGAGAATCGGTTGTGAAAAGTTCTATTTCTTTGTTAACCCAACTCCTGCTACATTTTGCACCTATTATGATCATATAAATCAAAACTACATCTGACCGAATACGTTTGGGTAATTGATGTGTACGTGTAGCATAAATCTGCATGGGTCCCGAGTAAATCAGTTGTGAAAAGGTCTATTTCTTTTTTAACCCAACTCCTGCTACATTGGGCACCTATTATGATCATTTAAAACAAAACTACATCTGACCGAACACGTTTGGGTAATTGATGTGCACATGTAGTACAAATCTGCATGGGTCCCGCATGAATCAGTTGTGAAAAGGTCTATTTCTTTGTTAACCCAACTCCTGTAACATTGGGCACCAATTATGGTCATTTAAAACAAAACTACATCTGACCGAATACGTTTGGGTAATTGATGTGCACATGTAGTACAAATCTGCATGGGTCCCTCATAAATCAGTTATGAAAAGACCTATTTCTTTGTTAACCCAACTCCTGCTACATTGGGCACCTATTATGATCATTTAAAACATAACTACAATCTGACCGAACACGTTTGGGTAATTGATGTGCACATGTAGTACAAATTTGCATGGGTCCCGAGTAAATCAGTTGTGAAAAGGTCTATTTCTTTGTTAACCCAACTCCTGCTACATTGGGCACCTATTATGATCATTTAAAACATAACTACATCTGACCGAATACGTTTGGGTAATTTATGAGCACATGTAATACAAATCTGCATGGGTCCCGAGCGAATCGGTTGTGAAAAGTTTTATTTCTTTGTTAACCCAACTCCTGCTACATTTTGCACCTATTATGATCATATAAATCAAAACTACATCTGACCGAATACGTTTGGGTAATTGATGTGTACGTGTAGCATAAATCTGCATGGGTCCCGAGTAAATCAGTTGTGAAAAGGTCTATTTCTTTGTTAACCCAACTCCTGCTACATTGGGCACCTATTATGGTCATTTAAACCAAAACTACATCTGACCGAATACGTTTGGGTAATTGATGTGCACATGTAATACAAATCTGCATGGGTCCCGAGCGAATCGGTTGTGAAAAGTTTTATTTCTTTGTTAACCCAACTCCTGCTACATTTTGCACCTATTATGATCATATAAATCAAAACTACATCTGACCGAATACGTTTGGGTAATTGATGTGTACGTGTAGCATAAATCTGCATGGGTCCCGAGTAAATCAGTTGTGAAAAGGTCTATTTCTTTGTTAACCCAACTCCTGCTACATTGGGCACCTATTATGGTCATTTAAACCAAAACTACATCTGACCGAATACGTTTGGGTAATTGATGTGCACATGTAGTACAAATCTGCATGGGTCCCGAGTAAATCAGTTGTGAAAAGGTCTATTTCTTTGTTAACCCAACTCCTGCTACATTGGGCACCTATTATGATCATTTAAAACAAAACTACATCTGACCGAATACGTTTGGGTAATTTATGAGCACATGTAGTACAAATCTGCATGGGTCCCGAGCGAATCGGTTGTGAAATGTTCTATTTCTTTGTTAACTTAACTCCTGCTACATTTTGCACCTATTATGATCATATAAATCAAAACTACATCTGACCGAATACGTTTGTGTAATTTATGTGTACATGTAGCACAAATCTGCATGGGTCCCGAGCGAATCGGTTGTGAAAAGTTCTATTTCTTTGTTAATCCAACTCCTGCTACATTTTGCACCTATTATGATCAAATAAATCAAAACTACATCTGACTGAACACGTTTGGGTAATTGATGTGAACGTGTAGCACAAATCTGCATGGGTCCCGATTAAATCAGGTATGAAATGGTCTATTTCTTTGTTAACACAACTCCTGCTACATTGGACACCTATTATTATCATATAAAACAATACTACATCTGACCGAACACGTTTGGGTAATTGATATGCATGTGTAGTACAAATCTGCATGGGTCCCGCATAAATCAGTTATGAAAAGGTCTATTTCTTTGTTAACCTAACTCCTGCTACATTGGGCACCTATTATGATCATTTAAAACAAAACTACATCTGACCGTATACGTTTGGGTAATTTATGAGCACATGTAGTACAAATCTGCATGGGTCCCGAGCGAATCGGTTGTGAAAAGTTCTATTTCTTTGTTAACCCAACTCCTGCTACATTTTGCACCTATTATGATCATATAAATCAAAACTACATCTGACCGAATACGTTTGGGTAATTGATGTGTACGTGTAGCATAAATCTGCATGGGTCCCGAGTAAATCAGTTGTGAAAAGGTCTATTTCTTTTTTAACCCAACTCCTGCTACGTTGGGCACCTATTATGTTCATTTAAAACAAAACTACATCTGACCGAACACGTTTGGGTAATTGATGTGAACGTGTAGCACAAATCTGCATGGGTCCCGATTAAATCAGGTATGAAATGGCCTATTTCTTTGTTAACACAACTCCTGCTACATTGGACAGCTATTATTATCATATAAAACAATACTACATCTGACCGAACACGTTTGGGTAATTGAGGTGCACATGTAGTACAAATCTGCATGGGTCCCGCATAAATCAGTTATGAAAAGGTCTATTTCTTTGTTAACCTAACTCCTGCTACATTGGGCACCTATTATGATCATTTAAAACAAAACTACATCTGACCGAATACGTTTGGGTAATTTATGAGCACATGTAGTACAAATCTGCATGGGTCCCGAGCGAATCGGTTGTGAAAAGTTCTATTTCTTTGTTAACCCAGCTCCTGCTCCATTTTGCACCTATTATGATCATATAAATCAAAACTACAGCTGACCAAACACGTTTGGGTAATTGATGTGCACGTGTAGCACAAATCTGCATGGGTCCCGAGTAAATCAGTTGTGAAAAGGTCTATTTCTTTGTTAACCCAACTCCTGCTAAGTTGGACACCTATTATGATCATTTAAAACAAAACTACATCTGACCGAACACGTTTGGGTAATTGATGTGAACGTGTAGCACAAATCTGCATGGGTCCCGATTAAATCAGGTATGAAATGGCCTATTTCTTTGTTAACACAACTCCTGCTACATTGGACAGCTATTATTATCATATAAAACAATACTACATCTGACCGAACACGTTTGGGTAATTGATGTGCACATGTAGTACAAATCTGCATGGGTCCCGCATAAATCAGTTATGAAAAGGTCTATTTCTTTGTTAACCTAACTCCTGCTACATTGGGCACCTATTATGATCATTTAAAACAAAACTACATCTGACCGAATACGTTTGGGTAATTTATGAGCACATGTAGTACAAATCTGCATGGGTCCCGAGCGAATCGGTTGTGAAAAGTTCTATTTCTTTGTTAACCCAACTCCTGCTACATTTTGCACCTATTATGATCATATAAATCAAAACTACATCTGACCGAATACGTTTGGGTAATTGATGTGTACGTGTAGCATAAATCTGCATGGGTCCCGAGTAAATCAGTTGTGAAAAGGTCTATTTCTTTTTTAACCCAACTCCTGCTAAGTTGGACACCTATTATGATCATTTAAAACAAAACTACATCTGACCGAACACGTTTGGGTAATTGATGTGAACGTGTAGCACAAATCTGCATGGGTCCCGATTAAATCAGGTATGAAATGGCCTATTTCTTTGTTAACACAACTCCTGCTACATTGGACAGCTATTATTATCATATAAAACAATACTACATCTGACCGAACACGTTTGGGTAATTGATGTGCACATGTAGTACAAATCTGCATGGGTCCCGCATAAATCAGTTATGAAAAGGTCTATTTCTTTGTTAACCTAACTCCTGCTACATTGGGCACCTATTATGATCATTTAAAACAAAACTACATCTGACCGAATACGTTTGGGTAATTTATGAGCACATGTAGTACAAATCTGCATGGGTCCCGAGCGAATCGGTTGTGAAAAGTTCTATTTCTTTGTTAACCCAACTCCTGCTCCATTTTGCACCTATTATGATCATATAAATCAAAACTACAGCTGACCAAACACGTTTGGGTAATTGATGTGCACGTGTAGCACAAATCTGCATGGGTCCCGAGTAAATCAGTTGTGAAAAGGTCTATTTCTTTGTTAACCCAACTCCTGCTACATTGGGCACCTATTATGATCATTTAAAACAAAACTACATCTGACCCAACACGTTTGGGTAATTGATGTGCACATGTAGTACAAATCTGCATGGGTCCCGAGTAAATCAGTTGTGAAAAGGTCTATTTCTTTGTTAACCCAACTCCTGCTACATTGGGCACCTATTAAGATCATTTAAAACAAAACTACATCTGACCGAATACGTTTGGGTAATTTATGAGCACATGTAGTACAAATCTGCATGGGTCCCGAACGAATCGGTTGTGAAAAGTTCTATTTCTTTGTTAACCCAACTCCTGCTACATTTTGCACCTATTATGATCATATAAATCAAAACTACATCTGACCGAATACGTTTGGGTAATTGATGTGTACGTGTAGCATAAATCTGCATGGGTCCCGATTAAATCAGTTGTGAAAAGGTCTATTTCTTTTTTAACCCAACTCCTGCTACGTTGGGCACCTATTATGGTCATTTAAAACAAAACTACATCTGACCGAATACGTTTGGGTAATTTATGAGCACATGTAGTACAAATCTGCATGGGTCCCGAGAGAATCGGTTGTGAAAAGTTCTATTTCTTTGTTAACCCAACTCCTGCTACATTTTGCACCTATTATGATCATATAAATCAAAACTACATCTGACCGAATACGTTTGGGTAATTGATGTGTACGTGTAGCATAAATCTGCATGGGTCCCGAGTAAATCAGTTGTGAAAAGGTCTATTTCTTTTTTAACCCAACTCCTGCTACATTGGGCACCTATTATGATCATTTAAAACAAAACTACATCTGACCGAACACGTTTGGGTAATTGATGTGCACATGTAGTACAAATCTGCATGGGTCCCGCATGAATCAGTTGTGAAAAGGTCTATTTCTTTGTTAACCCAACTCCTGTAACATTGGGCACCAATTATGGTCATTTAAAACAAAACTACATCTGACCGAATACGTTTGGGTAATTGATGTGCACATGTAGTACAAATCTGCATGGGTCCCTCATAAATCAGTTATGAAAAGACCTATTTCTTTGTTAACCCAACTCCTGCTACATTGGGCACCTATTATGATCATTTAAAACATAACTACAATCTGACCGAACACGTTTGGGTAATTGATGTGCACATGTAGTACAAATTTGCATGGGTCCCGAGTAAATCAGTTGTGAAAAGGTCTATTTCTTTGTTAACCCAACTCCTGCTACATTGGGCACCTATTATGATCATTTAAAACATAACTACATCTGACCGAATACGTTTGGGTAATTTATGAGCACATGTAATACAAATCTGCATGGGTCCCGAGCGAATCGGTTGTGAAAAGTTTTATTTCTTTGTTAACCCAACTCCTGCTACATTTTGCACCTATTATGATCATATAAATCAAAACTACATCTGACCGAATACGTTTGGGTAATTGATGTGTACGTGTAGCATAAATCTGCATGGGTCCCGAGTAAATCAGTTGTGAAAAGGTCTATTTCTTTGTTAACCCAACTCCTGCTACATTGGGCACCTATTATGGTCATTTAAACCAAAACTACATCTGACCGAATACGTTTGGGTAATTGATGTGCACATGTAGTACAAATCTGCATGGGTCCCGAGTAAATCAGTTGTGAAAAGGTCTATTTCTTTGTTAACCCAACTCCTGCTACATTGGGCACCTATTATGATCATTTAAAACAAAACTACATCTGACCGAATACGTTTGGGTAATTTATGAGCACATGTAGTACAAATCTGCATGGGTCCCGAGCGAATCGGTTGTGAAAAGTTCTATTTCTTTGTTAACCCAACTCCTGCTACATTTTGCACCTATTATGATCATATAAATCAAAACTACATCTGACCGAATACGTTTGGGTAATTTATGTGTACGTGTAGCATAAATCTGCATGGGTACCGAGTAAATCAGTTGTGAAAAGGTCTATTTCTTTTTTAACCCAACTCCTGCTACATTTTGCACCTATTATGATCATATAAATCAAAACTACATCTGACCGAATACGTTTGTGTAATTTATGTGTACATGTAGTACAAATCTGCATGGGTCCCGAGCGAATCGGTTGTGAAATGTTCTATTTCTTTGTTAACTTAACTCCTGCTACATTTTGCACCTATTATGATCATATAAATCAAAACTACATCTGACCGAATACGTTTGTGTAATTTATGTGTACATGTAGCACAAATCTGCATGGGTCCCGAGCGAATCGGTTGTGAAAAGTTCTATTTCTTTGTTAATCCAACTCCTGCTACATTTTGCACCTATTATGATCAAATAAATCAAAACTACATCTGACTGTACACGTTTGGGTAATTAATGTGAACGTGTAGCACAAATCTGCATGGGTCCCGATTAAATCAGGTATGAAATGGTCTATTTCTTTGTTAACACAACTCCTGCTACATTGGACACCTATTATTATCATATAAAACAATACTACATCTGACCGAACACGTTTGGGTAATTGATATGCATGTGTAGTACAAATCTGCATGGGTCCCGCATAAATCAGTTATGAAAAGGTCTATTTCTTTGTTAACCTAACTCCTGCTACATTTTGCACCTATTATGATCATATAAATCAAAACTACATCTGACCGAATACGTTTGTGTAATTTATGTGTACATGTAGTACAAATCTGCATGGGTCCCGAGCGAATCGGTTGTGAAAAGTTCTATTTCTTTGTTAACCCAACTCCTGCTACATTTTGCACCTATTATGATCATTTAAAACAAAACTACATCTGACCGAATACGTTTGGGTAATTTATGAGCACATGTAGTACAAATCTGCATGGGTCCCGATTAAATCAGGTATGAAATGGTCTATTTCTTTGTTAACACAACTCCTGCTACATTGGACACCTATTATTATCATATAAAACAATACTACATCTGACCGAACACGTTTGGGTAATTGATGTGCACATGTAGTACAAATCTGCATTTGTCCCGCATAAATCAGTTATGAAAAGGTCTATTTCTTTGTTAACCTAACTCCTGCTACATTGGGCACCTATTATGATCATTTAAAACAAAACTACATCTGACCGTATACGTTTGGGTAATTTATGAGCACATGTAGTACAAATCTGCATGGGTCCCGAGCGAATCGGTTGTGAAAAGTTCTATTTCTTTGTTAACCCAACTCCTGCTACATTTTGCACCTATTATGATCATATAAATCAAAACTACATCTGACCGAATACGTTTGGGTAATTGATGTGTACGTGTAGCATAAATCTGCATGGGTCCCGAGTAAATCAGTTGTGAAAAGGTCTATTTCTTTTTTAACCCAACTCCTGCTACGTTGGGCACCTATTATGTTCATTTAAAACAAAACTACATCTGACCGAATATGTTTGGGTAATTGATGTGCACATGTAATACAAATCTGTATGGGTCCCGCATAAATCAGTTATGAAAAGGTCTATTTCTTTGTTAACCTAACTCCTGCTACATTGGGCACCTATTATGATCATTTAAAACAAAACTACATCTGACCGAATACGTTTGGGTAATTTATGAGCACATGTAGTACAAATCTGCATGGGTCCCGAGCGAATCGGTTGTGAAAAGTTCTATTTCTTTGTTAACCCAACTCCTGCTACATTTTGCACCTATTATGATCATATAAATCAAAACTACATCTGACCGAATACGTTTGGGTAATTGATGTGCACATGTAGTACAAATCTGCATGGGTCCCGCATGAATCAGTTGTGAAAAGGTCTATTTCTTTGTTAACCCAACTCCTGCTACATTGGGCACCCATTATGATTATTTAAAACAAAACTACATCTGACCGAACACGTTTGGATAATTGATGTGTACGTGTAGCATAAATCTGCATGGGTCCCGAGTAAATCAGTTGTGAAAAGGTCTATTTCTCTGTTAGCCCAAGTCCTGCTACATTGGGCACCTATTATGGTTATTTAAAACAAAACTACATCTGACCGAATACGTTTGGGTAATTGATGTGCACATGTAGTACAAATCTGCATGGGTCCCGCATAAATCAGTTATGAAAAGATCTAATTCGTTGTTAACCCAACTCCTGCTACATTGGGCACCTATTACGATAATTTAAAACAAAACTACATCTGACCGAATATGTTTGGGTAATTGATGTGCACATGTAGTACAAATCTGCATGGGTCCCGAGTAAATCAGTTGTGAAAAGGTCTATTTCTTTGTTAACCCAACTCCTGCTACATTTTGCACCTATTATGATCATATAAATCAAAACTACATCTGACCGAATACGTTTGGGTAATTGATGTCTACGTGTAGCATAAATCTGCATGGGTCCCGAGTAAATCAGTTGTGAAAAGGTCTATTTCTTTTTTAACCCAACTCCTGCTACGTTGGGCACCTATTATGATCATTTAAAACAAAACTACATCTGACCGAATACGTTTGGGTAATTGATGTGCACATGTAGTACAAATCTGCATGGGTCCCTCATAAATCAGTTATGAAAAGACCTATTTCTTTGTTAACCCAACTCCTGCTACATTGGGCACATATTATGATCATTTAAAACAAAACTACATCTGACCGAACACGTTTGGGTAATTGATGTGTACGTGTAGCATAAATCTGCATGGGTCCCGAGTAAATCAGTTGTGAAAAGGTATATTTTTTTTTTAACCCAACTCCTGCTAAGTTGGACACCTATTATGATCATTTAAAACAAAACTACATCTGACCGA
Source organism: Leptura quadrifasciata (assembly GCA_963675555.1). NCBI lineage: Eukaryota > Metazoa > Arthropoda > Insecta > Coleoptera > Cerambycidae > Leptura > Leptura quadrifasciata. The sequence goes on along the minus strand of OY776674.1, from coordinate 78,462,919 downwards.
ACACGTTTGGGTAATTGATGTGAACGTGTAGCACAAATCTGCATGGGTCCCGATTAAATCAGGTATGAAATGGCCTATTTCTTTGTTAACACAACTCCTGCTACATTGGACAGCTATTATTATCATATAAAACAATACTACATCTGACCGAACACGTTTGGGTAATTGATGTGCACATGTAGTACAAATCTGCATGGGTCCCGCATAAATCAGTTATGAAAAGGTCTATTTCTTTGTTAACCTAACTCCTGCTACATTGGGCACCTATTATGATCATTTAAAACAAAACTACATCTGACCGAATACGTTTGGGTAATTTATGAGCACATGTAGTACAAATCTGCATGGGTCCCGAGCGAATCGGTTGTGAAAAGTTCTATTTCTTTGTTAACCCAACTCCTGCTCCATTTTGCACCTATTATGATCATATAAATCAAAACTACATCTGACCAAACACGTTTGGGTAATTGATGTGCACGTGTAGCACAAATCTGCATGGGTCCCGAGTAAATCAGTTGTGAAAAGGTCTATTTCTTTGTTAACCCAACTCCTGCTACATTGGGCACCTATTATGATCATTTAAAACAAAACTACATCTGACCCAACACGTTTGGGTAATTGATGTGCACATGTAGTACAAATCTGCATGGGTCCCGAGTAAATCAGTTGTGAAAAGGTCTATTTCTTTGTTAACCCAACTCCTTCTACATTGGGCACCTATTAAGATCATTTAAAACAAAACTACATCTGACCGAATACGTTTGGGTAATTTATGAGCACATGTAGTACAAATCTGCATGGGTCCCGAACGAATCGGTTGTGAAAAGTTCTATTTCTTTGTTAACCCAACTCCTGCTACATTTTGCACCTATTATGATCATATAAATCAAAACTACATCTGACCGAATACGTTTGGGTAATTGATGTCTACGTGTAGCATAAATCTGCATGGGTCCCGAGTAAATCAGTTGTGAAAAGGTCTATTTCTTTTTTAACCCAACTCCTGCTACGTTGGGCACCTATTATGATCATTTAAAACAAAACTACATCTGACCGAATACGTTTGGGTAATTGATGTGCACATGTAGTACAAATCTGCATGGGTCCCTCATAAATCAGTTATGAAAAGACCTATTTCTTTGTTAACCCAACTCCTGCTACATTGGGCACATATTATGATCATTTAAAACAAAACTACATCTGACCGAACACGTTTGGGTAATTGATGTGAACGTGTAGCACAAATCTGCATGGGTCCCGATTAAATCAGGTATGAAATGGTCTATTTCTTTGTTAACACAACTCCTGCTACATTGGACACCTATTATTATCATATAAAACAATACTGCATCTGACCGAACACGTTTGGGTAATTGATGTGCACATGTAGTACAATTCTGCATGGGTCCCGCATAAATCAGTTATGAAAAGGTCTATTTCTTTGTTAACCTAACTCCTGCTCAATTGGGCACCTATTATGGTCATTTAAAACAAAACTACATCTGACCGAATACGTTTGGGTAATTTATGAGCACATGTAGTACAAATCTGCATGGGTCCCGAGAGAATCGGTTGTGAAAAGTTCTATTTCTTTGTTAACCCAACTCCTGCTACATTTTGCACCTATTATGATCATATAAATCGAAACTACATCTGACCGAATACGTTTGGGTAATTGATGTGTACGTGTAGCATAAATCTGCATGGGTCCCGAGTAAATCAGTTGTGAAAAGGTCTATTTCTTTTTTAACCCAACTCCTGCTACATTGGGCACCTATTATGATCATTTAAAACAAAACTACATCTGACCGAACACGTTTGGGTAATTGATGTGCACATGTAGTACAAATCTGCATGGGTCCCGCATGAATCAGTTGTGAAAAGGTCTATTTCTTTGTTAACCCAACTCCTGTAACATTGGGCACCAATTATGGTCATTTAAAACAAAACTACATCTGACCGAATACGTTTGGGTAATTGATGTGCACATGTAGTACAAATCTGCATGGGTCCCTCATAAATCAGTTATGAAAAGACCTATTTCTTTGTTAACCCAACTCCTGCTACATTGGGCACCTATTATGATCATTTAAAACATAACTACATCTGACCGAACACGTTTGGGTAATTGATGTGCACATGTAGTACAAATTTGCATGGGTCCCGAGTAAATCAGTTGTGAAAAGGTCTATTTCTTTGTTAACCCAACTCCTGCTACATTGGGCACCTATTATGATCATTTAAAACAAAACTACATCTGACCGAATACGTTTGGGTAATTTATGAGCACATGTAGTACAAATCTGCATGGGTCCCGAGCGAATCGGTTGGGAAAAGTTTTATTTCTTTGTTAACCCAACTCCTGCTACATTTTGCACCTATTATGATCATATAAATCAAAACTACATCTGACCGAATACGTTTGGGTAATTGATGTGTACGTGTAGCATAAATCTGCATGGGTCCCGAGTAAATCAGTTGTGAAAAGGTCTATTTCTTTGTTAACCCAACTCCTGCTACATTGGGCACCTATTATGGTCATTTAAACCAAAACTACATCTGACCGAATACGTTTGGGTAATTGATGTGCACATGTAGTACAAATCTGCATGGGTCCCGAGTAAATCAGTTGTGAAAAGGTCTATTTCTTTGTTAACCCAACTCCTGCTACATTGGGCACCTATTATGATCATTTAAAACAAAACTACATCTGACCGAATACGTTTGGGTAATTTATGAGCACATGTAGTACAAATCTGCATGGGTCCCGAGCGAATCGGTTGTGAATAGTTCTATTTCTTTGTTAACCCAACTCATGCTACATTTTGCACCTATTATGATCATATAAATCAAAACTACATCTGACCGAATACGTTTGGGTAATTGGTGTGTACGTGTATCATAAATCTGCATGGGTCCCGAGTAAATCAGTTGTGAAAAGGTCTATTTCTTTTTTAACCCAACTCCTGCTACGTTGGGCACCTATTATGATAATTTAAAACAAAACTACATCTGACCGAATACGTTTGGGTAATTGATGTGCACATGTAGTACAAATCTGCATGGGTCCCGCATGAATCAGTTGTGAAAAGGTCTATTTCTTTGTTAATCCAACTCCTGCTACATTGGGCACCTATTATGATCATTTAAAACAAAACTACATCTGACCGAACACGTTTGGGTAATTGTTGTGCACATGCAGTACAAATCTGCATGGGTCCCGAGTTAATCAGTTGTGAAAAGGTCTATTTCCTTGTTAACTCAACTCCTGCTACATTGGGCACCTATTATGATCATTTAAAACAAAACTACATCTGACCGAACACGTTTGGGTAATTGATGTGCACGTGTAGCACAAATCTGCATGGGTCCCGAGTAAATCAGTTGTGAAAAGGTCTATTTCTTTGTTAACCCAACTCCTGCTACGTTGGGCACCTATTATGATCATTTAAAACAAAACTACATCTGACCCAACACGTTTGGGTAATTGATGTGCACATGTACTACAAATCTGCATGGGTCCCGAGTAAATCAGTTGTGAAAAGGTCTATTTCTTTGTTAACCCAACTCCTGCTACATTGGGCACCTATTAAGATCATTTAAAACAAAACTACATCTGACCGAATACGTTTGGGTAATTGATGTGTACGTGTAGCATAAATCTGCATGGGTCCCGAGTAAATCAGTTGTGAAAAGGTCTATTTCTCTGTTAGCCCAAGTCCTGCTACATTGGGCACCTATTATGGTTATTTAAAACAAAACTACATCTGACCGAATACGTTTGGGTAATTGATGTGCACATGTAGTACAAATCTGCATGGGTCCCGCATAAATCAGTTATGAAAAGATCTAATTCGTTGTTAACCCAACTCCTGCTACATTGGGCACCTATTACGATAATTTAAAACAAAACTACATCTGACCGAATATGTTTGGGTAATTGATGTGCACATGTAGTACAAATCTGCATGGGTCCCTCATAAATCAGTTATGAAAAGACCTATTTCTTTGTTAACCCAACTCCTGATACATTGGGCACATATTATGATCATTTAAAACAAAACTACATCTGACCGAACACGTTTGGGTAATTGATGTGCACATGTAGTACAAATCTGCATGGGTCCCTCATAAATCAGTTATGAAAAGACCTATTTCTTTGTTAACCCAACTCCTGCTACATTGGGCACCTATTATGGTCATTTAAAACAAAACTACATCTGACCGAATACGTTTGGGTAATTTATGAGCACATGTAGTACAAATCTGCATGGGTCCCGAGCGAATCGGTTGTGAAAAGTTCTATTTCTTTGTTAACCCAACTCCTGCTACATTTTGCACCTATTATGATCAAATAAATCAAAACTATATCTGACCGAATACGTTTGGGTAATTGATGTGTACGTGTAGCATAAATCTGCATGGGTCCCGAGTAAATCAGTTGTGAAAAGGTCTATTTCTTTTTTAACCCAACTCCTGCTACGTTGGGCACCTATTATGATCATTTAAAACAAAACTACATCTGACCGAATACGTTTGGGTAATTGATGTGCGCATGTAGTACAAATCTGCATGGGTCCCGAGCGAATCGATTGTGAAAAGTTCTATTTCTTTGTTAACCCAACTCCTGCTATATTTTGCACCTATTATGATCATATAAATCAAAACTACATCTGACCGAATACGTTTGGGTAATTGATGTGTACGTGTAGCATAAATCTGCATGGGTCCCCGAGTAAATCAGTTGTGAAAAGGTCTATTTCTTTTTTATCCCAACTCCTGCTACGTTGGGCACCTATTATGATCATTTAAAACAAAACTACATCTGACCGAATACGTTTGGGTAATTGATGTGCACATGTAGTACAAATCTGCATGGGTCCCTCATAAATCAGTTATGAAAAGACCTATTTCTTTGTTAACCCAACTCCTGCTACATTTTGCACCTATTATGATCATATAAATCAAAACTACATCTGACCGAATACGTTTGGGTTATTGATGTGTACGTGTAGCATAAATCTGCATGGGTCCCCGAGTAAATCAGTTGTGAAAGGGTCTATTTCTTTTTTATCCCAACTCCTGCTACGTTGGGCACCTATTATGATCATTTAAAACAAAACTACATCTGACCGAATACGTTTGGGTAATTGATGTGCGCATGTAGTACAAATCTGCATGGGTCCCGAGCGAATCGATTGTGAAAAGTTCTATTTCTTTGTTAACCCAACTTCTGCTACATTTTGCACCTATTATGATCATATAAATCAAAACTACATTTGACCGAATACGTTTGGGTAATTGATGTGTACGTGTAGCATAAATCTGCATGGGTCCCCGAGTAAATCAGTTGTGAAAAGGTCTATTTCTTTTTTATCCCAACTCCTGCTACGTTGGGCACCTATTATGATCATTTAAAACAAAACTACATCTGACCGAACACGTTTGGGTAATTGATGTGAACGTGTAGCACAAATCTGCATGGGTCCCGATTAAATCAGGTATGAAATGGTCTATTTCTTTGTTAACACAACTCCTGCTACATTGGACACATATTATTATCATATAAAACAATACTACATCTGACCGAACACGTTTGGGTAATTGATGTGCACATGTAGTACAAATCTGCATGGGTCCCGCATAAATCAGTTATGAAAAGGTCTATTTCTTTGTTAACCTAACTCCTGCTACATTGGGCACCTATTATGATCATTTAAAACAAAACTACATCTGACCGAATACGTTTGGGTAATTTATGAGCACATGTAGTACAAATCTGCATGGTCCCGAGCGAATCGGTTGTGAAAAGTTCTATTTCTTTGTTAACCCAACTCCTGCTGCATTTTGCACCTATTATGATCATATAAATCAAAACTACATCTGACCGAATACGTTTGGGTAATTGATGTGTACGTGTAGCATAAATCTGCATGGGTCCCGAGTAAATCAGTTGTGAAAAGGTCTATTTCTTTTTTAACCCAACTCCTGCTACGTTGGGCACCTATTATGATCATTTAAAACAAAACTACATCTGACCGAATACGTTTGGGAAATTGATGTGCACATGTAGTACAAATCTGCATGGGTCCCGCATGAATCAGTTGTGAAAAGGTCTATTTCTTTTTTAACCCAACTCCTGCTACATTTTGCACCTATTTTGTTCATTTAAAACAAAACTACATCTGACCGAACAACCTTGGGTAATTGATGTGCACATGTAGTACAAATCTGCATGGGTCCCGAGTAAATCATTTGTGAAAAGGTCTATTTCTTTGTTAACCCAACTCCTGCTACATTGGGCACCTATTATGATCATTTAAAACAAAACTACATCTGACCGAACACGTTTGGGTAATTGATGTGCACATGTAGTACAAATCTGCATGGGTCCCGAGTAAATCAGTTGTGAAAAGTTCTATTTCTTTGTTAACCCAACTCCTGCTACATTGGGCACCTATTATGATCATTTAAAACAAAACTTCATCTGACCGAACACGTTTGGGTAATTGATGTGCACATGCAGTACAAATCTGCATGGGTCCCGAGTAAATCATTTGTGAAAAGGTCTATTTCTTTGTTAACCCAACTCCTGCTACATTGGGCACCTATTATGATCATTTAAAACAAAACTACATCTGACCGAACACGTTTGGGTAATTGATGTGCATATGCAGTACAAATCTGCATGGGTCCCGAGTAAATCAGTTGTGAAAAGGACTATTTCTTTGTTAACCAACTCCTGCTACATTGGGCACCTATTATGATCATTTAAAACAAAACTACATCTGACCGAGCACGTTTGGGTAATTGATGTGCACATGTAGTACAAATCTGTATGGGTCCCGAGTAAATCAGTTGTGAAAAGTTCTATTTCTTTGTTAACCCAACTCCTGCTACACCTTGCACCTATTATGATCATATAAATCAAAACTACATCTGACCGAATACGTATGGGTAATTGATGTGTACGTGTAGCATAAATCTGCATGGGTCCCGAGTAAATCAGTTGTGAAAAGGTCTATTTCTTTTTTAACACAACTCCTGCTACGTTGGGCACCTATTATGATCATTTAAAACAAAACTACATCTGACCGAATACGTTTGGGTAATTGATGTGCACATGTAGTACAAATCTGCATGGGTCCCGCATGAATCAGTTGTGAAAAGGTCTATTTCTTTGTTAACCCAACTCCTGCTACATTGGGCACCTATTATGGTCATTTAAAACAAAACTACATCTGACCGAATAAGTTTGGGTAATTGATGTGCACATGTAGTACAAATCTGCATGGGTCCCTCATAAATCAGTTATGAAAAGACCTATTTCTTTGTTAACCCAACTCCTGCTACATTGGGCACCTATTATGATCATTTAAAACAAAACTACATCTGACCGAACACGTTTGGGTAATTGATGTGAACGTGTAGCACAAATCTGCATGGGTCCCGATTAAATCAGGTATGAAATGGTCTATTTCTTTGTTAACACAACTCCTGCTACATTGGGCACCTATTATGATCATTTAAAACAAAACTACATCTGACCGAATAAGTTTGGGTAATTGATGTGCACATGTAGTAGAAATCTGCATGGGTCCCGCATGAATCAGTTGTGAAAAGGTCTATTTCTTTGTTAACCCAACTCCTGCTACATTGGGCACCTATTATGGTCATTTAAAACAAAACTACATCTGACCGAATAAGTTTGGGTAATTGATGTGCACATGTAGTACAAATCTGCATGGGTCCCTCATAAATCAGTTATGAAAAGACCTATTACTTTGTTAACCCAACTCCTGCTACGTTGGGCACCTATTATGATCATTTAAAACAAAACTACATCTGACCGAATACGTTTGGGTAATTGATGTGCACATGTAGTACAAATCTGCATGGGTCCCGCATGAATCAGTTGTGAAAAGGTCTATTTCTTTGTTAACCCAACTCCTGCTACATTGGGCACCTATTATGGTCATTTAAAACAAAACTACATCTGACCGAATAAGTTTGGGTAATTGATGTGCACATGTAGTACAAATCTGCATGGGTCCCTCATAAATCAGTTATGAAAAGACCTATTTCTTTGTTAACCCAACTCCTGCTACATTGGGCACATATTATGATCATTTAAAACAAAACTACATCTCACCGAACACGTTTGGGTAATTGATGTGCACGTGTAGCACAAATCTGCATGGGTCCCGAGTAAATCAGTTGTGAAAAGGTCTATTTCTTTGTTAACCCAACTCCTGCTACATTGGGCACCTATTATGATCATTTAAAACAAAACTACATCTGACCGAACACGTTTGGGTAATTGATGTGCACGTGTAGCACAAATCTGCATGGGTCCCGAGTAAATCAGTTGTGAAAAGGTCTATTTCTTTGTTAACCCAACTCCTGCTACATTGGGCACCTATTAAGATCATTTAAAACAAAACTACATCTGACCGAATACGTTTGGGTAATTTATGAGCACATGTAGTACAAATCTGCATGGGTCCCGAACGAATCGGTTGTGAAAAGTTCTATTTCTTTGTTAACCCAACTCCTGCTACATTTTGCACCTATTATGATCATATAAATCAAAACTACATCTGACCGAATACGTTTGGGTAATTGATGTCTACGTGTAGCATAAATCTGCATGGGTCCCGAGTAAATCAGTTGTGAAAAGGTCTATTTCTTTTTTAACCCAACTCCTGCTACGTTGGGCACCTATTATGATCATTTAAAACAAAACTACATCTGACCGAATACGTTTGGGTAATTGATGTGCACATGTAGTACAAATCTGCATGGGTCCCTCATAAATCAGTTATGAAAAGACCTATTTCTTTGTTAACCCAACTCCTGCTACATTGGGCACATATTATAATCATTTAAAACAAAACTACATCTGACCGAACACGTTTGGGTAATTGATGTGAACGTGTAGCACAAATCTGCATGGGTCCCGATTAAATCAGGTATGAAATGGTCTATTTCTTTGTTAACACAACTCCTGCTACATTGGACACCTATTATTATCATATAAAACAATACTGCATCTGACCGAACACGTTTGGGTAATTGATGTGCACATGTAGTACAATTCTGCATGGGTCCCGCATAAATCAGTTATGAAAAGGTCTATTTCTTTGTTAACCTAACTCCTGCTCAATTGGGCACCTATTATGGTCATTTAAAACAAAACTACATCTGACCGAATACGTTTGGGTAATTGATGTGTACGTGTAGCATAAATCTGCATGGGTCCCGAGTAAATCAGTTGTGAAAAGGTCTATTTCTTTTTTAACCCAACTCCTGCTACATTGGGCACCTATTATGATCATTTAAAACAAAACTACATCTGACCGAACACGTTTGGGTAATTGATGTGCACATGTAGTACAAATCTGCATGGGTCCCGCATGAATCAGTTGTGAAAAGGTCTATTTCTTTGTTAACCCAACTCCTGTAACATTGGGCACCAATTATGGTCATTTAAAACAAAACTACATCTGACCGAATACGTTTGGGTAATTGATGTGCACATGTAGTACAAATCTGCATGGGTCCCTCATAAATCAGTTATGAAAAGTCCTATTTCTTTGTTAACCCAACTCCTGCTACATTGGGCACCTATTATGATCATTTAAAACATAACTACATCTGACCGAACACGTTTGGGTAATTGATGTGCACATGTAGTACAAATTTGCATGGGTCCCGAGTAAATCAGTTGTGAAAAGGTCTATTTCTTTGTTAACCCAACTCCTGCTACATTGGGCTATTATGATCATTTAAAACAAAACTACATCTGACCGAATACGTTTGGGTAATTTATGAGCACATGTAATACAAATCTGCATGGGTCCCGAGCGAATCGGTTGTGAAAAGTTTTATTTCTTTGTTAACCCAACTCCTGCTACATTTTGCACCTATTATGATCATATAAATCAAAACTACATCTGACCGAATACGTTTGGGTAATTGATGTGTACGTGTAGCATAAATCTGCATGGGTCCCGAGTAAATCAGTTGTGAAAAGGTCTATTTCTTTGTTAACCCAACTCCTGCTACATTGGGCACCTATTATGGTCATTTAAACCAAAACTACATCTGACCGAATACGTTTGGGTAATTGATGTGCACATGTAGTACAAATCTGCATGGGTCCCGAGTAAATCAGTTGTGAAAAGGTCTATTTCTTTGTTAACCCAACTCCTGCTACATTGGGCACCTATTATGATCATTTAAAACAAAACTACATCTGACCGAATACGTTTGGGTAATTTATGAGCACATGTAGTACAAATCTGCATGGGTCCCGAGCGAATACGTTTGGGTAATTTATGTGTACGTGTAGCATAAATCTGCATGGGTACCGAGTAAATCAGTTGTGAAAAGGTCTATTTCTTTTTTAACCCAACTCCTGCTACATTTTGCACCTATTATGATCATATAAATCAAAACTACATCTGACCGAATACGTTTGTGTAATTTATGTGTACATGTAGTACAAATCTGCATGGGTCCCGAGCGAATCGGTTGTGAAATGTTCTATTTCTTTGTTAACTTAACTCCTGCTACATTTTGCACCTATTATGATCATATAAATCAAAACTACATCTGACCGAATACGTTTGTGTAATTTATGTGTACATGTAGCACAAATCTGCATGGGTCCCGAGCGAATCGGTTGTGAAAAGTTCTATTTCTTTGTTAATCCAACTCCTGCTACATTTTGCACCTATTATGATCAAATAAATCAAAACTACATCTGACTGAACACGTTTGGGTAATTGATGTGAACGTGTAGCACAAATCTGCATGGGTCCCGATTAAATCAGGTATGAAATGGTCTATTTCTTTGTTAACACAACTCCTGCTACATTGGACACCTATTATTATCATATAAAACAATACTACATCTGACCGAACACGTTTGGGTAATTGATATGCATGTGTAGTACAAATCTGCATGGGTCCCGCATAAATCAGTTATGAAAAGGTCTATTTCTTTGTTAACCTAACTCCTGCTACATTGGGCACCTATTATGATCATTTAAAACAAAACTACATCTGACCGTATACGTTTGGGTAATTTATGAGCACATGTAGTACAAATCTGCATGGGTCCCGAGCGAATCGGTTGTGAAAAGTTCTATTTCTTTGTTAACCCAACTCCTGCTACATTTTGCACCTATTATGATCATATAAATCAAAACTACATCTGACCGAATACGTTTGGGTAATTGATGTGTACGTGTAGCATAAATCTGCATGGGTCCCGAGTAAATCAGTTGTGAAAAGGTCTATTTCTTTTTTAACCCAACTCCTGCTACGTTGGGCACCTATTATGTTCATTTAAAACAAAACTACATCTGACCGAATATGTTTGGGTAATTGATGTGCACATGTAGTACAAATCTGTATGGGTCCCGCATAAATCAGTTATGAAAAGGTCTATTTTTTTGTTAACCTAACTCCTGCTACATTGGGCACCTATTATGATCATTTAAAACAAAACTACATCTGACCGAATACGTTTGGGTAATTTATGAGCACATGTAGTACAAATCTGCATGGGTCCCGAGCGAATCGGTTGTGAAAAGTTCTATTTCTTTGTTAACCCAACTCCTGCTACATTTTGCACCTATTATGATCATATAAATCAAAACTACATCTGACCGAATACGTTTGGGTAATTGATGTGCACATGTAGTACAAATCTGCATGGGTCCCGCATGAATCAGTTGTGAAAAGGTCTATTTCTTTGTTAACCCAACTCCTGCTACATTGGGCACCCATTATGATTATTTAAAACAAAACTACATCTGACCGAACACGTTTGGATAATTGATGTGTACGTGTAGCATAAATCTGCATGGGTCCCGAGTAAATCAGTTGTGAAAAGGTCTATTTCTTTGTTAGCCCAAGTCCTGCTACATTGGGCACCTATTATGGTTATTTAAAACAAAACTACATCTGACCGAATACGTTTGGGTAATTGATGTGCACATGTAGTACAAATCTGCATGGGTCCCGCATAAATCAGTTATGAAAAGATCTAATTCGTTGTTAACCCAACTCCTGCTACATTGGGCACCTATTATGATAATTTAAAGCAAAACTACATCTGACCGAATATGTTTGGGTAATTGATGTGCACATGTAGTACAAATCTGCATGGGTCCCGAGTAAATCAGTTGTGAAAAGGTCTATTTCTTTGTTAACCCAACTCCTGCTACATTTTGCACCTATTATGATCATATAAATCAAAACTACATCTGACCGAATACGTTTGGGTAATTGATGTCTACGTGTAGCATAAATCTGCATGGGTCCCGAGTAAGTCAGTTGTGAAAAGGTCTATTTCTTTTTTAACCCAACTCCTGCTACGTTGGGCACCTATTATGATCATTTAAAACAAAACTACATCTGACCGAATACGTTTGGGTAATTGATGTGCACATGTAGTACAAATCTGCATGGGTCCCTCATAAATCAGTTATGAAAAAACCTATTTCTTTGTTAACCCAACTCCTGCTACATTGGGCACATATTATGATCATTTAAAACAAAACTACATCTGACCGAACACGTTTGGGTAATTGATGTGTACGTGTAGCATAAATCTGCATGGGTCCCGAGTAAATCAGTTGTGAAAAGGTATATTTTTTTTTTAACCCAACTCCTGCTAAGTTGGACACCTATTATGATCATTTAAAACAAAACTACATCTGACCGAACACGTTTGGGTAATTGATGTGAACGTGTAGCACAAATCTGCATGGGTCCCGATTAAATCAGGTATGAAATGGCCTATTTCTTTGTTAACACAACTCCTGCTACATTGGACAGCTATTATTATCATATAAAACAATACTACATCTGACCGAACACGTTTGGGTAATTGATGTGCACATGTAGTACAAATCTGCATGGGTCCCGCATAAATCAGTTATGAAAAGGTCTATTTCTTTGTTAACCTAACTCCTGCTACATTGGGCACCTATTATGATCATTTAAAACAAAACTACATCTGACCGAATACGTTTGGGTAATTTATGAGCACATGTAGTACAAATCTGCATGGGTCCCGAGCGAATCGGTTGTGAAAAGTTCTATTTCTTTGTTAACCCAACTCCTGCTCCATTTTGCACCTATTATGATCATATAAATCAAAACTACAGCTGACCAAACACGTTTGGGTAATTGATGTGCACGTGTAGCACAAATCTGCATGGGTCCCGAGTAAATCAGTTGTGAAAAGGTCTATTTCTTTGTTAACCCAACTCCTGCTACATTGGGCACCTATTATGATCATTTAAAACAAAACTACATCTGACCCAACACGTTTGGGTAATTGATGTGCACATGTAGTACAAATCTGCATGGGTCCCGAGTAAATCAGTTGTGAAAAGGTCTATTTCTTTGTTAACCCAACTCCTGCTACATTGGGCACCTATTAAGATCATTTAAAACAAAACTACATCTGACCGAATACGTTTGGGTAATTTATGAGCACATGTAGTACAAATCTGCATGGGTCCCGAACGAATCGGTTGTGAAAAGTTCTATTTCTTTGTTAACCCAACTCCTGCTACATTTTGCACCTATTATGATCATATAAATCAAAACTACATCTGACCGAATACGTTTGGGTAATTGATGTGTACGTGTAGCATAAATCTGCATGGGTCCCGAGTAAATCAGTTGTGAAAAGGTCTATTTCTTTTTTAACCCAACTCCTGCTACGTTGGGCACCTATTATGGTCATTTAAAACAAAACTACATCTGACCGAATACGTTTGGGTAATTTATGAGCACATGTAGTACAAATCTGCATGGGTCCCGAGAGAATCGGTTGTGAAAAGTTCTATTTCTTTGTTAACCCAACTCCTGCTACATTTTGCACCTATTATGATCATATAAATCAAAACTACATCTGACCGAATACGTTTGGGTAATTGATGTGTACGTGTAGCATAAATCTGCATGGGTCCCGAGTAAATCAGTTGTGAAAAGGTCTATTTCTTTTTTAACCCAACTCCTGCTACATTGGGCACCTATTATGATCATTTAAAACAAAACTACATCTGACCGAACACGTTTGGGTAATTGATGTGCACATGTAGTACAAATCTGCATGGGTCCCGCATGAATCAGTTGTGAAAAGGTCTATTTCTTTGTTAACCCAACTCCTGTAACATTGGGCACCAATTATGGTCATTTAAAACAAAACTACATCTGACCGAATACGTTTGGGTAATTGATGTGCACATGTAGTACAAATCTGCATGGGTCCCTCATAAATCAGTTATGAAAAGACCTATTTCTTTGTTAACCCAACTCCTGCTACATTGGGCACCTATTATGATCATTTAAAACATAACTACAATCTGACCGAACACGTTTGGGTAATTGATGTGCACATGTAGTACAAATTTGCATGGGTCCCGAGTAAATCAGTTGTGAAAAGGTCTATTTCTTTGTTAACCCAACTCCTGCTACATTGGGCACCTATTATGATCATTTAAAACAAAACTACATCTGACCGAATACGTTTGGGTAATTTATGAGCACATGTAATACAAATCTGCATGGGTCCCGAGCGAATCGGTTGTGAAAAGTTTTATTTCTTTGTTAACCCAACTCCTGCTACATTTTGCACCTATTATGATCATATAAATCAAAACTACATCTGACCGAATACGTTTGGGTAATTGATGTGTACGTGTAGCATAAATCTGCATGGGTCCCGAGTAAATCAGTTGTGAAAAGGTCTATTTCTTTGTTAACCCAACTCCTGCTACATTGGGCACCTATTATGGTCATTTAAACCAAAACTACATCTGACCGAATACGTTTGGGTAATTGATGTGCACATGTAGTACAAATCTGCATGGGTCCCGAGTAAATCAGTTGTGAAAAGGTCTATTTCTTTGTTAACCCAACTCCTGCTACATTGGGCACCTATTATGATCATTTAAAACAAAACTACATCTGACCGAATACGTTTGGGTAATTTATGAGCACATGTAGTACAAATCTGCATGGGTCCCGAGCGAATCGGTTGTGAAAAGTTCTATTTCTTTGTTAACCCAACTCCTGCTACATTTTGCACCTATTATGATCATATAAATCAAAACTACATCTGACCGAATACGTTTGGGTAATTTATGTGTACGTGTAGCATAAATCTGCATGGGTACCGAGTAAATCAGTTGTGAAAAGGTCTATTTCTTTTTTAACCCAACTCCTGCTACATTTTGCACCTATTATGATCATATAAATCAAAACTACATCTGACCGAATACGTTTGTGTAATTTATGTGTACATGTAGTACAAATCTGCATGGGTCCCGAGCGAATCGGTTGTGAAATGTTCTATTTCTTTGTTAACTTAACTCCTGCTACATTTTGCACCTATTATGATCATATAAATCAAAACTACATCTGACCGAATACGTTTGTGTAATTTATGTGTACATGTAGCACAAATCTGCATGGGTCCCGAGCGAATCGGTTGTGAAAAGTTCTATTTCTTTGTTAATCCAACTCCTGCTACATTTTGCACCTATTATGATCAAATAAATCAAAACTACATCTGACTGAACACGTTTGGGTAATTGATGTGAACGTGTAGCACAAATCTGCATGGGTCCCGATTAAATCAGGTATGAAATGGTCTATTTCTTTGTTAACACAACTCCTGCTACATTGGACACCTATTATTATCATATAAAACAATACTACATCTGACCGAACACGTTTGGGTAATTGATATGCATGTGTAGTACAAATCTGCATGGGTCCCGCATAAATCAGTTATGAAAAGGTCTATTTCTTTGTTAACCTAACTCCTGCTACATTTTGCACCTATTATGATCATATAAATCAAAACTACATCTGACCGAATACGTTTGTGTAATTTATGTGTACATGTAGTACAAATCTGCATGGGTCCCGAGCGAATCGGTTGTGAAAAGTTCTATTTCTTTGTTAACCCAACTCCTGCTACATTTTGCACCTATTATGATCATTTAAAACAAAACTACATCTGACCGAATACGTTTGGGTAATTTATGAGCACATGTAGTACAAATCTGCATGGGTCCCGATTAAATCAGGTATGAAATGGTCTATTTCTTTGTTAACACAACTCCTGCTACATTGGACACCTATTATTATCATATAAAACAATACTACATCTGACCGAACACGTTTGGGTAATTGATGTGCACATGTAGTACAAATCTGCATTTGTCCCGCATAAATCAGTTATGAAAAGGTCTATTTCTTTGTTAACCTAACTCCTGCTACATTGGGCACCTATTATGATCATTTAAAACAAAACTACATCTGACCGTATACGTTTGGGTAATTTATGAGCACATGTAGTACAAATCTGCATGGGTCCCGAGCGAATCGGTTGTGAAAAGTTCTATTTCTTTGTTAACCCAACTCCTGCTACATTTTGCACCTATTATGATCATATAAATCAAAACTACATCTGACCGAATACGTTTGGGTAATTGATGTGTACGTGTAGCATAAATCTGCATGGGTCCCGAGTAAATCAGTTGTGAAAAGGTCTATTTCTTTTTTAACCCAACTCCTGCTACGTTGGGCACCTATTATGTTCATTTAAAACAAAACTACATCTGACCGAATATGTTTGGGTAATTGATGTGCACATGTAATACAAATCTGTATGGGTCCCGCATAAATCAGTTATGAAAAGGTCTATTTCTTTGTTAACCTAACTCCTGCTACATTGGGCACCTATTATGATCATTTAAAACAAAACTACATCTGACCGAATACGTTTGGGTAATTTATGAGCACATGTAGTACAAATCTGCATGGGTCCCGAGCGAATCGGTTGTGAAAAGTTCTATTTCTTTGTTAACCCAACTCCTGCTACATTTTGCACCTATTATGATCATATAAATCAAAACTACATCTGACCGAATACGTTTGGGTAATTGATGTGCACATGTAGTACAAATCTGCATGGGTCCCGCATGAATCAGTTGTGAAAAGGTCTATTTCTTTGTTAACCCAACTCCTGCTACATTGGGCACCCATTATGATTATTTAAAACAAAACTACATCTGACCGAACACGTTTGGATAATTGATGTGTACGTGTAGCATAAATCTGCATGGGTCCCGAGTAAATCAGTTGTGAAAAGGTCTATTTCTCTGTTAGCCCAAGTCCTGCTACATTGGGCACCTATTATGGTTATTTAAAACAAAACTACATCTGACCGAATACGTTTGGGTAATTGATGTGCACATGTAGTACAAATCTGCATGGGTCCCGCATAAATCAGTTATGAAAAGATCTAATTCGTTGTTAACCCAACTCCTGCTACATTGGGCACCTATTACGATAATTTAAAACAAAACTACATCTGACCGAATATGTTTGGGTAATTGATGTGCACATGTAGTACAAATCTGCATGGGTCCCGAGTAAATCAGTTGTGAAAAGGTCTATTTCTTTGTTAACCCAACTCCTGCTACATTTTGCACCTATTATGATCATATAAATCAAAACTACATCTGACCGAATACGTTTGGGTAATTGATGTCTACGTGTAGCATAAATCTGCATGGGTCCCGAGTAAATCAGTTGTGAAAAGGTCTATTTCTTTTTTAACCCAACTCCTGCTACGTTGGGCACCTATTATGATCATTTAAAACAAAACTACATCTGACCGAATACGTTTGGGTAATTGATGTGCACATGTAGTACAAATCTGCATGGGTCCCTCATAAATCAGTTATGAAAAGACCTATTTCTTTGTTAACCCAACTCCTGCTACATTGGGCACATATTATGATCATTTAAAACAAAACTACATCTGACCGAACACGTTTGGGTAATTGATGTGTACGTGTAGCATAAATCTGCATGGGTCCCGAGTAAATCAGTTGTGAAAAGGTATATTTTTTTTTAACCCAACTCCTGCTAAGTTGGACACCTATTATGATCATTTAAAACATAACTACAATCTGACCGAACACGTTTGGGTAATTGATGTGCACATGTAGTACAAATTTGCATGGGTCCCGAGTAAATCAGTTGTGAAAAGGTCTATTTCTTTGTTAACCCAACTCCTGCTACATTGGGCACCTATTATGATCATTTAAAACATAACTACATCTGACCGAATACGTTTGGGTAATTTATGAGCACATGTAATACAAATCTGCATGGGTCCCGAGCGAATCGGTTGTGAAAAGTTTTATTTCTTTGTTAACCCAACTCCTGCTACATTTTGCACCTATTATGATCATATAAATCAAAACTACATCTGACCGAATACGTTTGGGTAATTGATGTGTACGTGTAGCATAAATCTGCATGGGTCCCGAGTAAATCAGTTGTGAAAAGGTCTATTTCTTTGTTAACCCAACTCCTGCTACATTGGGCACCTATTATGGTCATTTAAACCAAAACTACATCTGACCGAATACGTTTGGGTAATTGATGTGCACATGTAATACAAATCTGCATGGGTCCCGAGCGAATCGGTTGTGAAAAGTTTTATTTCTTTGTTAACCCAACTCCTGCTACATTTTGCACCTATTATGATCATATAAATCAAAACTACATCTGACCGAATACGTTTGGGTAATTGATGTGTACGTGTAGCATAAATCTGCATGGGTCCCGAGTAAATCAGTTGTGAAAAGGTCTATTTCTTTGTTAACCCAACTCCTGCTACATTGGGCACCTATTATGGTCATTTAAACCAAAACTACATCTGACCGAATACGTTTGGGTAATTGATGTGCACATGTAGTACAAATCTGCATGGGTCCCGAGTAAATCAGTTGTGAAAAGGTCTATTTCTTTGTTAACCCAACTCCTGCTACATTGGGCACCTATTATGATCATTTAAAACAAAACTACATCTGACCGAATACGTTTGGGTAATTTATGAGCACATGTAGTACAAATCTGCATGGGTCCCGAGCGAATCGGTTGTGAAATGTTCTATTTCTTTGTTAACTTAACTCCTGCTACATTTTGCACCTATTATGATCATATAAATCAAAACTACATCTGACCGAATACGTTTGTGTAATTTATGTGTACATGTAGCACAAATCTGCATGGGTCCCGAGCGAATCGGTTGTGAAAAGTTCTATTTCTTTGTTAATCCAACTCCTGCTACATTTTGCACCTATTATGATCAAATAAATCAAAACTACATCTGACTGAACACGTTTGGGTAATTGATGTGAACGTGTAGCACAAATCTGCATGGGTCCCGATTAAATCAGGTATGAAATGGTCTATTTCTTTGTTAACACAACTCCTGCTACATTGGACACCTATTATTATCATATAAAACAATACTACATCTGACCGAACACGTTTGGGTAATTGATATGCATGTGTAGTACAAATCTGCATGGGTCCCGCATAAATCAGTTATGAAAAGGTCTATTTCTTTGTTAACCTAACTCCTGCTACATTGGGCACCTATTATGATCATTTAAAACAAAACTACATCTGACCGTATACGTTTGGGTAATTTATGAGCACATGTAGTACAAATCTGCATGGGTCCCGAGCGAATCGGTTGTGAAAAGTTCTATTTCTTTGTTAACCCAACTCCTGCTACATTTTGCACCTATTATGATCATATAAATCAAAACTACATCTGACCGAATACGTTTGGGTAATTGATGTGTACGTGTAGCATAAATCTGCATGGGTCCCGAGTAAATCAGTTGTGAAAAGGTCTATTTCTTTTTTAACCCAACTCCTGCTACGTTGGGCACCTATTATGTTCATTTAAAACAAAACTACATCTGACCGAACACGTTTGGGTAATTGATGTGAACGTGTAGCACAAATCTGCATGGGTCCCGATTAAATCAGGTATGAAATGGCCTATTTCTTTGTTAACACAACTCCTGCTACATTGGACAGCTATTATTATCATATAAAACAATACTACATCTGACCGAACACGTTTGGGTAATTGAGGTGCACATGTAGTACAAATCTGCATGGGTCCCGCATAAATCAGTTATGAAAAGGTCTATTTCTTTGTTAACCTAACTCCTGCTACATTGGGCACCTATTATGATCATTTAAAACAAAACTACATCTGACCGAATACGTTTGGGTAATTTATGAGCACATGTAGTACAAATCTGCATGGGTCCCGAGCGAATCGGTTGTGAAAAGTTCTATTTCTTTGTTAACCCAGCTCCTGCTCCATTTTGCACCTATTATGATCATATAAATCAAAACTACAGCTGACCAAACACGTTTGGGTAATTGATGTGCACGTGTAGCACAAATCTGCATGGGTCCCGAGTAAATCAGTTGTGAAAAGGTCTATTTCTTTGTTAACCCAACTCCTGCTAAGTTGGACACCTATTATGATCATTTAAAACAAAACTACATCTGACCGAACACGTTTGGGTAATTGATGTGAACGTGTAGCACAAATCTGCATGGGTCCCGATTAAATCAGGTATGAAATGGCCTATTTCTTTGTTAACACAACTCCTGCTACATTGGACAGCTATTATTATCATATAAAACAATACTACATCTGACCGAACACGTTTGGGTAATTGATGTGCACATGTAGTACAAATCTGCATGGGTCCCGCATAAATCAGTTATGAAAAGGTCTATTTCTTTGTTAACCTAACTCCTGCTACATTGGGCACCTATTATGATCATTTAAAACAAAACTACATCTGACCGAATACGTTTGGGTAATTTATGAGCACATGTAGTACAAATCTGCATGGGTCCCGAGCGAATCGGTTGTGAAAAGTTCTATTTCTTTGTTAACCCAACTCCTGCTACATTTTGCACCTATTATGATCATATAAATCAAAACTACATCTGACCGAATACGTTTGGGTAATTGATGTGTACGTGTAGCATAAATCTGCATGGGTCCCGAGTAAATCAGTTGTGAAAAGGTCTATTTCTTTTTTAACCCAACTCCTGCTAAGTTGGACACCTATTATGATCATTTAAAACAAAACTACATCTGACCGAACACGTTTGGGTAATTGATGTGAACGTGTAGCACAAATCTGCATGGGTCCCGATTAAATCAGGTATGAAATGGCCTATTTCTTTGTTAACACAACTCCTGCTACATTGGACAGCTATTATTATCATATAAAACAATACTACATCTGACCGAACACGTTTGGGTAATTGATGTGCACATGTAGTACAAATCTGCATGGGTCCCGCATAAATCAGTTATGAAAAGGTCTATTTCTTTGTTAACCTAACTCCTGCTACATTGGGCACCTATTATGATCATTTAAAACAAAACTACATCTGACCGAATACGTTTGGGTAATTTATGAGCACATGTAGTACAAATCTGCATGGGTCCCGAGCGAATCGGTTGTGAAAAGTTCTATTTCTTTGTTAACCCAACTCCTGCTCCATTTTGCACCTATTATGATCATATAAATCAAAACTACAGCTGACCAAACACGTTTGGGTAATTGATGTGCACGTGTAGCACAAATCTGCATGGGTCCCGAGTAAATCAGTTGTGAAAAGGTCTATTTCTTTGTTAACCCAACTCCTGCTACATTGGGCACCTATTATGATCATTTAAAACAAAACTACATCTGACCCAACACGTTTGGGTAATTGATGTGCACATGTAGTACAAATCTGCATGGGTCCCGAGTAAATCAGTTGTGAAAAGGTCTATTTCTTTGTTAACCCAACTCCTGCTACATTGGGCACCTATTAAGATCATTTAAAACAAAACTACATCTGACCGAATACGTTTGGGTAAT